>CAHIKZ030000979.1:1995000-2017500 GCA_903632075.3 Acanthosepion pharaonis | reverse complement strand
TCCTGGGTAGTGATTTCTAAACACAGCTTAGATATGGGAAAGGCCGAAAGTATGGGGCACCCAGTGAGGATCGAACTCACTACTCAGTCGTAATTGGTTTAGCAATACAAGCTTTCTAACCCTTACACCATGTCTAGGTGCCCACACTAACATCCTGGGTATGACGATAAACTACAGCCGCGTCCTGCGTAAGACGATAAACTACGTCCAGCAACAAAGCCTCTGATCAGGAGGTGTTGAGAAGCGTGGAAACACATCTTAATTGCTGGTGTTACCAGGTCCACCCTGACCCGAGGCAGTAACACCTGTTAGGGACCCAGCTATGGGCAAATAGTTAACACCCAAACTTGTGTAAAAATAGGTTTTAATACCAGAAATACTTTGTAATAAAAAAAAATTATTACCAGCAATAATTTTTGAAGGGAAAATAATCAGCAATACTTTTTAAAAATACCAGCAATACAAACAGCTATATATTCTTTGAAAAAATATGACCAGCTATAGATTTCTTCAAGGAAAAATATTCCCAGAAATAGATTTTTGAAGAAAAACATTACCAGCAATAAAAATTTTGTCGGCATTAAATAACTCATTGAGGTTGATGTGTCGTAAATCAAATAAAACCAAACATCCACTAATCGACTGAAGTGATTGCATTTGTCTCGTTCATGTTTCGCGTTATGTAAGAATACAAATAATCAATAGTAGTTAATCAATAAATCAATTAATTCCATAGTTCCAATTCTCACATCTTATGACCTATCTGCATATATTAAAGACATTGTCTGCATTAATGTATTTATGTATATGCCAGTTGATAATCTTTAATTTTACATCTATATATATATATAAAACAGAGCATGTCTGTCTGTCTGTCTGTCTGTGTGATATCTTTTCATCCGTGATCCATTAAACCGATTTTGGCCAAACTTCGCACTTAAATTGTACAATGTAAGGATCGATAATTTTAAGAAAATCAATAATGGATTCATCGATGGATTCAACTTTTTCTGCGATTTCTTTCGAAGTCGCTATGTAGGCTACTTACAACATGACGTTAATTTTCTTATAGGGAGATCTCTCAATATTCAGGCGGTTCAAAAATAAAGATTCTATATGATGTTGATCATATGTTCACCATTGTTCAAAAACAGACGAAGTTGAGCTGACATTTCTTTTGTGTCATGTCGTTTCAAGAATTTTTTTCTGTTGCAATGTTTTAATGGAAAGTGTGTTCATAAATTCGATGTCAGTTTATTGATATTGCAATAATTGTATGTTATCATTACTTCTATTA
Organism: Acanthosepion pharaonis; assembly: GCA_903632075.3. Taxonomy (NCBI): domain Eukaryota; kingdom Metazoa; phylum Mollusca; class Cephalopoda; order Sepiida; family Sepiidae; genus Acanthosepion; species Acanthosepion pharaonis. The sequence goes on along the minus strand of CAHIKZ030000979.1, from coordinate 2,016,203 downwards.
TTTGTTCCGGTTTTTAAACTTTACACACATCTAAAAGATCTAAAAGGTGGGCCAATCTAACAGTGATCTCATCTCACAATCCTCACACTTGCTCCATATGTGGCCTCCTTTGTAAATCACTAGCGGGTCTTAAAAAATTATCGCACAAACTTTCATATCTGAATTAATAAGCTGGCAGATCCTCATACGTCGAAACCGACGAGATAATCCATTATTATTATTATTATTATTATTATTATTATTATTATATATAGATATACATATATAGAGAGATTTCTAATGCTCTGGATGGGACGGCATAATGTTAGTAGTCGTAGCTTGCCGGAGCAAAGTCATATGAGTAAGAGAAACTCGTATGAGTTCCAACACGGAATATGTGATCGAGCGGCGTTATATCCCCCTCCTTGGAGGGGCGTACGAGCATCATTTATCATCTCTCAGTTTCGTCTCTGTCCTTGGACAGAGTGCGCTCAGGGGCTTCTCTGTCTAAGGACGGAGGGGCAACTGAGAAAATAATACTGAAGAGGTGCCCAGCCCTGGGGAAACAGCTGCCCGAGGCCGCGCCACCCCCTCTCCCATTGCACAAGAGGGAGGGATAGGTGCTCGCACCGAGGCCAGCACTACCGACGTTTGCGGGGGCTGAGGGGAATTCTGTCCCTGCTCGGGTGTACGCGTTCGGGTCCCCATATTAAACCGACCTTGTGTCACATCTCAATCTCGTGGGGGAATGAGTAAATACCGCGGCCTTATATCCCGGCTAATTCGTAACCTCTTCGTCACTGAGGCCCGTTGGTACAGTTGGTATGGCCTTTACCTGATATCGTAACTATCCGGGTTTCAATTCTCGGTAGTTGTTGTGCAGTATTAATTACATTTACCGGCTTGAATGTCTGAGCAAATTCATTAAGAATATTTGTCTTCCGTCAGGCATCGAACCCGTATTTTACACGTAAATTGGTCTGACGTGCTATATCGTTTAGCTACAGAGGAAACATCTTGTTAGCAAGGTTAAATTATTTTTTGAAATTGCAAACTGTTGGAGAATGCATATTTTCTACTAAATTTGTTGAACATTCAGGCCGGTAAATCCAATTAATATTCTTTATTTTAAAAAAAAGCATTTACCTAAATAAATTGTATCTGTAAAATAACGTATAAACAGAAAATATATTTAATAATTGTGGAAATTAATCAATTTCAACACACATACAAACACACACACACACACACACACACACACATATATATATATATATAAACACACACACACACACACACATATATATATATATATATATATATATATATATATATAAGCACATCTCTAATACAAAATATTTAAATGCATCCCCTTTAGGCTCGTTTGGTTATCATTACTATCCATTACGCTAGTTATATTTAAATATACAGCCCCTGTTCCGTCTTAAATCTATATAAAATATATATGATTCTTGACACAATACACGAAATAATCTGTAAAATTATCGGTGCTCACATGGCATCTCGGCTTCAGTCATTCTTCCATGGTCGTAACATGTCTTGCCTGTGCCTTTTCTTTAAATATTTTTACGATTATTGTTCAAATGATTCCTTTCCTCTTTGGTAAAATAACCACATGAATTCAAACCTTATATAGATTGCTAGTTAGGTCTCATGCTTTTATTGTTAAATTAGATACAGGGAAACGTAAGTTCTATTTTGATTGTTTATTCGCACTCATTCCTCACCTGTGGAACTATCGGCTTCTTGAATTCATGTCAACTACGATCTTCGACAAAGTAAATGCCACACCGATCTTCATTTCTTTTTTTACCTTTTTCTTGTCTTTTCTACCCACCAACGATTTCTCATTTCTTTTCACACCAAATAATTCTTCACATCTTAACGGCGTTATTGCTTTCCTTAAGGAAAATGATGAAAAAGAAAGTGCCAAACAAAACGAAAAAATATGCATATCTGCTTTTTTTTCCTGATGTGAGTTCTCATGGCGTTCCTCTTGTCTTGGTAGAAATTTCCTTTCATGCCAACAATCTGCCATTATCAATGATCTTGTGTTTCGCAATTTTTTCGGTTTTGAACAATGGTATTGCGAATTTCTCCTCCAAGCACAACCTGAACAAATAACTTTTTTAATTCTTTTCCGTAACTTTTTTTAATTTTATTCAATTTAACTTATATATATATATATATACTTGGCTCCTTATATACAATTTGCTAACAGGGTACAATTTTCTATTTTTTGCACTTCGTATTGAGCATTAAACCCTTTTTTAGACTGGTTAGAACAGCCAAGTTCCAGTAAAAGTCTTGCTCTGTAATTGAGTCAAACTAGTGAAACTATATCTATAATTCTTAAAGTGTGTCTGTATGTATGTGTGTGTGCATGATCGGATGTTGTTAATGCATTTACGCAGTTTTCATCCGATTTCGATGATTTTTATTTGTTTGATAGATAATTCTTCAGTGGCGGTTTTGAGTCCAAAATTACACATTCCCCCTTCTCTTGGCCAAGCAATCAATCTCTCTCAAGTGAGGTTACCTTTTCCGTTATATACAGCCCACTACTACAATTTTAAGGCCTTACTTTCATTGTCGTTTATAGCGGTTCCCAAATTATTTTTTTCCTGTCCTTAAACTGCTCTAATTGAACGGTAAAAAATTCCCAGTAATGGAAGACCCGGTCGAAGGGGGAATATACTGCTAGTGTGTGTGTGTCTGTGTTTGTAAGAGAGAGACATAGATAGAGACAGTTGAAATTAAATAATTAGATGTGAACAAACTCTGAAATATGATATATTCATAGATCCTGACTGATTCATTTTTTACGGCTTATCAGCGCTTTCTAGGTTATTTAAAGCTAGAATTTTTGTTTTACTTTGTAAATCTTGTTTTTGGGGAGATAATAATGTTTTTAGTGATGCAAAGTTTACTAATTAACCCATAGATGCGGAACAAGAAATGGATTCATACTTTCCTCAAGGCTATTTACATGTAGATGAACATAACGAATTCGTCTATAATTAGAGTACGGCTCTCCGATTAAAAATTCCGAGCCAAGATCCGCCTTAGCACCAGTACTTCTAAGCTTATAGCATCGGGATTCTTAAGCTTATTCTTAAATACTTTCATGGCAATTGCTCCGAGGAGCTGCATTCGCTGGTTCCCAGACGTCATGAGTTCCAGCGCCTTACAAGGCTGGCATCCCGCTCTCACCCCTTCACTGTCGAAACTCCTAAATGTAGCCGTCTCTTCTACTCTAATAGCTTCATGTCTCGCACCTCTCGCCTGTGGAACTCCCTCCCCTTTTCCTGTTTCCCAGTGAGCTATAATCTTCAGCTATTCAAATGTAATGTCAATCGACATCTCCAGTTGCCTTGATCTATCCACTACCCTCATCCTTTCCTCTATCACTCGTATCTGATCTTGCTCTAAATTTTCTATAACCCCTTGCGTCCTAGTGGCTTCCCGCCTTGCTTGGGGTGAAATGCTTAAAAAAAACAAAAACAAAAACGGTAACCCATCTAAGTACTGTCCACGTTCGATGTTGCTTAACTTCAGAGTTAAGGAGTCGATAGAAATTGAAATGGTTTTGGATCTATTAATATTTGTAGAAAATTTGACTAAGACGGGAGAAAAGCAATGTACGTACATGGGTTGTTGATTCTTACTAGCTAAAAAGGGTTACATTTTACTAACTTTTCATAGTTACATGGGTCACGTGACTTCATTGCCATGTGAACCTTGAAGTAGTTATAAGGGAAGTGTTTTTTTTCTTTTTTATTTATATATTTACTTAATGCAGGATATTAGACGCTCACTCGGAACTTAAAGTAATTAAAAGGGAAGTGTTTTTTCTTTCATTTTTGTTTTATATTTATTTAATGCAAGATATTAGAGGGTCACGTCCCTTCACGGAAATGTATCTTATTTGGCAACGTAAGGTAAGTGCTTTCGCTTCTTTACCTCAGCTCGAGCCGCCTCTAGATTTTGGGGGTTAAGAAACAATACGGCTTGCAAACCACGTGTAGACCGAAGATCTATGAGCTTATTAAAACTCTACTTTGCTCTACTAATATTTGTAGAGAATTTGACTGATAAGGAGTGAGAAAAGCAATTTACTTACTTGCGTTGTTGAATGTTACTAACTAAAAAGGGTTACATTTTATTAACTTTTTATAGTTACATGGGTCACGTGACTTTATTACCACGCGATTACTGAAGTAGTTATAAGGGAAGTGTCCTTTCCTTTCCTTTCCTTTTTATTTTTATATTTATTTAATGCTAGTTATTAAACGGTCACGTCACGTCGTGTAAAGGAATCTTATTTCACAACTTAAGGTAAATGTTTTTGATTCTTTACCTCGGCCCGATCCGTCTCTAGATTTTTGGGGGTGAGAGTTTCTTGACAATATTGACATTTTCAATTTCTAAATCGCACTGTGGTTTTTTTTATGTTGATGAGCATACTTTTTTGTCATCTTTTAGTTGATAGTTAGTTGTTTTGTCTGTTTTTTTTTTTTTGGTGGGATTGTGCTCTTTTTAGGGGGTCCTGTAGATTTATTTCCATATCAGGTCATATGTGTATCCTGTATATTACACGAAACGCATAGTAAATCCTAGTAGAGTCTCCAGCTAACTTACAATACCCTCACTGTAAATGTTTCAATATATTTTTAAAAAATGGCTTTTTACACGAAAATACAGAGATGAAATATACAATATTAGCGGTGTCAAGGGAAACACTAACTTTTGTAAATTTAATGGAACATGTGAAAAAAACAGTACGGATCAGAGCTACAATGGATAAGAAGATTTAAAGTGACATAAAAGTACACGTCACATAAAAAAGAATCAAAATTTGGGGTTTTAAAAATGAAAATAATGTTTATTTTCTTGAAATACAACCAGATTGACTCTATTGTCAATCAGTAGTCAAGTGGCTGATGTAATACAAGTTTGGGCAATTATGTCTCTTTTGATTCATGAGCGACAAGGAAGATTTCCCGCAATAGAATGACGTTTCGTTCAATAGTGTATTGGTGGCCAGCCAACGTTATAGCTTCTATCTATCTATCTATCTATCTATCTATCTATCTATCTATCTATCTATCTATCTAAAACTGTTTCTATTTCTCTGTCTATCGTGGTCTGTTTCTATGTATCTATCTATCTATCGATCTATCTATCTATGTATTTATCTGTCTGTCTTAGCGTGTTTCTGATATCTGTCTGTCGTAGTCTATCTATCTATCTATCTAAGGTTGTTTCTATCTATCTATGTATCTATCTATCTTTCTCTATCTCTCTCTCTCTCTGTATATATATATATATATATATATATATATATATATATATATATATATATATCGTAGCCTGTTTCTATCTATCTATCTATCTATCTATCTGTTTCTATTTATCTGTCTATCTTAGTCTGTTTCTATCTATTGTATTCTGTTTCTATCTATCTATCTATCTATCTATCTATCTATCTGAGCCTGCTTGTATTTATCTGTCTATCGTAGCCTGTTTCTATCTATCTATCTATCTATCTATCTATCTATCTATCTATCTATCTATCTATCTATCTCTCTATATATATATTTATATATATATATATATATATATATATATATATATATATATATATATATATATATATATATATATATATATATATATATATATATATATATCGTAGTCTGTTTCTTCTTATTTATCGAAGTCTGTTTCTATCTATCTATCTAATTAGCAACCTAACGAGCGAGCTATCTATCTTAGCATGTTTCTATTTATCTGTCTATCGTAATCTGTTTATATCTATCTCTCTATCTATCCATCTATCTATCTATCGTGGTGTGTTTCTATTTATTTATGTGCAGTATCATCTCAAAATGTCTTCTTAAAATACAAAAAAATAAAAAAATGAATTAGATTTAATATTCTGGAGATCGTTTCTCATATATACTTTATCTCATTATTGCATTTCATATTTGTAGTTCTAAAGATTTCCTGTCTGTCCTGTTGTTCACCAATAGCAGTTGATAGAAATGTTAGTTTCGTAAATTTCCTAAATGTATTTGCACGTAAGTGAATGTAATTTCATATCTCATTGCGAGCCGTTATCCCTTAGACCACACCGTACAGCCTCGTTTTCATCTGGATTCAAAAGTAAAGAAACAGCCTTTGAGCGTCAACTGTATCTGAGGAGGAATATATTTTAGAAAAACGAAAAATTTGATCATCTTCTAATGTGTGCGTTTTATAGAGATTTGTATAAAGAATAATGCAATTTTCAGTTTGCTGCTTAGCTTCACAGCGTAACATGATAATATGGAATCACATCACCAAATGAAATATAATAGACTTTGATAGCAAATTCTGATCTTTGTTTGGAAAATAATCTAATATAATGATACAGTGTACGAGATACAGCTGCAGCGGTCATGGCTGAGGAGTCCTGCTTTGTTCGGACTGTTAATGTGGAATAATGAGAGTTCGGACAATAGACGGCGTTTCATTCTGTCAGGGCGTTTCTGACCGCAAGCAAAGGCAAAGATGGGTCCGAGTGGTAATGCTTTAACAGCCCAATGTTTTTACTTACTGGATACTTTCCATGCTCTCAATATGTGCTTAATTATATCTTAAAGCACATGAATACTTTATGTGTACTTGTCTTGTCTAACCATGTAAGCCCAGTACACGTGCCTTGAATATGGCATGCATAACTTTATTTCTCTCACGTCACGGGTGTGATTGTGTGGATGGGTCTGCTCTGGTTGAAACAAGAAACGACGATGTTTTCACACGAGTGTTAAAATATTACATTTTGTGGGTTATTTATATTGTTATTTTCTTCTATATCATTTTTTTTCTCTTGCATATTGTGGTTCAATATTTCCCATAAGCTTTGAGTATAATTCACCTTAGCGGTGTTGTCGTGTGAACCTGTTTGGCACTCCATATCGGTAAGTGTTACTGCACCATTGAGCTTTCATATTTTGAACAGATCAGACGCTGTCTCTGCTTAATACAACTGATGAACGTGTTACTTCAATTAGAAACTGTGATAATTCTGATTTATTCATTTATTAATAATTTCATTCTACAGAGACGCAATAATATCGGTTTCGCCGAAGAATATTTTGATTACAATGCTTTTTTAGAAACATTTCGATTTCAATCGATTTAATCAAAATTTTTTTTTTTTTGAAGGTGTGTAAGATCAGTAAAATAGAAACATCTTCAAGTTTTCCTTGAAGATTTTTCTATTTCTATTTACGATAAATTTCAAAGAAACACTTTGAAATCAATGTTCCGTGCAACCACAGACAGCCATGTCGTACGAGAATTTACACACTGATGTGTTATTAATTCTGTTCGGAAATTATTTGATTTTCAGTTATTTCAAGTGGAATTATATGATTGAATAAACTATCTATCAATCGACAGACCGAACCCAAAATGATTATCTTATCTATCTCAGACTGATTCTATCGATATATCTATCTTTTGATCGATCGATTGAACTCAACCTATTCTGTCTGTCTACCTCAGCCTAATTCTATCTATCTATCTATCTATCTGTCTATCTATCTACAGAGTTGCGCAAAAGTAAGTGAACCCCTAAGAGAATATTTAAAAAATCTATCTCTTTTTCCCAGATACTCAATAAATCTTAATTAAACTATATATTCATTAAGACAAAAGAACCCTTATTAAATGAATTACAAATAATTTCAATTTTTTATCAGGCTAGAACAAAAGACATTAATGAAAAATTTGGATGGGCAAAAGTAAGTGAACCCTTATATTTAATATGTGGTGTCTCCTCCTCGTGAGGTCGCGACGTCACACACTCGTTTGCTATAATTTGTAAGAAGTTTCTGGCAGTAAGGAGCGTTAATTTTTGACCATCTTTGCTTGTTAAAATTCTCATAATTGCTCGATATTACCTGTGATTCTTGCATGCACTGCATTCTTTAATATGGTGTTTAATTCTATGCTAGGTCTACTGAGTGGGTTATCAATGTGAAGCATATACAATGATTCTTTCAATCATATTTTCAATTGTTATTCTCTATTATCCTAACATTTCACATGAGTTTATAACATCTCTTTCCCCCGCTCCACACATCGTTAGGTATACATGTATTACAGCTTTTCAATATTCTTCAAGCTTTATTGTTGGTTTCAGTCTTACTGGGAATGATTGCAAAATACTTCCTTGTCAACAAACTGCAGATTATTCAATTGGGTTTAGATCAGGACTTTCACTAGTCCACTCCAAGACTCGAAATTTCTTTTATCGAGCCCATTCATTTGTGGATTTGATTTAATGCTTCAGATCATTATCCTGTTGGAAGACACAGAACCGACTTAAAACCAACTTTCGAACCGAGAGCAAGGCACTTTCAATCAGAATTTTTTTGTATCTTGCAGAGTACATTGTGCCGTCAATGAGTAATATTTTGCCAGTACCAGCTGCAGCAATGTACTTCATAATCATAATACTACTGTCATCATGTTTAACTATTGCCATCAAATTGTTCTCTTCAAAAGCCACATTAGAAGTTCTCCAGAAATACATCCAAAGCTCTAGTTTTATCGCATCCTAGCATAAAACCTTGCCAGAACGTTTCTAGTTTATTAATATGTACTTTGACATAAGTGACTCAAGCATTTTTCTGGGTTTTTTTAACCTTGAAGACCGGCATTGTTCAGATTTCGTTGAAATGTAGACGTATGCATATTGATTCCGACATTGGTCAGTGTTGAGATGTTGAGTGTTTCCCCGTGCGTGTATTGAAATAAGGACAAACAAATACGTAGGGAAAAATACTGGTATATCTGACGAGGTATTTACAACAGACAGATTAGTAGTCAAACTAACGCAGGTTAGTCAGTAACAATCAGAAAGAGTATAAAGTCCAACTGTATCTTCAGGTAGAGAGACGGAAGTGTGATGGTCACCTGATCTCCCAGAACTCTATAGAACTGTCCTATTAGTAGTAGAGAGATCAGTCCATTCTGATGAGAAAGTGGGTGGCCCCAATTGTCAGAAAGCCTTGGAAAACCGCAGATTTCACAGCAGAATTCACCTGGGCTTGTCGAACTTGATGTCTGCATGTTCTTGCAGTTTTTTTTTTTTACAGACGGCCATTTCTTGATTGCAATGCTGTCATAACAAAGCTCTTCCTTCCATTTATAAATAATTTGCCGCACTGCAAAGACATGCGTTCCAAATCGTTTTGATAGCTTTTTGTAGCATTCTCCATCATTAGAGACTTCAAATATGCAACATTTTGAAGCTTCAGGGCGTTCTTTCGATCTTGGCATACTTTCTTTTAAAAGATACTCTCTAAATACACACTTTTGTATACAGAAGTTGTTATATTGGTTGACTCCAGTATACACAGCTTACAAAATTAATGAACACGTGTCATTTTGGTTCTTACACGTAGACAAAATCATTTGTACTGACAAACATGTAAAACAAAAATTCAAGGAGTAAATGCAAGGGTTCATTACTTTTGCACATCTTAATTTTTTAATTAATATGTTTATTCCAGCTTGATAAAATTTTTTGGATGTCATTGTAAATCATTTATTAAAGGTTATTCTTAATCAATACATAGTTTAATCTAAATTTGTTCATTATTTGGAAGAAATAGACAATGTAAAAAAAGAGTTATCTTATGACTTCACTTTCTTTGGTCAGCACTAAATCTATCTATCGAAATAAGCATATATCTATCTCTCTATCTGTCATCGGCCAATATCAGTTTCATTATATATATATATATATATATATATATATATATATATATATATATATATATGTGTGTGTGTGTGTGTGTGTGTGTGTGTGTGTGTGTGTTGCAACCTAGGGAAGGTTACTGAATAGAATAATCACACGAAGGTTGGTAATGAACGATAATACTTAGGACAAGAACAACACATATAAGAGTTGCTAGCGGCGCGTAGAAGAATTCGTCAACTGCTACAAGTGAGTCAAATAAATTCTACCATGAATCTCCAACTGCAGGATATCTACAAACAACCCCACGCGGTCAGATGTGACACAAAGGCGAATTTAAAGTGGGGTATCCGATCTCGTAGGCTCGGTCAAATATTCCCCTTAGATCCCCGATCCATAAAACGGGGTCGGATAGCTGTTTCCCGAGGCGAGACTTCGACACAGCCTCGTCTGGGGATCCTCTCTTCCTGGAGCCAGAGAGTTTGACCAGCACAGCTGGAGATGAATCTCCAACTGCAGACTAACATACAGTATTTACTACTGTATTTACGTGAATGGGCACATACTCATTAACCTCCGTAGGTATGCTAAATAAATATGTAACTCTATAATGCTAAAAATAAATTAATTAAATTTGATAGTGTGGAGTTCGTTTTTCATATCTTTTATGCACACTAAACTTTTAATTTCTGAAATTTTTTCTTCATTTTCTTAACAATTTTATTATTTTAATCCTAGGGGCAAAATTTTAATTCGTATTAATTTGTATAGAAAATTAGATCCACATTTTTGTAAAATATTCGTAATCTGAAATACTCAAAAATAGAATATTTCTGGACAAAGTGCCTATTTTTTTATTTTTTATTTTTTATTTTTTTTAAGCATTTCACCCCCAGCAAGGCAGGAATGCCACAAGTAGGCAGTGGGATACAGAGAGTGAATGTGAGAGAAAAGACTGCGTATAGATGGGACCGATCAAAGGATAAAAGCTGAACGAGGTTCAAGAAGATAGAATGCGACTGAGATTGAATTTAAATGATGGCGACTGACATTGGATTTAAATCTTTACGTTGGTAGTTATCAGGTAAGCAAGGAAACGGAAGGGAGTTGCACAGGCGGAAAGTGCAAGAAAAGAGACTATTAGAGTAGAAGTGGCAGTTGCATTTAATTAATTCTACACTAAATGATTGGGACCTAGATTATAATTTAGTAGACCGCTTAAACTCACGTAGTCCTGTCACCAAGGAAAAAACATTCGTCAGAGCAGTAGCCAAGAAAATATTTATAGAAAAGACAGAGGGAAGCCACGCGATTGAAGTCGGGATGTCAAGTCAGGGTTCGATTACATTGCAGATCCTTCTTTGGATTTTGTCAAGGACCTGAGTAGCAGCAGCACAAGACCATATATGGCAACAGTATCCAAGGGTGAATGGTTTATTTGCAAATGTGCAAGACGGACAATGACGAGAAAATACTCTAGAATGACACAGTGAGCCAAATTTCCTAGCAGTAGATGCAGTTATTGATTCGATGTAGTCTTTCTACTTGAAATCAGCTGAAAACGCTAGGCCAAGAAGTTGCAGTGTGTTGCTCTCCATCTATACATGGGTGTGTGTCAGTGTATGTTTTGTGTGTGTATGTGTAATGTTCTCCCCGGAATAGAGAAAAACAACGCATAACCTACTTAGCAAGCTTGAGCAAACTGATGGCGGACCAATTTTCGAAAAGATAAAATTTATTAAAATCTACAAAAGAAAAGAAATTTGTGGAGAGCCTTGATCGCTAAAGGTACATAGCACATAAAAGAATTAATTAAAAATTATTATTAGTTCCTTTAAAAAGAAATTCCGACGTCAAGAAATAGAGAACAGGTTCTTAAATTTGAAGACCCTACAAGTGGAGTTAACCGTTGAATTAATTCATTCAAATAATTATCGCTTATGAAGAATCTCTTATATTTTACAGCAGGCTTATTAAACGTTTATCTAGTTATTCGCCGATAATGTGAGCAAGTATTTGCCGATCTACGTACAAGCGGCATACACGCAAGTATTAAGGTCAGCGTTTAAATCCTATCTTCGCATTTCGACTTGATGCCAAGTAATGTTAACAGTGTCAGACTACTCGACTGCTACATAGAAACCCGACGTTATCTACGCTATCAAGAACGGGTGGCGGTGCTAAAAATAGAAAAATAAATAAATGAAAGTGTCGCTATATTCGATGCAAAACGGTATTTCCAAACAACCAAAAACTTTATTCAAACCACGAAGTTATGCCATTCTATTTTCACTCTCAACGCTACAGGAAATCCCATATAGATTATACTGGACAATGAACTAAGCATTTGCTAAGTATGTCAGTTTCTCTCGTAATCCTGCGTTCGATCATTTGACCATTGTAATACATACGCTTTTGTGCAAATTAATTGAAACTAAACGATTAATCCCGTCATTATTCACTATTTTTTCGCATTTTTCCAATGAAATATTACCCAGTGCTCATGTTATTACTTTGTATGTCCATTCCACGAAGTCGTTCCTTGAAAACTGACCACAGAATCTCAATGTAATTTAAATCAGGGGAATACTTTGGTCTCCTTGCTCGTAAGACTTGCAAGAATGTTCGTGCAGCGTTATCAATTTTCGTACGCTTATTTGGTGTGACGTCCATTACAGATAATGACCGTAGGATAATTAAACGATAGTTCAGACAATAGTGTCAGGTCGTGGTAAAAATCTGATGCAATCACGGATAACGGAATATTTTTCAAAGCCATACAAATTCCATCATAGACCCCGAAAATAGATCAAGATTACTGCACACCACTGCAAATAACCTAATCTGAGGAAAGAATAAAGATCGATTACACACTGTCACTCTAATGGGTCTAAAACCGACCGTATAATGAAAGAAAGAAAACTAAGGCGGTTGTTTCAATGAATTTGTACAATGGTGTAAGTTATATGCTAACTGTTTCTTTTCTGGCACATTTCTTCCAACCCCATGATTTCCAGTCAACTTTGATGTTTAAAAATATAAATCCAATGTCCATCGCTTTCTCTTGTCTTGATTACACTTCTACTTTTCTCGTACCCTAATGTCTCTCTTTGTCCTGTTCTTCCACACTCAGTAACCCTTTGTGTCTTAGTGTCTTCACTGCTTCGCATGAAGTGGTATGATTAAAAAAGTATTCGATGATCAACCACGGATGTTTGTCAACAAATTTTCTCATGCCTTTAAAATGCTTACAAGAAAATTGAATAAAATGGATGCGCAGCTAAGATTAATGGCTAGCGGCACAAAATTCTTATTTGTCAGTGTTAAATTAATTATGAAGTTGATATTAAGCATTGGCTACGGATCTTTACATCAGGAAAGTTTCCAGGCCATTTGATTGTACTTTGATTTCTCACTGGAAAGGCTTGCCAGTGTGTTCGTGCAGCGTTGCAATTTTCTGACGCTTCCTTGGAGCAACGTCCATCGCAGACAATGGCCATAGCACAAACAACTAATTGACGGTCGAGACAATAGTGTCTGCGCGTGATGAGTATCTCAGGCAATCACGGATGACGCAATATTTTTTAAGGCCAAACAAATTACAACATAGACACTGAAAATAGATTCGTATTACTGTACACCACAGCAGATAACTTAATCTGAGGAAAAGATAGAAATCGATTACACCCTGTCACTCTAATGAGTCTAAAACTGACCGTATAGCGAAAGAAAGGAAAATAAAGCAGTTATTTCTATTAATTTACACAAGGGTGTATATCTTTATCTATGGAACCAGCAAAATATTCCACCTCTCTCCCTCTATACCGGCTTACGTCCACATCACGTTGAAACACCGGTTCGTGTACAATGTCGGTTAAGCAACGTCGGGACTGGTAATCACTTGAAAGTGACCTCTTGTAAATACCATGTGATGTAAGCTTAGATGATAGTTTAATGGATAATGACACGGAGTTATAAATCTGAGAGTCAAATTCCAATTCCAATTGTGTTTGTGATATTCACTTACGATCAAGGACTCTTGAGAACGCTATGAATCCATCTCTTTTCGCCACCCAGCTATGGGTTAATTAGTAAAACTTGTATCACTAAACCATTTTTATCTAAAAGAAAAATTCTTACCATCTGAAATATTTACTGGTTTTAAAGATCCTGTAAAGGGTTGATAAACCGTAGAAAACGAATCAATCAATCAATATCTGAGTATTCTATATTTTAAGGATAGTGCGGTTAATAGCTCTCCACATTTTCCTGACTTTTGTTGCTGTAAGTCATTCCCAGCTCTTTTACGATATCCTTTGTTTTACCGTACATTTTCTCTCAACTGTGTGCACATATGTTAATAGGTTCCGCTCAGATTTCGCCTGCTTCTCTTCTTTTCTTCATCCTTTGCTAGTGTTATTTTATTCAAATACTCTTTCCTGTTTATGTCACGTATACATTTCTGTTCCCACTTTCGGAATATTAAGTAAGATGACTTCGTAGTTCCTATTTTCCTTAAAACCTTCTCCTCATTAGTCATATCATCCGTCACTGGCATTCTCAAAAAAAAAACAAATTTTTTTTTCTTATATAATTTGTGACGAAACTCTCTAGCGTTATCTTCCATGATGAAGAGCTACCGAAAAAAAAAATAATTTAGTCGAGCACTGCGAGGAGAAAGCGCGAATTTGCAAACAGTGACTATTACTGCTAATAATACAAGACTATCCCAAACCATTGACTTCTCTAGGTCACTGACGTGTTTATGAAACAAATAAGTACGCAAAAGTTCACCTCTCTCGCTTCCGTGCCTATATATATATATATATATATATATATATATATATATATATATATATATTGCTTATTAGACAATTGCGTCACTGGATATTTGCGTATTTTAGCATAAATTTTGTCAAAATGCAAGGGTATTAATCATATTAAAAAAAATTGAAGAAAACAAATAAAATTTAAAACATATAAAGGTTATTTTCGTTTAAAATGCAATGACAGATTAACAGTGTTGCGAGATCGCTCTACACATCGCCATTTTGGTTTTATTTCATCGGCATTTTTCTTATGATACGCAAAAGTTCGCCTTTCTCCCTTCCGGGCCTTATATATATATATATAAATATTTAATCATTTAGCAAGTCAACGAGTCTAGAAGTAACCTCAACAGAATGCACTGGATGGCCGTTTCGTCATATATTTGGGACTCATGATCCGCGGGCATCCACTACCGAGAATCGAAACACGGATAGTTACGTTAACAAGCCAACCTCATACCAACTGTACTAACGGGCCTCGGTAACGAAGAGGTAGCAAATTACACTCGATATATCACCGCTATATCATATATTCCGTGGTGGAGCTCATCCGAGTTTCCCTTACCCATAGGACTGAGCCCTCACGGGCCACGACTAATATCCCCAAACCGCACCTTCCAGAGCATTTGAAACCGGTTCAAGCAAAGATATAAAAGTGATTAGAAATTATTTGCAGGATTTGAGATAATCATAATTAATTAATTCACCGAGTCTAGATGAAAGCTGAACAGAATGCAGAAAGCACTGGACGGCCGTTTCATCTTATATTTGAGACTCATCAGCAGTGCGCATCCACTACCGAGAAATGAAATACAGGACGAAAAGGCCGACCACTGCTTTTCGCATTCTCTTGAGGTTTCTTCTATACTCGATGAATTAATTATAATTATCACAAATCCTAATAATTTCTATCATATATATATATATGTATATATATATATATATGTGTGTGTGTGTGTGTGTGTGTGTATATATATATAATTATTTATATATTATATGCGCGATACTTATTAGAAAGCGCTCAATATCAGAGATAGAGCTAACATATTTGATTGGATTGATGTGAATTTTCGCTAAACTTCCAATCTTTGAATTTCAACATACAAATGCGTATGTACAGACACAACTATACCCATATACATACACATGTCAAATCCAATACTGTCCACATATGTTTATATATGTATGAGTCCCGGCGAACCAGGAAATGTGCATGTGTGTCTACGTACCTCATCGGGCGTGCGAATATGCATCTATGTTTGCGTTAGCACGATGACATCACGACGACAATTGCCCCCCACTCCCATAATAACACCAATACAGGCAATCTACATAAACCCAAATTTTTAAAAATTTAATCAGTTTGTCTGACGATCGCAAAAGCGTGAAACCCAGGGTCACAAACTCAAATCAATCCAACCAATAAATATATATATATATATATATATATATATATATATATATATATATATATATATATATATATTCGATGTCGTTTGACACCATATTGGATTGGTTCATGTGAGTAAATCCCATAAACCTTATAAGTACACCTCTTTCTTGTTTTCGTAAAGGAAACAGTATTTAGCTTTTAAATCCGAATAAATCGTTCGCTCGCTGGTAAGTTAGTATAGCCTGATAGCCAACTGTGTAGCGATTTTGACGTGCTTTTGCGGTAATATGCTAAAACAAAGTATGCATTGATAGTAATAAAGTGTCGCTGACGACACTTGAATTTGAACATAGATCGCCACTTAGCAAACACAGGCGATCCCATTATTGAATTAAGTGGATCACGTGACCATAGAGGAAAAGCATAAGTAGAAAGTAACGTGACGACTAACGATCGTCATTTCTATTCGCTCCTCTATTACTATTCGGATCCCCATTTCTAGTCTATCCTCTATTACTACAGAAACCACTATTCTCTACTCTATTCACTGTAATTTTCCTCTATTCAGATCACGATACGGAATATTATTCGAGTGATTATTATTGTGCAAATACTATTATGGTGGGTGATATTCGAATGCATCTAACACCAGTCTTGTTGCACGGCGTACTATAGTGGTATCCACGATTACAAATTTCGACCACAAAATTACGAAAGTGACAACGAGTATTCTTTGAAACCACAAAAGTGGCTACGAGTGTCCTTTGAATCACAATACATATATATATATATATATATATATATATATATATATATATATATATATATATATATATAAATTCACAAGTGGATAGAATCCAGGTAGAACTCAATGTCCAGGACAGATTAAGAATATAATATAAAAGGCTCAAACACTAATATTCTATGGTTATAATTTATTACATTGGAATCGTATTCACGATCCAAATCATCTGACATACAAATTCAAAATAATAAATCGGAAAAATATAACCCCTGATTTTTTTTTTTTCACCTGGAGTTATATCTGCCGATTTCTTCAAAATAAATCGGAATATATATATATATATATATATATATATATATATATATATATATATATATATAAAATATATATATTCACCACTAATATTATTAATCTCTCTCTCTCTCTCTCTCTCTCTCTATATATATATATATATATATATATACAATTCCAATGTAATAAGTTGTGACCATAGAATATTAGTATTTGAGACTGATATATATATATATATATATAAATATATATATATTCACCACTAATATTATTAATCTCTCTCTCCTATATATCTCTCTCTCTCTCTCTCTCTATATATATATATATATATATATATATAATTCCAATGTAATAAGTTATGACCATAGAATATTAGTATTTGAGACTGTTATATATATATATATATATATATATATATATATATATATATATATATATATATATATGCTGACTATACTACTATATACGGGCGCACACAATGGTCAGGGGGGGCGTCTGATCTCAATTCAATCTTGTACACAGTGCCCAATAGGGTAAAAAATGACTTATAGCATTCAATGCCTTGAAGACGTAGCTAGTTACGTTCTATCATCGCCGATCTGACACCAACTTACGACCATTGAATATGAACAGAGGTGCTAGCGGAAAATCACCATGCCTTCAAAGACTGTTTGGCCACAAACTCACGTCCCACCTCAAGTAGAACACGTCCATACGATCCGTTGCTAAGGATGGAGATAAATTAGTCCGTTCCCTGTACTACTTCAATAATTACCGGAAAACAACTACTATCCTCTCACTTTACAAGAGCCAGATGTAACTTTATTTGTATTTGCGATAGAAATAATTTGTAAAAAAAATTAGATAGAAGTAAATCTATATTTTTTAAGTTTTTATCGACATTTTATTTAAGTTTAAACATGTCCTCCATCATTAGCAATACAAAGGGTAGTACGATTTTGGAGTTCACGGGAAACATTTGCCAACAGTAATGCCTGAAATCACATTAGTTATTTTAGCTATACTTAAAATTAGGTACATTAAACTTTATAACATTATTTACAGATTATTTTCTATCGCAAGTACAAAAAAAGTTATAATTTTTTAAGTGCACACGAACTTTATGAGCACCCTGTATATATATATATATATATATATATATATATATATATATATATATAGTTTTTTAAGGTGTGCTATATTTATGGGATAAAGTGTTCAATATCAATAGCATATGTAAATATAAATATAAAATAAACATTGAAGTCAACACTCAGAGTTGACAGACTGTTTCATGCTAGACGCAATCGTCAGGGCGATATATATATATATATATATATATATATATATATATATATATATATATATATATTAGGTAGGTCGATTTTTGTCATTTTTTAAAATATCAAAAAAAAAAATAATGTACGGAACGTTGTGTATAGACCAGTTAAGTACTGATACAAAAAATTAGATCTGTCACTTCAACGGTTTTTTGAGCATTTGCTGATTGTGGAACTTGTTATTTCTTTTATTTTGGAACTGGCAAATGGCATACACATTCACAATAAAATTTATTAAACTGTGGAGTTTGGTTGAAATATTTCCTGGGTATGCACCATGAGTCCATAAGCACATCAGACTGATGCCTAAAGTTAACCACCTTGACTGGTTTAATGGACCATTTTTCCGTTGATGCAAATCTAGAGTCCATCTTACCTCTAGAAATACCCACTGTATATTCATAAAGGAGTCTTTGGTCACAACTAAGGGTATCTGCATTTTCAATTTTAAAAATAGAATCCAGAGGACTGCCAACAGCTGAAAATGATATTTGGGGTAAATTATGGTAATCATTTGCACGTAATCTTCCAAGTGGACCATTGAATGTGGCAGGGCTTTTTGTGGTACCATCTACATGTTTAAAAAGAGTTCTAAATGGAAGTTTATTTTGGTGCAAGGAGCAACCAATAGTATGAAGATTTCTGCTAAGCTTTCTTTCTAGAGGTGCAGCAAATCCACCTTCACAACCTGAATTGGCATTAGTGTTTGTCAACAAGGATAGCCTTGATAGTGCTCGCACTGTTGAATTCATGCAAAACATTACTTTTTTCACTTTAACCTTTGCTTTATCAATTTTACATTTATCTATATAAATATCTTTTTATATTAATATTGGGGATGAGAAAGCCCATAGCCCTCAAATCCAAGAGCAATGCATTGGCAAGGCTGGCTCCAAGATTGTAAGATACATCACCCCTGATCAACTCAACAGCATACCGTGGAATTTTGATAAAGCTAGTCGCTATATAGCCTTATCAAAATTTCACGGTATGCTAGGCCCTTTGGGATGTTTTTCCTGCCATTTTTATTAAAATATCTGACAAAGAAAATATATGTACTATCAGAAATTATACAAAATTATTTTTCAAAATAAATTGGAAAATAAAGCTTGAAATGCATTATTAAATTAAAAAAGTAATGTTTATATAAAAGTAGAGATAGTTCCGGGATTAGCTTGTAAACAGGCTTTTTAATAAAACATTAATTTTCAAAATATAAACAAATTACAATAATTATAAAAGTTGTATTTTTTTCTAAATAGTTAAGTATATTTTGATGAAAAATAAAATAGATATTTTTGTGCTAGTTAAAAGCGTAAACAAAAATAAAACGAACATACAAGAGGAGGTAATTACTACCGGTGAATACCGAAAAAATATCCAGTAAAAACGAAACCGTTCATGAGTAGTTATTTGTATTTTTAACTAAATATTTTAGTGTGTTTTATTTTTTATTTGTAGTAATTTCATTTAATTTAATAAGAGAATAAATAATAAACTCAAAAATATCCATTATTAAGCGTTATTTTCTTTTTTCTTTTCGTTAAGACTCGGTTTTAATTTAACCTACACATGTCTCCGGTGACACCGTTATGATGATAAAAATCACAATTTATTTTGTCTTTAAGTTCGATTGCTCTAGTAAATACGAAGTTTTGAAGAAAAATATTTTTTGTGGTAATTTTTGACGTTATTTTGCAACTTTCCTCGAGTTATTCTTTTTATAGTTCCAAAATCGACCTACCCTAATATATATATGTGTGTGTGTGTACTCGTTTGAGCAAAAATCAACGAAAGTACCTTGTTAATGTGTGATTGCTTTTTTGATAAGTCTATTAGTTTTTGTGATTATCGAATCTTATTTGGAAATAAATATTTTCATGTCAAATCACTTCCAGATAACGGTAGCCATTTTGGAATAGATTTTGGCCTTTGTTATATCATCATTTTGCTTTATTTTGAATATCACGTGTATGTTTTATCGAGTTTACAATTCTTGCCTTTTTCTTTTTTTAATAAAATATATTTAGTAGTTGTTTGGCTTATTTTTTTTTTTGCTCAATGCCTCGCAAAATGGCAGTTGTTTTTTGCAGTTAATATTGTGCAGCATTTTTGTGTTTTTGTTAAGTGATGGTCTCATTTGCTTTTAACGTTTCCCTCTGTTTTCCTTGGCGTGTTATAATAGAGCTATTGTTAGATAAATGGCATGTTTATCGTCATGACAATATTGTAGTAATGAAACCAATGTCAGTGTTCGAATTGTTATTAGAGAAGCATTCTTCAATCAAGCATTTGAATGAATATTAGTTTTTTTATATATACATACATATATATATATATATGTAAATATATATGTATGTGTGTATCTTTGTGTGTGTTCAACTTGAGAGCTGCCTTTAGCATTTCCCATTTTCCCTCTATCTATTATTTATTTCAATTTCGTATATCGCTTGGTTCAGCCCTTTGATTTTTCGATTATAATTTTGAAGAGTTAAGAATTGACAACGTGTTAGCTTTTCATGTGTTTTCTGT
Source organism: Acanthosepion pharaonis (assembly GCA_903632075.3). NCBI lineage: Eukaryota > Metazoa > Mollusca > Cephalopoda > Sepiida > Sepiidae > Acanthosepion > Acanthosepion pharaonis. Next base: position 1,995,316 of record CAHIKZ030000979.1, on the reverse strand, counting down.
TTCGCTTTAACGACTTTAAATTCCTTAAGGTTTTCTTTGTCTTCTTTTACCGTTTCCTTGCTCATCTTTCCACTATCATATATAATATCCGTGTTTCTTTTTAATATCCGTTTTTAAAGCAATATTAATTTTTCCTTCCAAAAAAGATATCTAGGATCTCAGTTCTTTGCTTGGTGTGTGATTCTACAAACGGTTTTCGTATTCATTCTCACGTGGTTTCTTTTAGCAATTCTGTTAAGGAGCGTTTAGTGTGGTATTCCGGTATTTCGACGCTATTATTTATTTCTTTTATAAACTTTGGTAACCTTATCAATTC
>CAHIKZ030000979.1:1960000-1990000 GCA_903632075.3 Acanthosepion pharaonis | reverse complement strand
ACCTGTTGATAGAAATATGCGTCCATTTATCTGATAATATTTAGTAAGACTCAAAGTTAGACGACAAATGGAATTTAGGCGCCAAAGCCGAGGGGCCCTGACGGCCACGAATGGGACAGACATGCGTTTAGCCTACCCCAAGAACAGGCGATACTGGCCATGATCAAACCTGAATAATGCAAGGAAAAACAGCTATTGAAAGAAGAATGAACACAGTCCGATAAGTGATTCAATTTCAAACAGACATGTATATTGGGATATGATCCCTGATGAGATTACTTTAAAATTCTAAAGGAATACTTTTTTAGAAATGCTCTGTTCTCATTCTAATTGTTTAATGCATTTCTTATACAAATTATGTTTTTTTTTACACCGTTCACTTGTTTCGTCTTTGTTCTGCAGCCACGACTCAATTCGAGGGGTGGCTAAATTTCCCACAGAAGTGAAGTACATGAAGCTATGCAGGACAGATAACGGTAATCCCTAGGCATAAAATAGTCAAAATTGACTGGAAAAAAACAACCTGCTGTTCTATAAAGCAGATGATCTTATGAAGACGCTGTACCAATGAAGCTTTCGTCTTACTGTTTGAATACGAAGGAAATGCGGATGATTCACACTCTTGGATGTGGCAATGTAGGTTCCAGTTGTAAAGTTGTTGGGACTAAGGAATTCATTACCACATGCCATGGAAATAGAGATAAATTAGCAAGATGACCGCGACTATTTTTCAGTAGGAAAGGGGGTGTAGGAATTCATCATTCACAAGGCCACATAGATATACACTATTTACACTATTCGGAGTATTGTCTTCATCTTTGTCGCCATATTTGGAGTTTCAGCCCATTTGTACGGTCTGAAGGTGGTTGGAATGTCGAATTGAACCCTTTATTTCGCTCACTGGGGTAGACTGTTCTAGTTCCACGTCTAATGGATATCAGTTATCTCCTATTAATTCCCCTCTCTAAGTTCTCCACCGCCTTAACCAGGTATTGGAGTCACACTCAAGGCCACATGTCAATGGCGTTAGTTAGATCCAGTGACAAAGATTGTGAGTTCAATACCTGATTAAGGTTGTGGAGATCTTGGAGAGGGGAATTAACAGGAGATAACTGATAAGTGACATCCATTAGACATGGCACTTGGAACTAAAACAGTCTACCCCAGTGTGCAAAAAAAGGTTCAGTTCGACATTCCAACCACCTGAAGAAGACCGGAGCGTACAACGGCCGAAATGTTGTAATAAAAATGTCGACAAAGATGAGGACAATAGTCCGAATAATGTAAATAATGCACATGATACCTCATCTCAGAAATATAGACAAATACCACATAGCTGCTTTTAAAGACTAACCTGATAGACAATAGTGGGCTGGGCGCCTGCAGCGCAGGTATGGCCTCAATGCGCCATCATCTTAGAATAAAAGATATGAACATCATAAAATAAACGCCCGTACTTTAATCGATCGTAACATCGATTATTAACCATATTAATATAAAAGAAAAAGCCAACACTAAATAATATAAACTATGAACACGGCCTCAATGTGCTGACCGTGTTTGGACAATAAAACCTTCCTATAACTCTAGATAAGTACATACAACAATACATACATTCAGTTAAAATATAGGCGAAACACTCGGACATACAGAATAATCGGTCAATTTCTACATAATTTACATCGAGAAAAGCATAAAATCACAAGAACACAAAAAAAAATTAAATAAATAATTAACCGCAGTACTTTGTCAGTCCTTTCAAATTAAACCTCTATAAAAGAGGGTTTGCTACCATAATACACAATTTTATATATATATATATATATATATATATATATATATATATATAGAAGGAGAGAGAGAGAGAGTGTGTGTGTGTGTTAGAGAGATGGAGAGGAGAGAGAATGAGAGAATACTTATTTAGACAGCTGTTTTTTCGTTCATGTAAGTCTGATTAAAGACATTCGCCAAGCAATGTTAATTTTTTTAAGTCAATGTTTCTTTGTTTACTTAAAACAGAATGCAAGCGTATACTGAGTGAACGACATTATTGGCCACGAAGATGGAATCTAAATTTTTTCAACGATATATATGTCTATTCTCAAGAGCAGGTGAAAACTAGATATGTATTATAGAAGCATTTCTTTCGATGCAATCAGGAACAGTTAACAAAAAATCGTATGCTTCCGTGCTTCTGTCAAGCATGTCCTATCATATATCTTCTTTTCCCTCCAGATATGTATAATTAGCAGGACAGACTGGGTTCTATAGCCTTGGATGGTAACTGGTCTAGGAGAAGAAAAACTCTGATTTCAAAACCTGCGGAAGGTTGTTCTGCCCGGCCGATTTTTTCGGCTGGGGGTTTTGACAAATATTGGATCGTTTCTTGGCCTATGGCTGAGATTCGATCAAGGCTTTGACTAGCTTGGACTGACTCCGGCCTGGACCTGTTAGGACAAGTCATGACCAGCTTTGACTAGGCTCTGACCAGCTTGGACAAGTTATGACCAAATTTTGACCGGTGGCCTTTGAGTGGAAACACTCGGGTTTCCCACGTTAATCGACCTTGTGTCACATCTTGACTTAGTGGGAGTCAAGTAAATACGCTAGTGACCTGTATACAAATCCACATATTGTGCAACAGAAAGGATTTGGGGATATAGCAACAGGAATATTTTCTGACGGTTTTCTCATCTGTCTTCAGTCACTTGGCCGGTCAATACGACTGATTTAAAAAAAATTGATACAACTCTGGTAAAAATATCTCCAGGTATTTCTATTCAGGGCAACTCACTCGAAGTTAGTATGCGGCGATTTCCCAACTGAGGTTATTTTTAGCATGTCTTTATACCTGAGCCACTGCCACCCAACATTCCTTTGTCCACTGTAAAATTGACCTTAGGCATTCTGTTGTCATATATCTTTGCAACAAGACCAGCCTAGCAAAGTTGTGCATTCATCAGGGAAGTATTGATTCCACCATCGCATTTTGCGAGATAATCCCTGTCGAAAGTATAGCGGAGATAATATATATATATATATATATATATATATATATATATATATATATATATATATATATATATATATATATATATATAATGGATATCGGCGTGGATTGAGGAATCGGAGAGCCGGGTTCGAAATCCAGTCAAATCCAACACATTCACTTACGTGGTAATACCCTTGGGAAAGGTATGTATCCTCTTCTTCCCCTCCAGCTATGAGTAAATAGCAAGACAGACTGGGTTCTATAGCCTTGGACGGCAACTGGACTAGGAGAAGGAAAACTCTGAATTCAAAACCTGCGGAGGATCGTTTGGGGACCTTGTGGCACGTAGTGCACCAGGTCTCTGCATTCGGCCCTTCAAAAAGTATGGATGGTCTTGCACGAAACCTTCACCACTATAATCAATTCTTATGTGCTGTTGTCGGGCTGTCGGTTTCCTGTGAACTGATCTGCTTGACCCTCATACGTCGAATCCGACGGGAGAATCGAGTATATATATATATATATAACTATATAACTAACTATATATATATATATATATATATATATATATATATATATATATATATATATATATATATACTAAAGGTCAGAAATGGCTTCAAGACATTTTCCACTTTCCAGTTAATATATATATATATATATATATATATATATATATATATATTACGTAGATAAAGCCCTTCGTAAGGTGTGTGCTGAACTTGTGAGAACAAATTTTTTTTGTGTTTCTTTAAGGCATAGCTTTCCGGGAATCTCTTTAATGAGTCCACCGGAATTTTTTCAAACTAATCCGAGGGCTGCAACTACAACAGGGATTGTTGATGTTCCCATATGCAACATTTTTGATATTTCAATTTCAAGGTCGTTATATTTTGAGAGCCTTTAAAAATCTTCAAAGATACATTGCAGTCTGCAGGGACAGCCATATCATTAAGGAGACAATTTTTGCTTCGCGGTATCTAATAAAAAATGTCTGGGCGGTTAGCTTTTATTGTTCTGTCTGTGTGTATTGTGTAGTCCCATAAAATTGTAAGAGGTCCTTTTTCTGTCACCTGGTCTGGGTGGGGTTCGTACCAATTTCTTTCAGTTTCCATTCCGTAGAAGCTGCAGATCTTCAAGTGAAGATATTGGCCCACTTTGTCATGCCGGGTTTTATATTCAGTGGATGCCAATACCGTGAAGCCTGATATACGTTGATCAATTATTATTATTATTATTATTATTATTATTATTATTACCATGAATAATAATAATAAGGAAGAGTTTATCAATATATATATATATATATATATATATATATATATATATATATATATAATATCTTGGCATACACGTTCGAAGATACCCGTCTACTAGCTCGACTAGCCAATCGCCATGGCAGACTTTCAATCAGGTACATTTGTGTTTGCTCAACACCCACCTGTGGTTTATACTGCAACTATGCTGAGCAGATGTTAGAGCGTGTTAGCTAGCGTGATTAACAAGGCCGGCGCACTTATGACATCAGCCACAATGCACAGCTATCGACGGCCCACTGGAATTCCGACTACCGGTCACGTGTCCATTTATATATATATATATATATATATATATATATATATATATATATATATATATATAGAAGGATAAGATATATATATATATATATATATATATATATATATATATATATATATAATGCTCTGATGATTGCGTTTAGTATTAAACAGTATGTCGCATCTGAGTGCTGATTTGTCTTCACTTTTACATGTAAATATGCTCTGATGTTGAGCACTTTATCAGATAAATATAGCATACTTTAAAACTATATTTCTTCATATATATATATATATATATATATATATATATAATGTTCTATATTTCTTCATATATATATATATATATATATATACATGTGTGTGTGTGTGTGTCTGTGTGTGGAAAGTGTATATAAACATAAATAAATATAAGTATGTATAATTATTTATATATTATATGCGCGGTACTTATTAGAAAGCGCTCAATATCAGAGATATAGCTAACATGTTTGGTTGGATAGATGTGAGTTTGTGACCCTGGGTTTCACGCTTTAGCGATTTTGTCTGACGATCGCTAAAGCGTGAAACCCAGGGTCACAAACTCACATCTATCCAACCATATATATATATATATATATATAATAATGATTTACGGGAGTGCTTAATGATGTTGATTTCGCTTGGTTATTTGTTCCTGAGCTAAGTCGATGGCCTTATCTAGCATACGTTCTGTTATAGATGGGTAAAATTCTTTTATGTCTAATTGTAGGAATTGGCAATTTTGTTTGTTATTTATGTTGTGGAACCAGTCAATAGTTGTTTTCGTATTTTTCCACTGGTTTACTCCTAATTTCTTCCTAAGTTCAGAATTAATTCTTTCTAGTATTGTTTTACTTATTTTACCTAGTTCGCTTTTGGCTGGGTTTATGAGTCTGCATGCAGGATTAGTTTTGAAATTTTCTTTATGGTCTTTTAGTGTGATAAAGGCTCGTGCCTTGCTAATACAATTTATTCGGTCATCTAGGTCTAATTATTAGTAATCATTATTATTCCACAATGAAGAAGCATGGATAAAGAAAGATGGGATATTTGACACTACAATGGGAAGCTTTGACGGTGCAGAGGCATGCGAAATCAAAGGCATTTACTTACTACACGAACTGAGCAAAATAATAGATAAAAATGACACAGGACTCTACAGGGACGACGGCCTCATAATCTTAAGAAACTGTAACAAACAAAACACAGACAAAACTAGAAAAGCAATAATAAAGATTTTTAAAAATAACGGATTCGACATAGATATAAAAACTAACCTAAACGAAGTAGATTTCAGATGTGACCTTCAACCTAAGAGAAGGCACATATAAACCATACAGAAAACCTAACGATAAACCACTCTACATACACACATCTTCCAACCATCCGCCTTCTATAATCAAACAGATACCAAAAATCGATTAACCGCAGGCTCTCCGACAATTCCTCAATGAATCCCTTATTTAACAAAGCTAAAAAAGACTATGAAACGGCCCTAAAAGATAGCGGATTCCCAGCAATACTCACATACTCACCACAGAATACAAAAAAGACCAACAGGAGAAGAAATATCATATGGTTCAACCCACCGTACAGCAAGAACGTAAAAACAAACGTAGGAAAAATATTCTTCAAACTCTTACACAAACACTTCCCAGAATCAAGCACCTTACACAAGATATTCAACAAAAATACAGTAAAAATCAGCTACAGCTGCACCGAGAGCATGGCACAAATAATAAAAAAGCACAATAGGAAAATTATCAACAAACCACACGAACAAATTAAGCCCACGTACAACTGCAGAATAAAGAACGAATGTCCCTTAAACGGAAATTGTCTACAAAACAACGTAATATACCAAGCCACGATAAAATCACCAGATAACGAAGAAAAAGTATACATAGGAGTAACTGAAGGACCCTGGAAGCAAAGAAATTATACACACAAAAAACATCGTTCACAAATAGTAAATATGCGAACAGTACTATGCTTTCTAAGTATATCTGGGAAATAAAAAACAAAACGCACATCACACCAAAAATATCTTGGAAGATAAGGAAAAAGTCATCAGCCTACAACAACCAATCAAAAACTTGCAAACTTTGCTTGGAGGAAAAAATAGCTATCATTACTTTCCCCGACCAAAATAAATTATTAAATAAAAGATCCGAGCTCATCTCAAAATGCAGGCATGAAAATAAATTTTTACTACGTAACCTAAAAAATGAAAAACGGAAAAAATAAAATAAAAACAAATACAATAATAATAAAAAAAAAAAATAAATAAATAAATAAAATAAATAAATAAGTACTATGTTGCTTAAAAACCGAAAACCAAAAAGAGAAAATATAAAAATAAATTGACCTAAATTCATCCAAGTAAATAAATAGGCAAACCAATCCCAAATTAAAAAACTGTTCCCGCCAAAAAAATAATAGTTAGAATGAACTACAACAACCAACCCCAAAATTGAACAAATAGCTTTAATTAAATTCTCAAACCAAAACAAAACTGTTAAATACGTGATATAAACAAATTTTTACTACGTTAATAAATAAATAAATAAAATAAGAAACAAAAAAAAAAAATAAATAAAATAAAATAAAAAATAAATAAAAACGAGCAATATAACTTGACCCAAATAAATGAACAAAGCGACTTCCGGTAAAAATAACCGCCATAATAGAATACCCACAATGCACCACTAACCCGTATATATATAAATAGCCGAGAAAAATAACAGCACACGTGGCCTGACGATTGCATATAGCATGAAACAGACTGTCGCCTCTAAGTGTTGACTTCTATGTTCACTTTTATATATACACATATATATATATATATATATATATATATATATATTGGAATTATACATACATACATATATATATATATATATATATATATATATATATATATATATATATATATATATATATATATATATCTCTTTTGAATTATTTTTTATACAAATATATATGTACGTGTATGTATGTATGTATATATATTTATATATTTTAGATATATGATTGCGTATGTATGTGTATATTCACCACTAATATTATCTATCTATCTATCTATCTCTATCTATATATATATATATATATATATATATATATATAAATAAAAAGGTTGAAATGATTTACCCTCTTAGTTTTGATGATATCAATTCTGGGCCTAATGAGTATTTCGATGCGTAACCTACAAGGTAAGCCATTTTATTTAATTTATTCAGTGTAACAACTTATTTATCTATTTAGCGATTTTATGGCAGAGTTTCTGTTATCCAGAATAAATCATGTAAAATTCTTGTAATTTTCAGGTCTATCCTCTGTTGTATTATTATTATTATTTTTCCTTGAGGTTCTGTTGTACATACATTTCATTCAGGATCCCAACCAGTGACCTAAGTTAAGAAATGTCATCAGAATAGCTTACATAAATTTTACATAGATCAAGCTCTTCGTAAAATGGCACCTGTACTTCTGAATACACTTTTTTGGCATTTCTTTACAGCATGGGCTACCAGGATCTGTTCAATGAGTCTATCGGAACCTTTTCCAATCAATCCGAGTGGTCCAATTACAACTGGAATTACTGATGTCCTCATGTGCCACATGTTTTTGACTTCCACTTCAGGATTCTTGTAAATGATAGCTTTTTGAAGATCTTCAAAGATACATTTCAATCTGCCATGAAAATAAAAATGACATTCTGTTTTTTTTTTTTTTTTTTTGCTCACGATATCTGATTGATTAGCTTGATTGTTCTGTCTGGGTATATTGTAAAGTCCCATAAAATTGCTACAGGTCCTATCTCTGTAACCCGCTCTATTATTATTATTATTATTATTATTATTATTGTATGTTATATTTCCTGATGTGTATCCTTTGGAGCCGGGCCCAAACTATGGTCCTATAGCGAAGAAAACGGAGACTTACCTCGTCAAACCAAGAGACAGCGCATCGCGTGTATCCTACGACGGCGTCCTCTCCCAGTTGTCGACGAATGGAAAAAAATGCTCGAACGATAAAAGCAGTTATGTGTTCTCGAATCGGGAAGAAAAAATCGGGCATTTTGGCTCCCGCGTTTGTCAGAAAGCGAGTTATTTTTCTGACTGGATGCGTTCATTGTGAATCGAATTTTTGGCATTTCTTTCTACCCCCGATGTTCGAGTCTGAACTTAGTGAATTATTCTCTGCGTTGTTGAAGCAATATGCAACAAATATTTCCTTTGCAATCCCAGATCGCTTACAGGTCCTTAGGCTATATATGAGAATTATCCTTTAATTGATAGCACTTTTCTGAGTGTATGGGATGTTACTAGTAGGGCAATATTCTGGGTAACATGTACGATGATGTTACCTGGGACACTGTTAGTAAAATTATCTCAGATGGCACTGCTATGTCAATAAGCATACACTACCTGAAATTCTTGTCATTTGAGATAATTTCATGTCTGTTGGCTTTTATTTCCTTGTCAGTTTGAATTAGCATTCACCCGAATATAGTTACCTTGTTATGGTTGTGGATATATTTTATTCATTTTTTGCTAGTTCCGGACATCCTGTTATAAAATGGACGGTAGTTTCATCTTATTTTCCGCAAATCCTCCATTTCGGGTTAGTTCCACCCTTGAATATTATTATTATCATTATTATTATTATTATTATTATTATTATTATGTCCTTTGATTTTTGGCGTTTACACATTTCTTTCCGGGTCCCGCCCAGAGACCTAAGGTTAAAATGGCATCATGTCACTTTCAACTGACAAAAACAAAAAAAAATATATATATAAAGCCCTTCGTTAAGTGTGGGCTGTACTTGTGAGAACAATTTTTTGTATTTCTTTGAGGCATGGACTTCCAGGAATCCCTTCAATTAGTCTACTGGAATTTTTTCCAACGAATCCTAGGGCTCCAACTACAACAGGGATTGTTGATGTTCCCATGTGCCACATTTTTGAGATTTCTATTTCAAGGTCCTTGTATTTTGACAGCTTTTTGAATATCTTCAAAGATACATTGCAGTCAGCAGGTACTGCCATATCAATAAGGAGGTACTTTTTTGCTTCGCGTTATCTAATAAAAATGTCTAGCCTGTTGGCTTTGATTGGTCTGTCAGTGTGTATTGTGTAATCCCATCGAATTGTAACAGGTCCTATCTCCGTAAGGTCGTTGTATTTTGAGAGCCTTTACAAAATCTACAAAGATACATTGCAGTCTGCAGGGACAGCCATATCATTAAGGAGACACTTTTTTGCTTCGCGGTATCTAATGACAATGTCTGGGCGGTTAGCTTTTATTGTTCTATCTGTGTGTATTGTGTAGTCCCATAAAATTGTAAGAGGTCCTATTTCTGTAACCGGGTCTGTGTGGTGTTCATACCAGTTTCTTTCAGTTTCCATCCCGTAGAATTTGCATATTTTCCAGTGTAGATATTGGCCCACTCTGTCATGCCCGGTTTTATATTCAGTGGATGCCAATATCGTGCAAATTGATACAGTAATTGTATTTTTTAAAGATTGAAATTAAATATTTCATTCGAGAGGATTGCCAAATATTCTGAAATAAGAAAAATCATGAACTGCCAAAAATAGGATCCAGAAAACTTTGGGGATGTTATTTTTACTATCCAATATATCATTTAAAATTTTCAGATGTTTGGGCGCCTCTGAGTTTGGTAATGATTAATGAGTATTATGACAGAGTTCCATTTACGCTATCTTCTCCATACCTGTGGCCATGAGCCAAAACTAAGCTAAGTTTATTTTAATGAGTTTCGACGTATGCTAACCTGCCAGAGAAATCTTCATTGGATGACCCATAGTTTTCGCTTTTGTGCCAGAATATTTCCCCGAATAATATCTAATGTAGATTTCCGGAATATGGCTTATAGAAAATATCCGAGTTTAGAAAAGCCTGAATGTTGTGATAAAGAAACCCATCTTTTTTTCTCCTGCTTTTTTTTTTATTCTAGCACTTCCTGAATTGAAGATTAAAACGAAAAATAGATCCCTGAAGGATTATAAATATCCTCTAAATATAACTTTTATAGTAATAAGAATTAGGGTCGGATAAATGATCCTCACAAAAATTAATATTGTATACGTTTCGTGTACGAAACAGGCCAGCAGACATCGATTCGTATAAGTCCCAAACAAAAAAACGTGTTATCCTTTTGTAATTCTAAGCGAACTCTCAGAGACAGGTATCTCTGACGAAACAAGCATCTGTACGCGTTGGCGAAAAAAGTAGTTTTCCTGACGAACAAAAGGAAATAATGCACGTTTGGTTCGTGTCAGAGGCACAACTTTGCTTTTGTCCTTTTTCTTCTTAATCTAGACACGTTATTATAAATTTCAATTTTTTAGGAAATAAAAAGAACATTATCTGTCAATATTTCCGAGATGAATTATTATGTACACTATTTACATTATTCGACTTTTTCGCCACATTTATTACAACGCTTCGGCTAAGGACACATGGCACAGTGGATAAAGGCGTTGGTTAAATCCAGTGACATGACCCAAAGAGTATGAGTTCAATACCCAGTTAAGGTGGTGGAGAACATATAGAGGGGAATTTACAGGGGATAACTGATAAATGATATCCATTAAATATGGCACGTGGAACTAGAACAGTCTACCCGCCTGAAGAAGGCCGGAGCGTACAACGGTCGAAACGTTGTTATAAATATGGCGACAAAGATGAGGACAATAGTCCGAATAATGTAAATAGTGTAAATTAAAAAAATAATAATATACTAATTCAATCCAAGCAATTAAGTTTATAGTAATAAGAAAAATACAAAAAAAAAAAAACTCAACACATGACATGGCATTTCGTCTTCACTCACTTTCCCACCACCGTAATGTAGCTTCCCTATGCTTTTTCTGTAAAGACTATTATGAAGAGTCAAGAGTGGTCTCCCCTTGTTTTGTTCCTCTCCTCTTTGAGAGAGCTATTTTTGTTTACTGGGACTATAAAAGGACATTATACGCGAACTTTGTATTCTCTGTTGAACACAGAATGGTTAGCAAGCTTGTCTCGCTAGAACAATTACGACTGAGTAGTGAGTTCGATCCTCACTGGGTGCTCCATACTTTCGGCTTTGTGCCACATCTGAGCTACGCTTAGAAAATCACTACAAAGACATTCATGATAATTATCCTGAACATTCCTCTATTGTACAGTATGGTCCAAAAGTCCTATCACCCCTTACATAAATTTTCTATTTTAGAAAGCTGACACGAACTCCTAGACGAAAATGATGGTGTTCATACAGACCTCGTCATTGTGTGACAGCGGGAATTTGTTAGAACTTCATAGAAACTTGAGGCATTATGGTTGCTGTAGTAAGAATTGTAAGAATGTGTTGTTTTGGTGTAAGGAATCCTGTTCTATGTTTGGGTCAGTGGCTGTCTAATTTTAAAATAATCCAATTGAAGATATAAGCTTTTTGCCATGTCCCACAGTTTTGCGTTCTCAATATAAATATTAATTTCCCTATGGTAACTAGATATTATAGATTTAAGCGCAGTTCTAAATTACCAGTGAAGTTTCATCATTTTACAGTTGAAATGGCTAGATGTAACCGTAAGTTCTATGCTAACAGTGTCTTCTATCGCGCTACTCGCTTGTGGAACTCTCTTCCAGCTTCTTGCTTTTCAGTCAGATTTGAACTTTAAAAATTTAAATGCAATATCAACCGTTATCTTCTTTACCCTAGAACACAAACCATGGATATATAGTACCCAGCGCAAATATTCCTATTTTTAATTACAATTTTCAGTACCTGATTTTCTATGTTTTTAATATGTTTTTCAGTTCCTATTAATGTTAACTCAAAGTACAAAGTTTGAAGTGCCTGCATGTAAAATATTTCAAATAAAGATTTATATTTAATAATTTTTTTGATATTTTCAATATCGGTTATGATATACCCATGGTTAATAGTGGTGTAACTTTAATTGATGGTTAGTATTCTAGGATTAGTTTCTGTTCTTTTATTGTTCTCGCTTGTTAATAATGTTTTATTTATATGCTTTCACACACAATAAACCCCTTGCATATTACTGGCTTTGCAGTCTGGTTTGGGGTGTAATTATTAAAAAATATCCCCTAATACATAAACAGAATCTTGATCCATTTCCAAGAAATATAAGTGCATTTTCTTGATATGGTAACTAAATTGTGGTTCGTACTGTCAGCAACGAGAGCATTAGATTTTGTTTCATTGAAGTCCTTGCCATAGATGTCATTACGCATGAATTAATATTTCTTCTATGACATTTCATCTTCTGCCTTACTTCATCCAATATGATAAAGCTTATTTAGCGCCGGGAACGCACATACATACAAGAAGCAGATTGGACCTAATTATGGAATCTAATCGATTGAACCGCTGTCGTCTAAAAATACACCTTCTTGTCAGTATTGCACTCAGATGTTATTCTCTTCATTGCAAACCATACAACGTCAGCTCGACATAGAATCAACAGGTCAATCTCTGTAAAATGTGAAATTAAAATGTCCCTTTCCAACGGACATATATTTGTTATTTTTTTAATATTGTTTCTAACAACTAAATGCTTCACTGTCAATTAAGTCAAACTGTTTCGAGCAGCTCCAAGAAATATTCGCACGTATCAAGCTACACTTAACCAATAGATTCTCCATACAGACTATTTTAATATAGTGATAAAAACATATGTAAGTAGCCAGACTTATAGGAATGGGTGATAACTGAAAAATGTTGAACGATGCGTGTCGAAGTTTCCAAAGAGATATTCCAAGTTGTGAATGCAAAGTTTTGTAAAGTATACAAGTGCTAATATTTAATCCATAGCTGGGGAGAGAAAAGATGAATCCATACCTTTTCAAATGCGATTTGAGTAAGTAAATATAACAGACCTGAGTGGAATTGGAACTCAACATTCCAACTTCCAATTAGAGAGCCATTATCCATTACACCACCCGCACATTCAAACTTACGACACCTGGTGTTCTCCAAAAGGCCAAACATCTATTTACGATCGGACGAGAATCGTTATTTCAATGCGATATGATCGTAAGTCTCGACTCCATTAAATGTATGTTACTTAGATGATGATATTTTTTAAACAAGCCGTTTTATTTATGAAATGGATTCACTCGGTGTCTTTAATAAAATATCTATAAATCTTTCATAGAAAAATGTGTATCCTCTTGAGAGAGGATTAACTTTATTAAAATATTAATGAAGCCTTTCTTCTATATATTTTCATCTGTTTCTAGTCGTAAAGGAGATATAGACGTTTTCTTATTGATTTGTAAGGTATAGGCTTCTGATGTCCACTGTTATCACTCTTTAACTGATAACTGACATCCATTAAACATGACACGTGGAACTAGAACAGTCTACCCCAGTGAGCGAAATAAAGGGTTCAGTTCGACATTCCAACCACATGAAGAAGGCCGAAGCGTACAACGGCTGAAACGTCGTGATAAATATGGCGACAGAGATGATTATAATGTAAATAATGCACATAATACCTCATCTCAGAAATATAGACAAATTCCGTTATTATTTACAATGAAACATGACCCAGTGCTCATGGTAGTACGTCGTATGTCCATTCCATGAAACCATGCCTTGCAGATTGACCACAGATTCTCGATTGGATTTAAATCAGGAGAGTTTCCGAGTCATTCTTTAGTACTTTGATTTGCTCACTAATAAGGCTTGCCGGTCTGTTCGTGCGGTGTTACAATTTTCGTACGCTTCCTTGGAATAACGTCCATCGCAGTCAATGGCCGTATGACAACTAATCGACAGTCGAGACAATAGTGTCTAGGCGTGATAAAAATCTGATGCAATCGCGTATGACACACTTTATTTCAAGGCCAAACAGTTTTGTCCATATACCCCGACAATAGATTCATATTACTGCACACCACTGCAAATGATCTAATCTGAGGAAAAAAATAGGAATCGATTACACCCTTTCACTTCAGTGGGTCTAAAACTGACAGTATGTTGAAAGAAAAGAAACTAAAGCTGTTGTTTCAATTAATTTGCACAAGGGTTTATGAATGTTTTTCTTTACCTTTGGCTAGGGGTTTATTTTGGATAGCGTTATTATTTCCCTACGGCAGATTTTATCCTTTTTTTTATTTCGTTATCGCACGAAGCAATTTATATAAAGATGTAGAATGCCGGTAGTTAACTCTGCTGCGCACTGTGTACCGTGAGGTATATATAGAATACTGATTATTCTGAGATCAAAAACGGGATTTGGCACTCAAGTATTATAAAATCAGTTTTCGAGAACGACTGGCAAATAGAAAATTCCTTTTTATCAAGCTTAGTATCTCACTAAAACTTCTACTAAAAATCTATTGACATATAAACGTAATTTGGTTATGAGTACTGCACTTATACCGACCAAATTTAAAAGATCTCTTGAGACATCACAGATGATGTCACTGCCGAACGAACAAAATAATGTAACAAATATAGTTAAATAAAATATAATGTAACAAATATAGTTTATAATGTAACAAATATAGTTAATATAGTTATTCAAAATAATAAAGTTTTCAATAACAATTTGAATTTGGCGGCTGAACTTGGCAAATAAGTTCGGATGCAGTAGAAAATAGATCCTGTGATGTATCATGTAATCTTTTGAGAAACGAAAATAAGTTATACGCCAAAGTACCTGGTGCCTCTTTCAAATTATAAATAGATACATTCTTTTTCGGCAACGCCTGACTATAACGTATGTATCCAAACCAGTTAAGTTTCAAATTCCAGTGACTAAATGCTTCTTCAACTCGATACGGATAGGTTCCTATCTAAACCTAAACGTGTCTTCTTTTTATATACTATCCGTTCAGGACGTGCATATGGTGGCACACCACAAATCAAGAGAGTGTTTAACTGTGTGCCATAATCGTAATGTGCCTCAAGAATTTCATCGCTCTGTTTCTGATTGCAAGTATAATTATTGAACTTTCTAAACTTTCCACGTTGTTCATTTATTCAGTCCGTTAATTTCTCAGTATTTCAATCGCTTCGCGTCTGTTTTTCCATATATAATATAATTGTCCAGCATCCACATCAATATACGATGACAGATGTGACGTAGCAGTACTGCTTAATTTTAAGGAAATGTTCCCATTTCTGAAAACAATGGTTAGATTCTTCATCTTATGTTTCGTTATACAAAAGCGACTTTAGTTTGTTTTATGGAATATTTCTCATTGTTTTTTACTAAGCTACGCAAGAATTTGAATAATTTTAACGCTTTCAATTCGTAAGTCAATCTTTGAGATGGTTCTCTTGCTGAGGACTATATATTTGTTCTACTTCCAATCGATGGTGAATCTTTTTTTACCATTTTCTTTTACGGAATTCCTGGATTTTTCTTTCTGTTTCTAGCATCAACACAATGGCATGTGCTCATTTTAAGTTGTTAAGAATTGGTCTGTCGAAGATAATAAGTAGATATTCTATTTCTCATAAGATAGTCGATAATAGAGGTGGAATTAATCCAGTGAAAAATACTTCCTTCTATTAATTAATATTCTATTTTTATTTGCTTGCTTGATCCGTTCCTATCTACACATAGGCGTTTTTTTTCTTCAGGAAATATTACAGATTATGATTTTTGTGTCGTACTCTAACAACAGCTTAATCTATTAAATATATAATCTATAATCGTGTGATCTATGAAATATATATATATATATATATATATATATATATATATATATATATATATATATATATATATATATAGAGAGAGAGAGAGAGAGAGAGAGAGAGAGAGAGAGAGAGAGGCACGGTGGAGTAATGGATAGCGGCTTGTTTTGAGAAATAGCCGAGTTCGAATTCCAGTCGAATCCATTACATTCATTTATGTGCTAATACCCTTGGGAAAGCTGTGAATCATCTTCCTCCCCCTCCTGCTATGGGTAAATAAGAGGACAGACTGGGTTCTATAGCCTTGGATGACAACTGGTCTAGGAGAAGGACAACTCTGAATTCAAAACCTGCGGAGGGTCGTTTGGGGACCTTGTGGCACGTAGTGCACCAGGTCTCTGTATTCGGCCCTTCAAAAAGTGTGGATGGTCCTGCACGAAACCTTCCCCACTATAATCAAATCTCATGCACTGTTGTCGGGCTGTCGGTTTCCTAGGAACTGATCTGCTTGACCATCATACGTCGAATTCGACGGGGAGAGTCATATATATATATATATATATATATATATATATATATATATATGACTTTCTGCATTTATAATGCTCAATGTGATATCATTCTGATAATAAAAGTAGCATTTCTTGTTAGAGTGTCTTAAACAAATCCTCCCTCTTGTCCCCCAATGTCGGGCTTAATTCTTCTAAGTGTTCTATTCATTATAATTAAATCGTTATCGCTAAAGAACTGCTTAAGTGGTTCATTAAGATGATTGACTGATTGCGTTTGCATGCATTCTGACCTGAATTATTTAGTATCGTTATAAAATTCGCTGAGCACATCTGGTATTCCGCCTCGATAGAAACAGAGAAAAGCGTACTTAATTGTTATACAATTATGACCGTGAATACAGGAAATTTTCCTCATAGATCAAGAACAGACTTCAAGGCCGGAAGTCTGGAGTACCCAGTGAGGATCGAACTTAAAAAAAAAGCAAAGTGTGTACTAAAAAAAGTAAATAAATAGTTTGCTTTGGTTTGTTGTGTTTTACAGTATATCAACCTAATTGTGTTATTTAATGTCGACAACTTTTTTTTCTTGGTAATATTTTGAGTTGTCAAAAATTTATTTCTGGTTATATTTTTTTCCTCAAAAATGTATAGCTGGTAATATTATTTTAAAACATGTATTGCTGATAAAATTTTTTTCAAAAATATATTGCTGGTAATAGATTTTTTTTTCTTAAAAAATTTATTTCTGGGAACAATTCTTTTACAAAGTATATCTGGTACCAAAACCCATTTTTAGGCTTTTATAATGCTTTTTACGTCAGTTTCAGGGTTAACTATTTGCCCATAGCTGGAGCCCTAACAGGTACTACCACCCCGGGTCAGGATGGACCTAGGAACACCAGCAATTAAGAGGTGGTTCCACGCTCCTCAAAACCTCCGGCTCAGCGGCCTTGCTGTTGGACGTAGTTTATCGTCTTACCCAGGACACGGGCGTAGTTTATCGTCTTACCCAGGACACGGACGTAGTTTATCGTCTTACCCAGGACACGGATGTAGTTTATCGTCTTACCCAGGACACGGACGTAGTTTATCGTCTTACCCAGGACACGGATGTAGTTTATCGTCTTACCCAGGTCGATAAATAAATGTTTTTTAGAGAACGGCACTCTAATGACATTCCAACCTTGAGACAGGGCCATGATGGTTGGAATGATAGATTAATGAAATTCTGAGATAGCCCAACCGAATAATAAGAAAAAAAATAGTCAAAAAGGGACTACATTTGGGGGTGCAGGGCTTTCTCCTGAGATAGATATATAAATATTTTTTAATACGCTTATTTATGTTTATTTTAAACATATATAATGTTTTATTTTTGTTTTTTGTTGTTTTTTTTTGACAATCGCCATAATATGGAATCCACTAGGATAGTTTGATATATACCAAAATTTAAATTATGTAAGTCAGTTTTAACTCAACACCTGGAGATTGCATTGTGCAACTCAGAGTTGTGGTACAAGTGAGGAATAATATATATATATACATGTTAAAATATAGTTTTAAGATATGGTATATTTATATGTTAAAGTGCTCAATATCATGGATGGAACATATATAAATATAAAAGTGGACATTGGAGTCAACACCCAGAGGTAGCAGTCTGTTTCATGCTAAAAACTATCGTCAGGCCATGACAACTGCATTTAGCATGAAACAGACTGTTGGGCGTTGACTTCAGTGTCCACTTATATCATAACCCATGGGTGTTATAAATATTGGGCCTGATCTACCTCCTAAAATCTGACTTAATATCATTTTTTGGTGGGGAGCAGATAAATTCTCAGCACCCTCTTGTCTATAATATGTTAAAATTGTGAAAAAAAATAGACTTCTTCGAGAAAAATGAGATGGATATTCTATCAAATTATTTTTATTTTTTATGTCGTTAGGATATTTTTTTCATGTTTGCCTCTAAGTGGATAAAATAGGCAGTCATATGAAGAAAAAAACTGACTTTCTTGAATTGATTGACTTGGTACAAATTCTAGATGGCATTTCAGAGTCGACTGGATAACTATTTGTTTTTTTTATAAGGCTCAATTATTTTTTTTGGTTTCACGTAAAACCTGACACGTTATATTATATCGTTTCAATGGATATTTCTGTTTAATTCTGACTTGGTGATAAGGTGCATCGTCACGATTGGTACTAAAATCTGATTTTGTTAAATTACTTCGAATTGGAGCCGAGTCTGTTGTTTAGCTGCTGTTCTTTTCAAGGGAGGAATTCGCCCACCCCTGCAATATGGCTACCTTAATAGCAATAAGAATTGTTCTTTTTTTTAATTTCCAACACTTGAACTTTTCCTACAGAAGGTTGCAACGGAGAGTGTGAAGAAGTGAATAAACATCGACTACAAGAAAACAGAATACATCGACATCAGTAATAGGATGAAGCCTAAATATGATTTGCAGGTCGGGAACATTAGAAGCAGACTCGAGAGTTTAAATATCTGGGAAGCGTTGTGACAGAGGACGGTAAATGCGACACTGAGATCCGTAGACGTATTGGGATGGCTGAAGACACATTCCAGAAGCTAAGCAGAGAGGATTTCTTTGGTAACAAAGAAAAGAATACTGAGCCGTTATATGACATCTATCCTTCTTTACGGCAAGAAGACAGGATGCATGATCATCAGTAAAAGGATGAACCCTAAATATGATTTGCAGGTCGGGAACGTTAGAGATAAGCAGACTCGAGAGTTTAACTATCTGGGAAGCGTTGTGACAGAAAACACATGCGACTCTGAGATCCGTAGACGTATTGGGATGGCCAATGACGCATTCCAAAAGCTGTGCAGAGTATTGCGAGACAAGAGGATTTCTTTGGTAACGAAGAAAAGAATACTGAGCTGTTATGTGACATCTGTCCTTCTTTACGACAGCGAACGTTGGACGATTTCCTCAAAGATGAAGAAGAGACTCGAGGTGACGGAGGTGTGGTTCTACAGAAGGATGCTAAGGATATCATTGACGGAGTGTGTGAGCAATGAGGTCTTATGATGCAAACAAGGAGGAGGCTTATACTTAACACCAGGAAGAGGCAGCTAAAGTTTCTGGTACACATAATGAGGAAGGAGGGCCTGGAAAATGTGATACTCACGGATCGAATAGAGGGAAGAAGAGACAAGGGAAACAACGCTTGACATACCTGGCGGCCTAGGGCAAGTGGATGACAGAACGTAGTCTGGGAAGGTAACAGAGAGAAGGAACTTGTTGAGAGCTGCAAGGGATAAAGGAAGAGGTGGAGAGCCATGATCGCCTACGTTCTAAAAGTACCTGGCACATAGAAAGAAAAAAGATATTTAATTCACAATATAGTGTTTATCTTTAATTTTGGCTTGACCCTGAGATAGCTCCGAGGCTAATGCTTTACGGAAACGTACGGATTTATTTCTGTCGGGTTATGTTATAGTGGAACACACCTATTCTATAGTTAACAGACTCTCCCACCTATAATAAGTAAGAGTAGTAAGAGTAAAGAGGGAGTCGCTTAGTGGGTCGGTGAGTCAGTCGATACCGGACGACCATTAGTCGGATACTAAAGTATCAGCGACCACAACTAGATTTCTCTCCGTCATTACCTATTATATCAAGTTCCTAACGTTTTGTATGTCGAACCTATTTTAGGACCGACTTAGTACAAATACAAGCCTCCACTGTGAAACCGCTCCATAACAAGTTACCTGCTCTTAATTTTTGAAACAATTACGAGGTGACGCTCTCCGGCACGATAAAAATCTGCATTATTTTTCCATCACTCACTTCTGAATTTATCCGTCAACATGTAAGTCTCTCACAGAAAAGCGCGTTCGCTTTTTGGGAAACACATGAACTATACACACACACACACACACACACGTACGTACACATATCATATTCACTCAATTCACATTTCCACTAACATTTGTTACAGACAATATTGTCTTTGTCACTTGTGAACCTTTGTTGTTAATACATTGTCACTTGTTTGTACTTATGTATTGGTTCTTATCCTTTCTTTGATTTATTTACGCGGACTCACATTCCGAGTTCGCCATGTTGTGCGCATTTCAGGAGTGTTAAGTGTTTATCTCTCAATGCACACAACGGCCTGCAACAATCTCTCCTTACAATATCTCGCACCCGTATCTTAGTAAGCACATTTTCTTGTTTAATTCAAACACTTTGGCAAGACATTTCGTCTTGATTTCTAATACATGATATAGTGTTTAGGTATGCCTGAAATATTAAACTTGATTTTTTCTTTAACTTTATCGATACAAACATTTGTTTTTTTAGCTAATATCAACTGAGGTTTTATTTTAAGGAAGTTCTTTTTTATTTAGTTTGTTCCTTTTCTTTTTGTTGTGTGCATGTAAGAGAAACATTGTTTTATGTGACATAATAGTTTGAATAAAAACACCATGATTTTTTTTATTTTTTTTTATTTATATTTTTCTAGAAAAATTATATTTGACGTCACACATTATGAAATAGACAAAGCCCGACAATTGTTTTAAGACATTTTATGTTTATTACACAAACAGAGCATTTACTTAAATATTCGTATCTATAAAAATAATGTTTAAACATAAAAACATTCTTAAAATAAATGTCGGACTTTCTCCATTTCATGTGTGACGTCATTTGTTTACATTTGGATACGCATCGAGCAGATATGAATGTACGTGAGAGATTCATGGAAGATTGAAGTTTAAAAGCAGTAAATTCGACCTTGCTAATCGAAACTTTCTCCGTGGCTCGATCTGTTAAGATCACGTCTGGCTAAATCGCTGTCCCGTAAAGGATGCTGGTTCGAATCCTGTTGGAGGACGAATATTTTCTATGAAAATTTCTCGGACATTCAGGCCGGTAAATGTTATAAATACTGTTTATTACAAAAACAGAGCATTTACTTAAATATTTGTATTTATAAAAAGAATGTATAAACATAAAAATGTCCTTATATATATATATACATATATATATATATATATATATATATATCAATGAAGTTACTAAGAATTTATTCATGTAGATGTTAGTCTTCCAAAGTGGAAGCATTGTCCTCGGATTAATTTTATACCATTGTCATAGCCGGAACATAGAAAAATTTATTCATTTACGTATTGCACTTTCATGTGGAAATTCAATATTTAACAATAAAGAAAGGTTCATTATGCGAGGTTGGGATACAAAAGTTCATAGATCGACTTTGAAGGAACTCTTTAACTCTTTTTATTAATAATTGCATTGTTATTGGTTAGGTGAACTGGTACCTGTCTGTCCAAAGACGACTGGTCATCTGCTGGCTTAAAAAGGCATCAACAGTAATATCAGGCCATCATCACTGCGATAATGGTTCACAGCCAAGAGTTTTTTGCGTTTTTTTTTCCATGCTGGGGAACGGATGATAGTCAAATTGAGCAAATAGGTAGTGTGATCAGTCAGTTCAAAGCCACAGACCTGTACAACAGCCATTGAAACCAAAGACTTCTATTCTGGATCATTGTCCTGATTAAACAAGACCATTTCGCCTTTTTTCCTCGGATTTTTTTCTTGATAGAGTTTCGTGACTGCCCCAGTAAGTTAAAATATTACTATCCAAGGAGGCTATAGACCTTTTAAAGATTATCGATAAACACAGTGCAATTTGCATTCCAAAATCTGATGCGATCACCTTCATTGTAAATGAAACAACCTTCACTTTTCGACCAGTTGGGAAGGGGTGCATAGATTTTCTTTTTATCTATGGCTCAAAGTGATGTAACCAACAATTATCCTGGTTTAGGAAATTTTCAAGGAAACCAGATGAGTCTGAGTCAAACAATGTCACATTTTTCCCTTATGTGATCAACCTGTGTGGCTTTGATCAGGTATCAGAAGAGGTGGCAGCCACAGAAACCTTCGTCATGCTAAGTTACTTGAACAGAATGCCATCAAATCTCACACGGGATATGCTAATAGAATTGGCTATTTGATCACCTGTCATCAATCACCATGTGAACAAAATCAATGTCTTCTTCGGAGCTATACTTATGCGGGACACCCAGACCTTGAAACATCTTCAAGACCCCCACTTCCCTCCTTAAATTCACCTGACCAGTTTTGCACGGTTAATAACGCGGGATCGTCATCTCCTAATCTAGCAAACTTGTCAGCATAAATTCCCTGAGTAGCTAAAAAAAAAAAAATTCTATAACTTATTGATCCGTCCTGGGTATGACGATAAACTATATCCAGCAGCAAGGCCTCTCATCAGGAGGTTTTGAGGAGTGTGGAACCACCTCTTAATTGTTGGTGTTCCCAAGTCCACCCTGAACCGGGTTGGTAGCACCTGTTAGGGTTCAAGCTATGTACAAATAGTTAATGTAATAATTATAACCCTATTAACATCAATACTTTATGACGGTAATAGTTATAACCCCATTAAAATCAATAATGCAATAATTATAACCCTATTAAAATCATTACTTTATGAATGTAATAATTATAAACCCATTAAAATCACTACTTTATGACGGTAATAATTATAACCCCATTAAAATAAATAATGCAATAATCATAACATTATTAAAATCATTACTTGATTAATTTAATCATTTTAACCCCATTAAAATTACTACTTTATGACGGTAATAATTATAACCCAATTGAACTCCATATATTATGACGGGGATAATTATATTGATTTAAATCAATATATTATTACGGGAAAAAATTGAACCCGATTGGAATCAACAAGTTTGCTTTTTATGGAAATAAACAGTATATTAATATTTATTATTAAATTTGCACAATTTTTCCATAAAATATGAGTTTTTATTTATACTTTTCTGCTGCCTCTTATTTGAGTCGTATATATTTGTTATGTTTTTAAATGTTCTTTGTGGTTAGTTGATATCAACGCTTAAACAGATGAGACAATGATAAAATATTCATTTTTTCCCATAAAGGTAAGGAAGTGTTACCTCCATCCTAAATTTCAGTCAGTAACAAATATAAATACATACATGTGTATATATGGGATCATATATATCGGATACGTGTGCGATACCGATTGTTAAAATAATGAGTATTTAGTCCACAATGATGACGTTTTCCCTTGAGTTGTTCACGGGAAAGAATGGGTCACTACGCTATGACGGTAGTCATACGCGTGTTTGTGGCGTCCTACCGAATCTGGCACTTATAAATGGTCACCTATCTAGGTACTAACAAGTTTCAACGTTACTTAACATCAATGGCCGGAATTGAAGCAATGTTTCAACGTATTCTGGACAAACAATGAATACAATGTAATGTGAATTTAAATATAAATAGCCAGGAATTGTTATTATATTGACAATTAAATCAAGTCAGTTGGGTTTAGATAGGTCATTTGAAGTGGTGTACAGTAATATGAAATTATTTTCCATTTCAGTTGTCTAGTCACACTGAGGAACTATGATACAGCAAAACAGTTCTGAGTGCCCACATCTAAGCTACATATAGAAAATCATAAGTTATTATGACGTAATTGCTAAACTTTACACGATATATATATATATATATATATATATATATATATATATATATATATATATATGTGTGTGTGTGTGTGTGTGTGTGTGTGTGTGTGTTTGAAAAGTTTGTATATATATATATATATATAATTATTTATATATTATATGCGCGGTACTTATTAGAAAGCGCTCAATATCAGAGATAGAGCTAACATATTTAGTTGGATCGATGTCAGTTTGTGACACAATGACACCAATACACGCAATCTACATAAACTCAAAATTTTTAAAAGTTAATCAGTTTGTCTGGCAATCGCAAAAAGCGTGAAACCCAGGCTCATAAACTCACATCATCAACCAAATATATATATATATATATATATATATATATATATATATATATATATATATATATGTTAAGAATGGACGAGGTCCGACAATTTATTTATTAAAGACATTTTTATTTATGTTTAAAATATCTATAAAATAACAACGTTAAACATAAATAAAAATGTCTTTAATAAATATATATATATATATATATATATATATATATATATATATATCATTGTCGGATTGCCTACGTTGAACTGTCACTGGCATAAAACATAAGCAGATCGAAATCTACATTACAATTTAAAAATCCCATGTAGAGATAGTAAATGCAACACATAGAACCCTATTAACGACCAACTAAAAAACAGAAACTGAAATTCTTAGCTTACGACTCTCATAAAAAATAGACATTTTTTTCCTCTTAGCCTAAAAAAAACAAGAAAAAAAAAAGCAATGCAGTTTCCCGATACACAATTTTGGCCGGCATTCCGAACTGATGAAGCCGATCCCAAAAATGTCGGCGAAAAGCGCCGTTTATAAATTTTTTGACTTTGTCATCTACGCCCACACATGCTGTCGATATGGACACGGCAAATACAGAAAAGAATTAACAAGGAAAGACAAAAATTTCTTGCTTTCACGCCCATACTTTAAAAAATGGAAAACAATCATTTTAGATTGCATGCATAAAAACTTCATTCACATAAGTACACACAGAATACTAAGATAATCAATGCATATATTCTGTGGATATTTTGACGAATGCGTTAAATCCACAAGAGAAGAGCTCGGCGGACTTGGAAAAGCAACTATCAAGAAAATACGAAAGAAAAGGACTGGATAATTGACAAAATAACATCATTTTTATAACCAGTGTCAGATCCTCGACCTCGGACTAACAATAGCATAAATTATGAGAAGATTGCTCGCCTATATTACAAATTCAAAAACACTATGCAACAAAAAACTGCTGGTTAATTACGTTTAGCGTCATACAAACATCTCTATGGATTAGTTCATGCCGAAATCTAAATATTTCGAAATTAATTTTAAGCTGTAGCCCTATAGTTATTTGCACATATTTTTATACATTCAGAGTTGTTATGGTCCAGGTTAGGACCAAGGAAGAACAACCCGAACACAAGAGTAGAAATAACGAAGGTATATTACACGAAATAATAATACAAGATATGGATGGTGTTAGTCTGGTTTGGAGTAAACTAATATCGGGTCGACTCGATTCGGTATCTAGTCACCCCCCACCGCACAAGGGTTGCATGTGGCACAAGGCCGAGTTTAACTTTTTAGGCTCAGCCAAAAAATGCCCGTAGAAACTGTAAAAACAAAATCGGGTTGGTCCCCGAACGAGACTCTACCCTTCGGCGGAGCCTCGTCCGTGTTCCTCTCTGCTCAGAGGCAGAGAGTTCGACCGTCAAGCCGAGAAGCTCGGCTTGATTCGGTATCTAGCCACCCACACCCAACCCCCGCCCACGAGGGTTGCATGTGGCACAAAGCCGAATTTAACGTGGGTTGCCCGAGCCCGTAGGCTCGGCCAAAAAATGCTCGTAGAACCCGTATAAACGGATCGGGTTGGTCAACCTCCACGAACGAGACTCTGCACTTTAGCACAGGCTCGTCCGGGTTCCTCTCTGCTCAGAGACAGATAGTTCGACCGTCAAGCCCAGAGGCTCGGCTCGATTCGGTATCTAACCACCCTCCCACGGGGGTTGCATGTGGCACAAGGCTGAGGTTAACGTGGGTCTCCTGAGCCCGTAGGCTCGGCCAAAAAATGCCCGTAGAAGCCGTATAAACGGGATCGGGTTGGTCAACCTCCCCGAACGAGACTCTGCCCTTCGGCGGAGCCTCGTCTGGTTTCCTCTGCTCAGAGGCAGAGAGTTCGATCGTTGCCGAGCTTCGGCTTGATTCGGCATCTAGCCCCCCACGAGGGGCTGCATGTGGCACAAGACCGAGTTTAACGTGGGTTTCCCTGAGCCCGTAGGCTCGGCCAAAAAATGCCCGTAGAACCCATATAAACGGGATCGGGTTGGTCAACCTCCCCGAACGAGCGTCTGCCCTTCGGCAGAGGCTAGTCCGGGTTCCTCTCTGCTCAGAGGCAGAGAGTTCGACCGTCAAGCCGCGAAACTCGGCTTGATTCGACCCTCTCTCTTGAGAGGCGTGCTATACATAGTGTTAGGAAGAGTTCATTCTGTAGTTATAGGTAAAGGACCCATGACATGAGTAAAGACATGTTTTTATTTAGAAATATAGTTTGTAAATCGTAAAATGTATGGTTGGTAATTTTAGTATTGCATTGATTGTTGATTTCCTATAAAAAATGTATTGTAGGTCATTTTATCATAAAAATGTACTATTGATTTTTTTTTTTGAGGGGATGGGTCACTATTTGCCCATAGATGGAACCCTACCAATTGCTGCCACCACAAGTCTGGGTGGATCTCGGAATATCAGCAGTTGACAGATGGTTCCACGCTCTTCAAAAATTCCAATCTACAGATGGGAAGACTTGCTGTTGGATAAAGTTTATACACAGGACGACACATATAGAACCTTATACAAACTTGTCCATCACTCAAGTAGAAAAATAGAAACTGAAGCCCTCTGCTTTGAACTTAAATTCGCATTAAAAAAAAGACACAGAGAATAATTACCGCAACAATAGGTACAAAAGACGAAACTACCATACGCAAAAATATCACTATTACTTCACATGACAAAAGAGGATATGTCGTCCTATTAGCCGCCAACACATATAATGAAAATAATACAAATTCTCTTCGGGGATCCTAAAACTTATGAGAAAATTCAAGAACATCTCTATCTATAAAAGGCAGGATGTGTGTGTGTGTAACGAATGCACGGCAGCAATTTTCGACGGATTTGCACCAAAATTTACATGCGCATACTCCAAGTTAGTGGGAAGGCCAAGACTGACGTTGCATTTCCTAACTCCCATCGATAGTAGAAATAATCGATTTTTTCATGCTTCTACGGCAGTTTTCATATAGTTTGCGACCATTTTGTACTGGCCAGAGTGAGAGCCTATAGCTGGCTGCCACGAATAGGCAGGAAGATTCTATTGGCCAGCGTGAAAGCCAACAGCTAAATGACACGAATTTTAACTAGCATGCTAGCATAAAAAAATCGATAGCTGCATTCGTCACAAAATTTAAATCTGCATGGCACTTTACTCCAGTTGGCTCATTCGCTTGCTTATACTCAACGTTGATTCTGATTCCGCAGAACTGGGTTAGACGTGAAAAGTATCTGTTGTTAACATTCTTTTTTCATTCAGTTTTTCCAGTTACGAGTCCTTTTTTTAAAAGCTGATCGTTTTGTGTTCATTTTGTTTAATTCTTTTTCCGTAACAGATTTAATGTTTAGTATAGAGCTTAGAAAAAATTCGCAGTGTGAGATAGGCAAAAAGTAAGGAATGTAGCAACATCAGCACGGCAAAGAGCACTCCTTCAAAGGCAAGGAAGGGCAAAAATATTTTAAGTCAAGTGATAGCGATTGCTGTATGAGTCATACGATTTTTAAATCATGCACGGGCAACGCCGGGTCATGCTGCTAGTAATATTATAACTGAGACACAAAATTTTAGTAAGATTATCAAACGTTTAATTACTAATGAAAATTATTGATGAAACTGATAGAATACAACCCAACCCTGCTCAAACATTACGGATACATAAAACCAGACCCCCCCCCAATGCACATCATAGTATCGAAGATGAACAGAGCGTCGTACAAAAATCAAATAGCAAATATCTTAACTCCGCTCCTCGGAACAATCATGTCAGCAAAAAATTTAAAAAATCGGCGGTCAATAGAGTAAAATCATTGAATATGACAAAATCCTCAGTTTAAATATTAAATGATTATAGAAATATACCTGTTACTAAATAAATGCATGCTAATTTCCAAAATACATTTTAAAAGTAACAAATCAACCTTCCACTACCAACAGACAAAATTATAAGAATATGTCGTCTCATTACACACCAATATTATTTCATATTCCTCGTGAATTTTTATAGACAGTAATGTGGCCTGCTGGTGGGTTCACCAATGAATGAAGTACTCTCTTGTTTCTTCCTAGAACTTTTAGAATCCGGAGCTTTCTGTGTTTTCTCCCAAAAGATGCATCATATTTCCGATGTCCCATATTATACAAACGCGATACATCACTACCAGAACATGATGATAGATTAAACAGGATAGAACATATCTAAGATTTCATCTCCGAAAGAAAAGCACAATAAAGTTTAACTAATCTCGACGTCATTTTAATGCATATTGCTGTAACCTAGAAAGGGTTACTGAATGAGGAATAACCAAAACGGAGGTTGGAATTGAAATGGTAATCTTTATAACATCAACAAAATACAATACTCGCCAGCGGCATGAAGTAGGTAAACCACTGCAAGTGGTGGACTACATAGATAGCATATTACGATTTTTGTCTGCGTCTCCACGAGGTGAGATGTGACACAAGGCCGAATTTAATGTGGGGTATTTCGAACCCGTGTGTTCGGTCAAAAAGTACCCGTAAACCCCGCATACGCGGTATCGGGTATGTGTCTCATTTCGGCCGAGCCTCGTCCGGGTTCCTCTATACTTAAGCAGCATATTACCCCCAGTTAAAATAGTGTCCAACGTATTTATGATGATGGGACATACACATTAGTGTTCATAGGTACGGTATATGAGAATTTTGAAGTTGAGTAATGGTTAGCAAGCTTGTCTCTCTAAGTCAATTATGACTGAATAGTGATCCTCACTGGGTACCCTATACTTTCAGTCTTGTGTTACCTCTAAGCTTCGTCCTGGGCATGACGATAAACTACATCTGCGTCCAGGGTAAAACGATAAACTACGTTCAACAACAAGGCCTCTGATCAAGAGGCATTGAGGAGCTTGGAACCACCTCTTAATTGCTTAAATACTGAAATTATTTCCTGCACATTTCCACGGGCAAAGGAGACAAAATCCACAAAGAAAAATAGAAATATTCACAGATCATAAGCAACATAACACAATCAGGTGCCTAATTCTACCTAGCAGCAACCATCGAAAATAGCCAGGCAGCCTAAACGTAAGATTAATCAACATTGCCTCTAAAACAACAAGAAACATAGTTAGTACCAAACGAGATAACAACAACAGGGAAAAAAGCAGGAATATATAGATTAAACTGCATGAAATTCCCTGTGACATATATAGGCGTAATATCCAGAAACCTCAACAGACTATATATCACACACACACACACACACACTATATATATATATATATATATATATATATATATATATATAT
>CAHIKZ030000979.1:1952500-1957500 GCA_903632075.3 Acanthosepion pharaonis | reverse complement strand
TAGATACATATATATATATACATAAGGAGAAATGCATAATGTGATCGTTAAATAGATAGAAATGCACAATCTGATAGATAGATAGATAGATAGATAGATAGATAGATAGATAGATAGAAATGCATCATTCGATTTCTAGATAGAAATGCCCAATCTGATAGATAGATAGATAGATAGATAGATAGATATTCTGAGATTAGGTCCAATGACATTCTGATCAACTGATCAATTATGCAGTTGTCTTTTTCTTTGTGAACTACTCACTTAGTTTTTACAAATTTTTATTTATATAATAACTAAATTGATCTTCTGTTTCTGCAAATATGTATTGAGAAGTTTTCCCGGTAGAGCTGGAGGGCGTATAAATCAATAGAAAGTGCTTGCTTCATACAGACAATGGAAACGATTTGATCAGCTGAAAGGATTTATGCTCCGAAAAATGTCGCGATTAAAATGCCTGCAGCAAAATTCTTTCGAACTTCATACAACCGATGTGCACAAATGTTTCTTGCGTGTTTTGTTTAAAAGAAACCGCGTATTCATATTTTCATATTGCCATGGCACCTAAACACGTTCAGAAATATCTAAACTCTCACTTGTATACGACTACATTTGCTGATCGATAGTTGAATATGGTTTCAAGCGAGTGAAGCCTGTAAGTCTTTGTAAGGATCATCTCCCTTCGAATCTCGTGGACTGGCGTTTGCAAAACACGGACAAAGAACTTTACCGAAAAAAATTAGGAACATCAATACTTGAGGCCTTCCAATAGCAAGAACGAGAAAAAGCCGTAAGTAGCAAAGAAGATAATTACTGACATATTGACGTAAAGACAATAAAATGGGATAGGCGGGTACAAGAGAAGGACGGCAATACTCAGAAATCGGTCTGACTGCCTTATGTTTATGGGCTATCGGAGAAAATACAATGAATCTGCGGTCCATATGACATCACTTTGCAGATACCTCTACCGAGTAAGACCCCCGCCATTGAGGAGAACATGCCTAAAGACTGTGTGTACGCTCTCCCATGCAGCTACGGAAAGAAATATAACGGGTAGACATACAAATTCATGCACAGATGTCCTCAAGCACATGGAACAGTGGATATAGGCGTTAGGTAGATCCAGTGACAGGACCCAAAAAGTGCGAATTCAATACCTGGTTATGGCAGTGGAGAACTTGGAGAGGTGAACTAACAAGAGATAACTGATAAGTAACATCCATTAGAAATGGCACATGGAACTAGAATAGTCTACCCCAGCGAAAATAATAAGTGGGCAGCCTGTCCCTACGTCATATTTCTTTCCGCGTCTTAAAACACCAAGCAAAATTCATAAGTGGTGACACAGAGACATTAGATAAAGAATTGGTCAGTATAGTCTACAACGTAACAACTACCCTGGGTACATGGCAGGTACAAGAGAAAGACAACAACACTAAGAAAACAGTCTGTCTACCTTATGCGAAGGGGTTATCGGAGAAAATACAAAGGATCTGCGGTCCATATAACATCAGGACACGCTTCAAAACCTTGACGACATTTTGCAGATATCTCTCTCGAGTAAGACCCCCCCACCATTGAGGAGAACATGCCTAAAGTCTGTGTGTATGCCATCCCGTGCAGCTGCGGAAAGAAATATAAAAGGGGAGACATACAAAATTTATACACAAATGTCCTCAAGGACACATGGCGTTAGTTAGATCCAGTGACAGGACCCAAAGAGTGTGAGTTCAATACCTGGTAATAGCAGTGGGGAACTTGGAGAGTTGAATTAACAAGAGATAACTGATAACTAACATCCATTAGACATGGCACGTGGAACTAGAATAGTCTACCCCAGCGAAAAAAAATAAGTGGACAGCCTGTCCCCTTTTTATATTTCTTTCCGCAGCTTACAACACCAAGCAAAAGTCATAAGTGGCGATCCAGAGATATTAGATAAAGAATTGGTCAGTATAGGCAGTAGCCTACAACGTAATAACTACCCTGGGTATATAGCAGCAGATAGGAGGACGACAACAACACTAAGAAAACAGTCTGCCTATCTTATGTGAAGGGGTTATTGAAGGAAATACAAAGGATCTGCGGTCCATATAACATCAGGACACGCTTCAAAAGCTGAACGACACTTCGCAGATCCCTCTCCCGAGTAAGACCCCCCCGCCATTGAGGAGAACATGCCTAAAGACTGTGTGTACGCACCCCCGTGCAGCTGCGGAAATAAATATAAAGAGGAGACATACAAAATTCATACACAGATGTCCTCAAGGACATGGCACAGTGGATAACGGAGTTAGGTAGATCCAGTGACAGGACCCAAAGAGTGCGAGTTCAATACCTGGTTAAGGCAGTGGAGAACTTGGAAAGGTGAATTAACAAGAGATAACTGATAACTAACATCCATTAGACATGGCACGTGGAACTAGAACAGTCTAACCCAGCAAAAAAAAATAAGTGGGCAGCCTGTGCCACCACTTATTAGTATTGGTTATCAGCCAGACAGAGTTTACCGACTATTTAGTGTCAGGAAGTATAATGCGTTTTAGTCTTCCAGTAGCACACTGATACTAATATTAGCATTGGCGTAGTCATTGATATACTAACGCTGAATGCGAACAAAGACGAGATACGCGACCGTTACAAACAAAACATTTAATAAGGCAAACAACTTACATACATATATTAAAAGGATTCAAATATGTCCCAAAACAAATGATTGTTCATACTGTCCGAGAGACGAGAATGTTTAGGGAACAAGAACAAAGAAATAACATACCAACTATATGTCCTTTGGTCGTCCGCAGATAAATGAATAGAAATTACTTTTTTCTTTCGCAAGGGTGTGCACATGTTGACCAGTTTCCATATGTGTGGACACCCTGGTGGTCAGGAAGGTAAAGAGACCGTTCCTCAAAAAACGGAAGCAAGAACTCAACCATTCGCCCTTGCATGGAGTATTGCTGCCATATATGGTCTGCGGCACCTTCTGTTTACCTCGGAGTTCTTAATAAAATCCAGAGACGGATATGTAATATAATTGGCCCTGATCTGGCGTCTCGTTTACAATCACTCTCTCACAGACGCGCCGTCACCTCTCTCTGTCTTTTTTACAAGTACTTTCATAGTAATTGCTCCGATGAGCTGCTTTCACTGGTTCCCAGACTCCATGAGATCAAGCGCCCTACGAGGCTGGCATCCCGCTCTCACCCTTACACTGTAGAAACTTTTAAATGTGACCGTCTCTTCTACTCCAATAGCTTCATACCTCGCACCTCTCACCTGTGGAACACCCTTCCCAATTAGTTTCCCTGAGAGCTATAATCTCCAACTATTCAAATGTAATGTCAATTGACATCTCCAGTTACCTTGATCTATCCACTATCCCTCTCCTCATCCTTTCTTGTATCACTCCTATCTGCTCTTGCTCCAAATCTTCTGCAACCACCTGCATCCTAGTGGCTTCACGCCTTGCTCTGGGCGTAATGCTTTAAAAAAAATAAAAAAAAAATAAAAAGAAAAGAAAAGTTCTCGTCTCTAGAGGGGCCAAACTCCCATGAGCTCAACCCAGGGGAAAAGAACTGTGGTCTCCCTATACCATAAAACCAAAAAAATAAACCAAATTAATCTCAGAGTAAATTAGGATATCTTGCCTTGGCAGGTAGTGCCGAAATAGGAAAATTCTGAATACAAGCCATGAATTTCTAAGGTTGGTCGGGATAAAACATATCTACTATCTTTAGTACATTATTCCTTAGAGATTAAAATCTTTGATACCAAAACTTCGCAATGATTGCTCGCAGATTTCCTTAAACTATGTTGCACTATGCTTATGTTATCAGTTCCTCCCAAGCGGAAACCTCAACCACTACAAGCATTCACGATGCTAAGTATTTTTTTTTCTAGTCATAGTGATGTGTATCCAATCGTCGAAAATGAGAAGAGAGTCCGTCATGTATATCTGTGTTTGTGTGAGAGCGGCTGTGTGGGAGAGAGAAATAAATGTAAATTAAAATGAACACCGCGTAGGCAAAAACTCACTATTTTATGAAGAAATAATAAAAGGAGTATCTGTTCATGTGATTTTTCCGTAGGGTAATTGTTATGGGACCTACCTTTATGGACTAAATTGACTCGTCCTATTACTATATATACGGGGAGATTATGCCTCTCAAGAGAGCTGTCTACAGTTGACCTTTTCCAGCTAAACAGTCGAACTCTCTGCCTTCGGGCGGAGAGGAACCCGAACGAGGCTCCGCCGAAGGGCAGAGTCTCGTTCGGGGAGGTTGACTGCTCCTGAACTCGTTTATGCGGGTTCAAAGAGGGATTATTTTTGGACGAGCTTACGGGCTCGGAGATCCCACGTTAAACCGGCCTTGTGCCACATCTAACATTCGTGGGGGGTAACTAAATATCACTGTCTACAGTTGACGAGTTGACTATTGTACCTTGCCGTCAGTCAGACGTGCAACACTTTTGTATTCGTTCTTTTTTTTTAATAATATGTTTTCACTAAGTTGCTGAGTTCGAGTTTTCTTTCGGACATATTTCTGGGTCCACAATAGTAATGAATGTGCTGCGTCACTCCTTTTCATTCAGGAATTATTTTTTTAAAAAATGTTAAACATCAAACTGCATAAAGATAGTAAAGTAAGGACTCAGCATGAGAAAAAGCCAGAGATGCGAGTTACGAATTGTGTTCATCTGAAAGTTAATTTTATTTAAAAAAAAAAAAAACAACAAATACGTATGGACATTTCAAAAACTTACCTCCCTGAAGTTAACCTTGTGGAATTTAAATTCTACAGTACATAGCGTTTTTCAATTCACAGTTTAAATAAAAAAAATACTTTTCAGATAAACACAACAATTTTGTCTTTGAAAAAAACAACAAAACCCTGACGATAACATTGATCTAATGTCGAAAGTACTTGGAATAAATATGTGCCAACATGCTAATTTTCTATTTACATTAGTTACATTATTCGAACTGTTATGTT
>CAHIKZ030000979.1:1895000-1942500 GCA_903632075.3 Acanthosepion pharaonis | reverse complement strand
AATAAAATATGGAATAAAATTAAACAAAAACGAATTGAATAACTCGAAAATATGAAAATATTGCAAATGGAGGAAAAAAATATATAGAATTTGGAAACTTTTACAATGTATGTTCTTAAATTAAACTTTCATGAGACATTCAAAACTTACGGGAGATGCTAAAAATTTCAGTTCTTGATACTCTTCCTAAAGTTTGGCCAAACATATGTATATTTGTGCGTATTTGTATGTTTGTGTATATAGATAGATAGATAGATAGATAGATAGATAAGGTGTATGCGTGTGTATGCATATTTATATATATATATGTGTGTGTGTGTGTGTGCTTGTTTCTAGAGATACAGAGATAGATATGTGTGTATGTTTGTATAACAGTGGGCGTGTGCGTATGTATGTGTGTGTGTGCATGCGCGTGCGCATCAGGTCGAAAACATTTCAGCACATTCCAAGGTATAACAACGACAAATTAAATTATAAAAAGACGGTATGATTTCCGTTAAATTTGTTTAAAACTTGTACTTTAATAATAAAAGAAAAAACAAAGTTTTTGTTTTGTTTTGTTTTTTGTTGTTATTGTATTCCTTCCTTCTGCCCCTCTTTCTTTCTTTCTTTCTTTCTTTCTTTTCTTTCTTTTTTTTCTTTCTTTTTTTTTTATTATTGTGATTCTACCCTGTGTAAAAACCGACGTAAAACTCACTCACCTTTAAATGGTATCCTGAAGGTAGTTGTTTTTGCTCTTTAATAGTCCGTATTCCTATATCAATACCCAGTTTAACTTTGTCAATGGAGAAAGCGTATGTGTTATTCCGTGGCAAGATCACTGCTATGTTGATAATCGTTGGACTGACGATGGCGGTGTCCCCGGCCGAAACGTAGTCCCCATCCAGGGCACCAAGAAGACACAGAACCGTGCATAAACGGACGACATGAAACATCCTGGACCTTTGTGGTAGTGAGGCCATGTCGTTTACTTTTGTGATCTTCTCTTCCGGGTTGCAGTCGGGCTGATTAGCCCTTTGAGACGCGCGTGTTGTTGTTGTGTGTTAGTAACACCTGGTTTGCCGGTAAGTCGTAAGAAGTTGGAGAAGGAAGCAGTAACAAGAGAGAGTGGGAATGGCACAGAGAACGAGAGAGAGAGGGTGAAGACTTGCAGAGTTTGTCGTAGTGGGAGAAGAAAGAAAGAAAGAAAGAAAGAAAGAAAGAAAGAAAGAAAGACGGAAAGTAATATAATCTAAAATTGAGGATGTTTTCACGACAATGCAATGAAAACGAGTAAAATATTTAACTTAAACTTTAAAAAAAAAGAAGCAAGAAGAGAAAGAAAGAGACAGAAAATTAGGAACAAAAGCAGAAGAGAATAAAAAGGGAAAAACGATGATCAATATATATATATATATATATACACAAAAGATAGATCTCTTCAAATATTTGGTGTGATTCGGAAGGAAAAATTTTTAAAAAGTGCTGTAACTATTGAGGCTATTAAGGCAAGACGAATAGTCTGAAGAAAAAAAAAATAAAGAAAATAATTTATAATATAAGTACAGGAAGAAGAAATATTTAAAAAAAAAAACTCAAAGTATTATAAAATAATTCTCTTAGTATCTGACGCGACCAACGAAGATGCGTGTTCGTTGCTTATTCCGTCTTCAGCGACGACGAAGGTAAGGATGAACTCTCTCAACTCCGGATTACACACGTTGAAGCGGTCTCTTGATTTGAAAAAAAAAAAAAAATAGGAAAAGGAAAAAAAGAAAAAAACACCTTGAATCATCAACCTCGACTCTCCTTATTTCTTTTCCTTCTTTCTTTATTATTATTATTATTGCTGTTTTTTGTTATTGTTGTGTTTACTCCTTTCTTAGTCTTTCTCTCTCGTTTGGCTTACTGAATTCGATTAAGAGACTTCGTAATTTCCGCTTCAGCTAGAACTATTCTCCTACCCATAATTACCAGAAGTCTAATCCTCTTCAGAAATGTTGTTGTTGTTCTTATATTATTATTATTATTATTATTATTATTATTATTATTAATAATAATAATAATAATTTTATGAACACTTTTCTGTTATTACTTTCGCGTTGTTTCTTGTCTTGGCGTAAAGGTATTTTATTATTAATCAGTTAAAACATAACGATAAACATTAGTTTGAAAATATATTGGCAAAGCTAAAAGCGAACTATACTTTTTTATGTGTGAGCTTTTCGCTGTTAAATTTTCTTTGTATGTCTTTGTTTTATACATGCACCAAGAAAGAGGTGTAGTTTTTCTCGCCCGCGTCGCACGTCAGAGTAAAAACCAATCATACTTTTCTCATTTTATTTACTCCAACTTTTCTTGCTCATGAGAACGGTATAATTAAAACGTTACTTTTTTTTTTCTTTTTCGTTCAGTAATTCTTTTTGCAAAGATTGCATTATTTTTTTTTTGTGTGTATGTGTTATTCTAAATGTCATTTAATTTATAATTCTAACAGTTTTAACAATTCTAACAATTCTTCAGTTTTATTGTTGTTTTTCCTTGATATTTCTAGCATAAAACGGGTGGGGGAAAACGTTGTCGAATCGGATAACCTTTTAAGTAAGCCTTAAACATGAAAAGTGATCGCCAGTGCAGTTGTATTGAAGCATTTAGCGCGCTGTGGCGGGAGAGACAAGTACTTCGTGCTCTTATAGCCGCTGCTATTGGTCACGGCGATGGTGCTGCTTCGTGGGCTCTGCAGCAGCTGCTGCTGCTGCTGCTGCTGTTGCTGTTCTTCGTATTGCGTGGAAGCGAAAGCAGATAGAGTGTTCGCAATGTCAATAGTGGAAGAACTGTGCAGAAACTTACCTTGCGCAATTAGTAGTAGTAGTAGTAGTCGTCGTACAATCAGTATAGTGAGGGTATAAATGGGAGTAGCTTTTGTGGAATTAAACAAAATATGTTACTTTTGTGAAAGATTTTATTCCCGAATTTAGCAACAGGGAAATAACTACTACTACTAATAATAATAATAATAATAATAATAATAATAATAATAGTAGCAGTAGTATGAGTAGTAGTAGTAGCAGTTGGACAAGAGATATTGTTTATGGCATAATTGAACTATACTTGATCGAAGCATTGTTTCTTAAATTTTAAAATTCAGATAATAATTATAATAATATTAATAATAAAGCAAAGATTTTCATCTTCACAGCAGGTGCTTGTTTTGTGATAATCACCAGAAATCGAAATACAGCATTTTTTCTTTAAAACTCCAGCACCTTACTCAGTATCATCACAGATTCCAGCACTGCCGTGGATAGGAGTATCTTTCTTCTTTCTTCTTCTTCTTCTTCTTCTTCTTCTTCTTCTTAGTAGTAGTAGTATTAGTAGTAGTAGTAGTAGTAGTAGTAGCAGTAGTAGTAGTCAGGGCGGGATTATGAAAGTTTGGGTCCCTAAGCTAAAGAAATTATGGGGACACACCCCACTAAGACAGAACCACCCTCTAACTCAGCCGCGCCGGTCTTGAATATTTTTTATTCGTGAGATATTTTTGCGATATTTATATAACCAGAAGAAAATTATTGCTCATTGTTTAAATAAACTAAAATAGCTATCTCTTGTTTGTCGATAAAAAATATTATTTAAAAAAAATAATACACTATTTTGCTATTTATTACACACTAAATTTGCACATATTTCAACACAAGCAGAGTACAAAAACATATTTCGAAAAACAACAGTTTAACATAATAAAATAAATCAAAATAATTAAGAGTTTGTCATTGTAATATCACTTCAGTTTTATGAAACTATTTAGAAGTTATAACCTCTAGAAAATTAAAATCATTGCTTTATAAAAATAATTCTATGATTTAATTATTCTGAATTAAAATCACGTTATCTACTTGAAACAATGGCACCAACTTTTCCTTGCTTTTCTACAAAGTTAAATAAATATGAGTTTGTCATCTTGACAGGATTTCAGTTTATGAAACTATGTAGAAATTATAACATCAAGTAAATTAAGATAATTGATTTATAAAGGCCTAGGATGCAGCTTAGCTTAGCCTAAAGGATAATCTGTTCGTGTTAGTAGTAGTAGCAGCAATTGTAGTAGTAGTACTGATAGTATTAGTAGTAATAGACAAATTAGTTCCGTCAATTTTTCTACTACGGTGGAGTAATGAATAGCGGCTCGTATCGAGGAATCGGGGAGCCGGGTTCGAACTCCAGTTAAATCTATTACATTCACTAACGTTGGGAAAGGTAAGAATCCTTTTCTTCTCCCTCCAGCTATGGTAAATAGCAGGACAGACCGGGTTCTATAGCCTTGGATGGCAAATGGGCTACAGCAAAAAGAAATGGCAACCTACTGCGGGAAAAATCTGCCTTGAATGATACATGATCGCCTTAGCATGTATCCCGCATGGCACATAACTGACTGTATTGGCCGACACATCGTGTTGTAGAGTAGCTAGCACCCCTTCAGAACTCTACCATAGCTTTAAATATTCTACGATTAAGGACTTGAACAGTTGATTAATAAGTTGAAACTAAACTGATTAATATTCGGGTTGATCTTACTTAGGTTTGCTAAACATCCTGCAAAATAAGGGATTGTTAGAATTGATGATTCTTTTTAAAAATTATGCATAAATTTTGATTTTTTAAAAATGTAATTAATAAACTTCAGCACTCTACCATAGCCTTAAATTAAGGACTTCAACAGTTGATTAATAAGTTGGAACTAAATGGATTAATATTCGGGTTGATCTTACTTAGGGTTGCTAAACATCCTGCAAAATAAGGGAGTGTTTCGCCTTTTGAGAATTGATGCTTCTTATTTTTGACTTAATAAACTGTCAGTCAGGCACGGTGGAGTAATGGATAGTGGTTCGGATTAAGCAATCGGAGAGCTGAGTTCGAACTCTAGTCAAATCCATTATATTCACTTACGTGCTAATACCCTTTGGAAAGGTATGAATCCTGTTCTTCTCCCGCCCCCAACTATGAGTAAATAGCAGGACAAACCGGGTTATATACCTTGGATGGTAACAGGTCTAACGCAGAAAGAAATGGCAATCTACTCCGGAAAAAGAAAAATATCGAAAGATACATGATCGCCTCAGCATGTATCACGCATAACTGACTAAACTGTACTATTAACAGAAACCTTCAGGATCATGGCCCTCCAAACTTTCTATTTTTTAATATCAGTAAATTAGACCCCTTTTTGTGAGAAAGATAGTGGAGTGGATTTCTGGCATCTTTTGCACGCTTTTGAATCTATTGTTGTTCAATTTGATTTGTTGCTTGACGAAAGCTAAATCGTCTGCTCTATTTATACCACCATTCCACAGCTGGTGGGGAGGCGGGACGAGAAAAGATGGATCCGTGTTTTTCGCAAGGATTCTTGAATGCCAAAATCCTCAGCTGGAATATCGACCCGGCCAAACGATTCCACTTTTTCCGCGCCGATAACCGTAACGCTACCAACGCTTCCATTGGGATTGTTGGACTTTTACCATGATTTTTCTGATTATTACTATTTTCGGTTTTGCCGATGTGATATTTGGTGCAATCCTTTTTTAAGTTGTTTTCTTTTTCTTTTTATTTCTTTTTTTTTACGTGAGAACTGATTTAAAGAACGGCTTTGAACATAGTGTGATTGTGTGAGTTGTTTGTTTTTTTGTTTTTTGTTTTTCGTAAATGGACGGTTCTCATAATGCCAGTCTTTTCTTTCGCAGATTGAGAGATGTTTCCTGGGATTTTACGTAATGTATGTCATAGTATTACTTGTAATCTTTCCCAGCGCTACTATTATCATTTATGTGCCATGCGATCATGTGTCTTTCGATACATGACTGACGAGACGGATTTTTCCTCGCAGCAGGTTGCCGTTTCTTTCTACTGTAAACAAGTTGGCATCCAAGATTATTTACCCACAGTTGGTGGGCGGGGGGAAGACGAGGTTATACACACCTTTCCCAAGGATATTAGCACGTAAATGAATGTAATGGATTCGACTGGAATTTGAACTCAACTCTCCGATTCGTCAATCCGAACCGCTATCTATTACTCCACCATGCCTCCACATTGGAATATTAATTGTGTTTAATGCCACAATGGTACAGTTTCTGTGTGCCTAAATTTGCAAAAAAATAAAAATAAAATAATGTTTCATTCCAAAGGTTCTAATATCTATATATCTATATGATATTGATATTATTATTATTATTATTACTTGATTTGATTTCTGGTGTGTACTCATTTCTTTCCGGGGCCCAACCAGAGACCTAAGGTCAGAATTGTTATCATGGCGTTTTCCACTGAACATTTTTATAAAAAAAAACGCACATATATTTCATAGATAAAGCCCTTCATAAGGTGTGGACTGTACTTGCGAGAACATTTTTTATATCTCTTTAAGGCATTGTGCCACCAAGAATCCTTTCAATGTGTGTATTGGACACTTTTCCAATCAATCCGAGGAATCCAACTACAACTTGAATTATTGATGTCCTCAAGTGCCACAGTTTTGAGATTTCGATTTCAAGGTCCTTTTTGTATTTTGATAGTTTTTGAAGATCTTCAAAGATGCATTGTAGATTTCAAGGATTTCCATGCCAATAAGGAGGCAATTCTGTCTTTCCGTTCTCTAATTAAGATATCTTGGCGATTGTTCTGTCTGTGGATATTGTGAAGTCCCATAAAGTCTGGCTAGAAATAATTTTAAGTAAGGTAACCCAGTTCATGCAGACTGTCTTCGTCTGATTATTTTCAAATATCAGATCCTCTGGTGTAATTATTATTATTATTATTATATGTGGTATCATCTTGCCAGGAATTAATCTTAAGTGGCTAATTACCAAGTCTCTCCAGGGGTCTATGAGTAAAAAGGGTACTATTGTTGAGTAATTTATGCACATATGGGAGTTTTCGCTTAGATGAAAAGAGTTTTGCGGATGATATGTGCAGTTCCACTCAAAATAATCTTTTGTAGCTGTGAGGTGCTGACGTATTCAGGAATTTAACTCAAAAGATTTTCGGTAACTTTCTTTATCATACCCAAATTCACTTATCGCATCAGTGATAATTGTAGTTTTATCTTTCCGCATTTTTGTTATTTTTATTTGCACGTCCTTATAATTTGAAAATGTTTGAAATTATATTTTAGAAACATTGAAATTATGTGGCCAAGTGATGTTAATTGGCAGGTTTTTTTTTTGAAATTGTTTATGACTATTTCCGGTCTAATTTCGTCAATTTTCCTGTCTGTGAGGATTGGAAAATTCCACAGGGTATTTTCTCCATCTCCATCACCATTTGTGACTTTAATCGGTTGGTGTTTGTACCATGTTATATACCGTGCCTATGAACACTGATGAGTATATCCCAATCCTCATAAATACATTGGGCACTATTATAAGTCGGGGTAATATGCTGCTATAAGTAGTCCACCACTAGGAGTGGTTTACCTACTTCACGCCGCTGACGAGTATTGTATTTTGTTGATATTATAAAGATTACCATTTCATTTCCAACCTCCGTTTTGGTTATTCCTCATTCAGTAACCCTTTCTAAGTTACAACAGATAGATAGATAGATAGAACCTGAACTGGACAGATAGTGTTATATACCGTACCTATGAACATTGTCCCAGTCCCCATAAATACGTTGGACACTATTATAAGTTGGCTTTGGTTTGGTTTGGTTTGGTTTACGGCATATCAATCAATGGGTCATTTAATGCTAACAACTTTTTTCTGGTAATATTTGTGTTTTCTGAAAAATCTATTTCTTTTAATATTTTTTGTCTCAAAAAACGTATAGCTGGTAATAGTATTTTTTTCAAAAACGTATAGCTGTAATATTATATTATTTTTTGCCTCAAAAAAGTATAGCTGGTAATATTATTTTTCAAAGACGTACAGCAGGTAATATTATTTTTTCAAAAACTTACAGCAGGTAATATAATTTTTTTCCAAAAACGTATAACTGGTAATATTATTTTTCAAAAACGTAAAGCTGGTAATATTTTTTCAAGAACGTATTGCTGGTAATAGATTTTTTTTTCAAAAACGTGTTGCTAGTGACATATTTTTTTTCTTCAAAAATTTATTTCTGGTAATCATATGTTTTTACAAACTATTTCTTGTATTAAAATCTATTTTTACACTTTTATAATGCTTTTTATCTCAGTTTCGGCGTTAACTATTTGCCCATAGCTGGGACCCTTACA
This sequence comes from Acanthosepion pharaonis, assembly GCA_903632075.3. Taxonomy (NCBI): domain Eukaryota; kingdom Metazoa; phylum Mollusca; class Cephalopoda; order Sepiida; family Sepiidae; genus Acanthosepion; species Acanthosepion pharaonis. The sequence goes on along the minus strand of CAHIKZ030000979.1, from coordinate 1,934,291 downwards.
TGTGCTACCACCCCGGATAAGGACAGACCTGGGAACATCAGCAATTAATAGGTGGATCCACGCTTATACGTAGTTTATCGTCTTATCCTGGACGCGGATGTAGTTTATCATCATACCCAGGACGGTATTATAAATGGGGTTAATATACTGCCTAAGTAGTCCACCTTTAGCAGTGGTTTACCTACTTCATGCCATTGGCGAGTATTTTATTTTGTTGGTGTTATAAAGATTACTATTTCATTTCCAACTTCCGTTTTGGCTATTCCTCATTCAGTAACCCTTTCTAGGTTACAACATATAGATAGATAGATAGATAGATAGATAGATAGATAGATAGATCCTTAACTGAGACAGATTGTGTTATATACCGTACCTATGAGCACTAATGGGTATGTCCCAATCCTCATAAATACTTTGGGCACTATTGTACGTCGGGGTAATATGCTGTCTAAGTAGTCCATCACTAGCAGTGGTTTACCTACTTCATGCCGCTGGCGAGTATTGTATTTTGTTGATGTTATAAAGATTACCATTTCATTTCCAAGCTCCGTTTTGGTTATTCATCATTCAGTAACCTTTCTTAGATTACAACATACCACGTAACAGGGACTTCAATACCACACTTCGAACAGCCAACAGACACGCCAATGAATATATTATCCTAGCCTGTTATGCATAATAATGCATTTTTTCAGCATGGACTGGCCACCGTGATACTATGTTCTGTTGTTGTGTTGTTGTTATTATTATTATTATTATTATTATTATTTCCTTTGATTTCTGTTGTAGACATATTTTCTTCTAGGTCAACAGGTCACAAAAAGTTATCATGGCATATTCCACTGATCAGTTTTGAGAATAAATATATAAATAAATAAATAAGGATCACACACAACTTACATAGATAAAGTTCTTCGTAATATGTGAGCTGTGCTTGGGAGTACATTTTTTGTCTTTCTTTAAGACATGGGCTAACTGGAATTCCTTCTGTGAGCTTTTCGTTAGATTTTTCAATCAATCTGAGGGTTACATTGTAAGTTGAATTGTTAATGCCCTCCTCTGCCACATCTTCGAGATTTCCGTTTCAAAATTCTGAATATCTTCAAAGATACATTACGAACTGTATAGACTGGCATGTCAATAAATTATTATTATTATTATTATTATAATTATTATTATTATTTCCTTTGATTTCTATTGTATATCCATTTCTTTCCGGGTCACAACCAAAGATCTAAGGTCAGAAATGGTACCATGACATTTTCCACTGATCCTTTTAGAGAAAAAAAAAACAAAGATCACACATATTTTACATAGATAAAGCTCTTCGTAATGTGTGAGCTTTATTTGTGAGTACAATATTTTGTATTTCGTTAAGGTATGGGTTACCATCATCCCTTCAGTGTGTCTAACGGGAGCTTTTCCAATCAATCCGAGGGTTCCACTACAAGTGGGATAGTTGATGTCCTCTTGTGCCATATTTTTGAGATTTCCAATTCAAGATCCTTGTATTTTTATAGGTTTTTGAAGATCGTTAAATATGAACCCTTCTACAAATTAATTGAAATAATCACTTTAGTTTCCTTTCTTTCACCATACGGTCAGTTTTAGACTCACTGGAGTGACAGTGTATAATCGATTTCTATTTTTTCCTCAGATTAGGTTATTTGCAGTGGTGTGCAGTAATACGAATCTATTTTCGGGATCTATGAAGAGATTTGTTTGGCCTTGAAAATATTACGTCATCCGTGATTGCATCAGATTTTCATCAAGCCCAGTCACCATTGTCTCGACTGTCGATCAGTTGTCCAACGGCCATTGTCTGCGATGGACGTTATTCAAATGAATCGTACGAAAATTGTAACGCTGTACGAACACACTGGCAAGCCTTACCAGTAAGCAAATCAAAGTACTATTGATATGGCCGGAAACTCTCCTGATTTAAATCTAGTCAAGAATCTGTGGTCAGTCTGCAAGGAACAACATCGTGAAATGGAAATACGACGTACTAACATGTGCACTGGGTCATGCTTCGTCGGAAAAATGCGAAAATTACATAATAACGTAATTATTCGTTTTGCTTCAATTACTTTGCACAAGGGTGTATATTACGATCTGCAAGGATGACTTCCATGTCAATAAGAAAATATTATTAATATTGTTATTATTATTATTATTATTATTATTATTGTTGTTGTTGTTGTTGTTATTTGAAGTAGCGGTAGTATTAGTCAAAGAATATTTTTCTATTTTTTTATTTTATTGTTTGAATAACGTTTGCAAAAATCATCAGGTTTCATACTGATTTTTCTAACTTGGCACGATAGTGTGGCACCATTTACCAAGGCAGAAAAAGAAAAGAAAGGAAAGAAAGGAAAAGAGAGGCGAAGACCCAAAGCGTGGATGATAAGCAGAACACCCACAGCTAAGAGACAATGGATAAAGGATATTTTGATAAATAACAAATGGCGAAGAGTGTCATTACAATGAAAAAAATTCTGAGTGGATAAAGGAATCGGGTGTGTTCTGACGACGGGCTGTGTTATTGGGATACATAAACAAACCGCTAATGAAGGAAGGCATCTGATTGGCAAACCACAGACCGACTAGCCAAAGAAAAATCCAAATGAAAATGTTATTTTGATAAGTGACGGAAAACAGGTGGACTACAGGGCTTTGGATAGATATGAAAAATTAATTGTGTCAAAAGCCGCACACGAGGTGGCCACTGACCGATTTCTTTCGACAGAACATCTTTAGCCTGCGATAATAAAACTATATTATCAGAAATGTGTACCGAAAAAATGAATGGGAACCTAGAAATGTTCTTTTCGAGGCGACGGTCTGGCCGTGTTAAAAAGACCACCCATTCTGATAATTAGCGATAAGATGACTGACGAAGCCCAGGTGAGAACAAGAGTTATGACCACCATCGATCGTATTGTTCTGTTTGCGGCTAGAAAATGATGACTGCGATGAAAAAAGAAAGAAAGGAAAAGAAAAAGATAATTTTTTTTTTTAAGCAAGATGTATTTTTTTTTTTGAAACAAAGCCGCGGGATCGTACACGCCCGACTAGACATCATTGGTCGAGTGTGGTGATCACGTGACGCAAGGAGGAGGCTGTCGCCGCCCATCTAGAGGATGGGTATGAGAGGTTGCTACGAAGAAGTGGGGAGGGCAGTTCACGCCCCTCTGAAGTATGGTGAGAAGGTGGGAGTAAGAGAAGGCTCCCAAAAATGGAAAGAAAGTGGAAAATTCCTAACCAGAAATAAAAGAGGTGGATATGTATTTAGAATTCTCGAGGACGCCCGGCGCCGACAAATCCATCCCGGTTTTGGTCGGCGTCCATATAAGCGAAGTCGCAGCGAGCAGAAATCAGTTCGAGTTTGAGTTTAAGTTCCAGTTCCAGCAGAGAGCTCGAAGTTCGTAGTGGAAGTTGGTTCCACCTCGCAGATAGCTGACTTGAAAGATTCACGCAAATTCCGGACTCCTCTTCAATCCAAGGACAATTAATTTGAAGAGCGACTTAGATCCAGACCACCAAAATAAGTTTTTTTTTCTTTCGACTTTCGCCCGAAGACACACCGAAAAACCCATTTCTTAAAGAGCAAACAACTTGAAGCGTTAAAACTCGCCTAATGGAAAACAACGTGTCACAATCCATAGAACGGGTCGGGAAATAGACGCAGTCCTATGTATCCAACAACTAGACATAAAGTTTGTTATCCTTTTTTTTTGATACCTTGAATTTTTGAGTTATCATTTTATTTTCTTTTATGCATATTTGTGCTGTGTCACCCCCGTTTGAACACGATTTGTATTACGGCCCCAACTACTGATTGATCACGTCTGCCTAAGATCAATAAACAACGTGGGTAGACAGACTGGAGATCAGTGCAGTTACTTTGGTAACCTGGCGTTGGAAGCGAGTTGGGAACGACGAGGCTGATATCGAATCTAACCAGATTCCCATCCGAATCACCAAAAGGTTAGAACGTCACATTTGGGTGCCGCAACCGATACCAAGCCAGTTGGTCGTCACAGGACGAGACAACACGACTGACGCGACAGGCGGACGTCACGTTTGGAGCGGCGACACCCGAACGGAGCAGCGAGGAGCGAGCGAAGGCTGCGTTTAAGGACGTCACAGCTGACGCCGCGACCAAAGGACGTCACAATACAAAACTTTGGTGTTGATAAATTTTTGTAATGTTTCATTTTCAGTTATATTTATTTATGAGCTACGCGAAAATTAACAGAATCAGCAACCAGAAAGGTTTTCTTTCACATGATTGCACACAAAGTGAGAAAATTGCTTATGAGGAAAAAATGTCATCAGTGCAATATAGCTTATTTCGAAAAAAAAAAAAACTTGTTTTTTTTTCTCTTCAAGGTTCGTAGTTATTAAAGTTTTTTGTTTGTTTTTTTGTTTTTTCATAATTCTGGTCAACCTTTATGGATGTAGTACGTTGTCATTTTCAAATAATGGTTTGCTCTCATATATATATATATATATATATATATATATAATTAAGTTATGAACAATTTGGTAAATCCAAGGAGGATGAAATCCTGAGAGCTCAATATGAAGAACAGAGCTAATATTTAATGAAAAACAGACCACTTTTAAATTACCATTACAATAATTTATTTTACCAAAATCCTTTTTAAGGATTTCGGATCATCAGGTAACATTGTTGGAAGTGTTACCTGATGATCCGAAATCCTTACAAAGGATTTTGGTGAAATAAATTATTGTAATGGTATTAAAGTGTCTGTTTTTCATTATATATATATATATATATATATATATATATATATATATATATGTATATATATATGCGTGTGTGTGATTTTTTTTAAAGTGTGACAGAAATCAATGGTCTACGTTTGGGCTTAAACGTCGAACGACATCAAATCCTGCGTGAACCTGTGACTAGAGGGCCACCTTAGCCAGGATGTGGTTGGCTAAATTTTACGGCAAGTAGTCATGAGTGTCTTGAGGTATCGGGTACACGTTGAAGAAAATTGACATGACACAATATTTCTCAACTGATCTTGGTTTTTGCTGGATGTCTCAGTATGGGATAGCGAGAACATTCTATCGAGATATTCATTAATCATTGCTCTTCTGTAGAGGATTACATTCTGTGTGTCTCGTACTCATGGACTTGTTGCAAACTAAAGTATTTATTAAATCATATTCTTTTTTTTGAATTGGCGTGACCACAAAGAACCTGTGCGCAACTATCTTATTCTAGTTTCCTTTGTATTTATGATTTAAAAAGCGACTGGATTTTGAGAAAGCTACTTCAGTTTTTTTCCCCTTTCCTTCCCCGCTGGCTTTGCGTTCATTGAAGACGTTTTAATAGACTGGCTGACATGAAAGCCTAAATATTCCAGTCTACTATAATATTCTCCTCATGGCTCGGGGAAGGTGGAGTCATATCATTCGCATTCATATTTGCGAAAGTGAAAAACCACAGGCTTGGCGGCCATTTGAACTTGACTTGCCAATTACATTTCGCCTATTCATACACGTTAAACCTACCACCCGACCCTTATTCTTGTCTCTAAATTTAAAAAATGTTTATAAAGCACTTCTTTCTTTACATTATTCGAACTATCGTCCTCATCTTTGTCGCCATAATTATTACAACTTTTCTGTCGTTGTACGCTCCGGCCTTCTTCAGCTGATTGGAATGTCGAACTGAACCCTTTATATCGCTCAATGGGGTAGACTGTTCTAGTTACACGTGACATGTTTAATGGATGTCAATTATCAGTTATCTCCTGTTAATTTCCCTCTGAAAGTTCTCCACTGTCTTACCCGGGTATTGAACTCACACTCTCTGGGTCCTGTCACTGAATCTAACTAACGGTTTTATCCACTGTGCCAAGATGAGGGCAATAGTCCGAATAATGTAAATAATGTACATAATACCTCGTCTCAGAAATATAGGCAGACACCTCTTTCTCATTCTTACTTTTCGTTGAGAGATTTATGGTTTTGTAAACGTTGTGTTTTCACACAGGACAGATCTGGAGGCTGTTACTAATGGGAGAACATACTTCACAAAAACACTTGCACCCTCCGCAGTATCGGAAGTGTTGTAGGCATAATAAATATGTATTTAAGACTTGTATTTTTCTTCAGTTTTTAGATTCATGTAGTCTCTTTACGAAGATGCTCAACATGAGGTTCAGTAGTAAGAGATGCAACCGCCACCTTCATATACACTCACAATTACGTACACGTTATAAATGCTCTTTTATGTAAATTTTTAATCAGCCATATTCGAGACAGAGTTTTAGGGGATATAGCTATTTAAGCATTGGCATTACGAACTTTAGTTTATGCATTAGTACTGGAAAAAAAGTCGACTTAAGTGACTTTGAACATCATATGAAATTTGAAGCAAATAAGCGTGTCTTTTTTTGTGTGTACAGTGTCTCTTCAGGTTATGGGGGATCATGGCTCGCCACAATTTCCTACCCTTTGTAATACGTAATAAATGTTGCCTTTTTTAATCTCCCCTAAAATCTGTTTTGCCATCCATTTCCGTTTTTTTACACTCTCACTTTTGCCTTCAGTCTGTCCTGTGAATATCCGATATTTCAAACTATCTTTCCCCATTATATGTCCTAGCAATTTCAGATGTTTTTTTTTTTATTTTAAGTATTAATTTTCTTTATTTCTATTTTCTCTAAAACTTAGATGTTACTCACATGTTCGATCCATGGCATTCTCAACATCCTTCTGTAGAACCACATTTCTGTTACTTCAAGTGTCTTCATCATCTTTGAGGATATTGTCCATCATTCACTGCCATATAGCAGGATTAATATTGCGTAACAGATCCCTCTACATTTCTTTGTTTCTAACGAGATTTTTTCTGTTTCGTAATACTTTGCTTAGCTTTTGGTAAGCATTTTTAGTCTCTACAAATGAACCTTTGGATTTCAGTATAAGACTTTTCGCCCTCTGTTAAAACACTTCCCAACACATTGTTGTAGTTGTTTGGTTTTGATGTCTCCAATTTGTAATTTGCATGTTGGGCTGTCCCTTTTGCAAACAACCATGCATTCTATCTCCTTGCAACTGATGTTTCGTTCCTTCTTCTCATGTAGAACACTTCTTTTATTTATAGAGTGTATTTATAAAATCGAATGTATTGCAATTCTGTGGATGAAAAGTGTTGGGTCAAACTGGTTCAAGGCGATAGAGAGGAAACAGTAAATAAAATAGCAACACTTTATAAAAGAGATATACAAAAGTGCATGTTTTAACGCACAACACATTGAGCCTTGAAGCAGATGAGCTACAGCAGCAGAAGGCCACGCCGGTTCCCTCTCCTGTCAGGTAAGAACTAGAAAGATTCGACAGAGATTGGCTTGATAATTTTTTCCTGTTCTGACGAGTTTCGATTTCTTTTGCTATATTCATAATGTAGAACCAGAATATGGCGTAAACAACAGGTAAGTTGAAATCTATTCTGATTCATATAAACGGTCCAGGCAAGTAAATGTGGTTGTGTAATGGACCGAGAACTATTTTCTTGGGAAACAAGGGAACAGGTAGTATCTATAAAAGAGTGTTTCCATGACGCAGACAGTCCAGTTCCTGTGTCTGACCAATGGCTTAATTTATGACTATATTGAATCCATTCTCTCGTAGCTACTTTTAGCAGGTAAAACTGTTTCACAAAAGAAAGATTGTATCAAATTGTTTCATGAAATATAGCATTGATTTTCTGTTTTATAGTCGCCTCCACACTAACCGTATCACAACTTAAAATTCCTCAGATGTCATAAGAAGAGTATAGGTCCAAATTTCGAAAGGATGTTTTTTAGAATTCTAGTCGAAGTCATATCAGTAACAATTGAATCGGTTCTAAAGGCCACATTAAATCCATTCAGCTATTTATTGAACGGTGAGGTGAATGGATTATAATTTATTCAATAAGATCCAGATGCAAGATGAACGGCGGAGTATTAAGAGGGACGCTAAAGTAATGGACAGCGCCTTAGATTGAGGAATTGAAAAGCCGAGTTCGAATTCCAGGCAGGATCGTTATATTGACGTATGTGTTAATACCATTGAGAAAGGTATAAATCCATCTTTTCTCCCCATCAACAAAGCTAACGATAAATAATAGGACAGACTGTGTCCTATAGCTTGATTGACGACGTGTCTAGAAGGGAAAAAAAAACCTCTGAATACAAACCAGCCTGGTGATGGTGGATTATCACCGGGTTATCTTGCGCAAGAAAGACCACTGCTACTACACCAAGAATACGTGTGATGCTCTTACGATGCGAATGGGTTATGGGTCTTTTGATCGTGAAATAACGATTTTCATTTTTTTTTTTTTCACATCTTTTCTGTTCAGTCATTACTGAAATAACTACCAAGTGTTTTTTTTTGTTTTTTTTTTCTTAGTGAAGCATTTTGGATTCCTACGCTGATGCATACCCTGTTAGAATTCCAAAGCTGTTAATTACATTACGTTGGCTTTTCCTTTGGACACCAGTGCTTTTGCTTTATGTCATCAGCTTTAATTATTCTCCATTTTCTTAGTTTCTAAATTCTTCGATCTTTGCTTGAAGATGGAACAGAGCTTGGTACTTTAATTCAATTTAATTCAAATAATTATATTGAAGTTTTCGGTTCTTATTTTGAAGCATGAGAACTCTTATGTAGCGATGGAATCATATTTTGAAATAAATAATTATATATATATATATATATATATATATATATATATATATATATATATATATGTAGTGTAATATTAGAAGATGCACATACACTCACGAATGCCTGTACTAAAGAGTCGCTCAAGATAGAGTTAGCGGGAGGTAAACGTATGAAGATAAGGAAGATAAAAATTGACTTGACCTGTAAAGTTAAAGTTTGTAGTGTAGTTCTGCAATTTTTTTCCTGAAGTAGCAGTTTGGGAGCTGACCGAAACTACCTTTTTTCCGTGACAGTAGCTTGACACATACTGTAACCTTCCACGCTATTCTAGTACCCTACAATTAAGATGGGATCGGGGTGTTTTAATATACTACCTGTTCTTACTAAAGTAATACTAAGGTATTGTGGGATACGTACAGCCTCAAAGACGAAGAACATTTCGCAAAAAAAATGCCAAAAATGAATGAATAGAAATAAAAGTAACTAATAATTGAAATAATTTGAAAATTAATTTCTGTTACGGCAGAGTTGAAATGAAATGAAATCAATCGGCCGTTTGAAATATTTTTTCCTATCGATAATATACGCCTGCTAGAATTCAAAACAGGACAAAAAAATACACTTCAGAACGTGAAGAGAAACTAAAAGCACCAAATGAAAAACACCTTAAAAATGACTAAGGATCCGCTAAGATTCGCCTTCCTTTCTACCGTGCGCCAAGAGCTTAGGGGTAGATTGCTGATACCAGATCAGCCGGGTTTAGTCCCGGCTTGAAGCAATCGGACATCTATCAACACTGAAGAGCTGTGATACAGCGAAATAGTATATCTGTGGATGAAAACTATATATATATATATATATATATATATATATATATATATATATATATATATATATATATAGTTTTCATCCACAGAAAATTATTCCTTTATTACACACACACACACACACACACACATATATATATATATATATATATATATATATATATATATATATATATATATATATATATATATGACAATAGGAAAACTGTAATATTTGCCGGTACACGTTGGCAACTATTACAGTTTTCCTATTGTCATTTACTTTTTATAAATATAAATATTGTCTTTTCTACAGGTTAACTCTGAGATATTTTCATATATTTATATATATATATATATATATATATATATATATATGTGTGTGTGTGTGTGTGTGTGTGTGTGTGTGTGTGTGTGTGTGTGTGTGTGTGTGTGTGTAAAGGCCCTAACTCTAATATTCCATGCTTATAATTTATTACATTGGAATGATAATCACGATCCAATTCGTTAAACCTACAAATTAAAAAAAGACATCGGAATTTGTAGGTCTGATGAATTGGATCGTGATTACGATTCGAATGTAATAAATCTATTTGAGCTTTTTATATTATATTCTTTCTCTGTCCTGGACATTGAGCTCTACCTGTATTCTAACCTTTTGGAAATTCATATATATATATATATATATATATATATATATATATATATATATATATATATATATATATTATAGTTTTAAGGTGTGCTATATTTATCTGAAAAAGTGCTTAAAATCAGAGATAGAGTGTATGTAAATATAAAAGTATAATATAATACATTGAAGTTAGCACTCAGAGGCGAAAGGCTGTTTTATGCTAGACGCAATAAACATGTTTGATTAAACTGTTTAGACGTGTTTTTTTTTTAATAAGATCCGTTCGTAATCACGTATAAGCTTTGTTACTTCATTATTAAAGAGAGCAAGGACGGTACCATAGTTTTATTTGTTCTTTTTATTTTCTGAATACTTTCGATATATTTACCATATCATCTTCAAGATCATGATAGCTAAGACAAATTGTTGTGTATGTTTGACGTTAATTTTTGCCTTTGTGCTTAGACCGTGAACAACTCCGATCATACGCAAAGTAAAAAAACGGTGATTTTATAAAAGTTCCATATTTAAACATTATAATTTAGAGGAGGAAACTTACTTATGCATTGAATACTTGTGGTAGATCATAGTTGGCTTATGTTATAAAAATTGTTAATTTTAACGTAAATAATTCTAAATGAACTACATACTATAAGCATACTATATGCATTTCAGAACCTTTGTACTACATTCATAATTAATTTTGTTAAGTTTTGGGTTTAATTTTTTTTTAATAAAGATGGCTTCGAAAATTTGTAGTTCTTGGTGCAGTATACAGTATATTATCGACTAACATGCCTCTAAATTATGAATCTGTACGGGAAATTTTTGCAGATGTTGTGAAATGGAAGATAAATCATTCATGTGTAGACGGAGCTGTCTTGATAGCATTATTGTAGAATGACCAACTTATACATTAGCTATTTATCATAGATGAAATCATCCGAGGGAGATTTAAATTGATATATAGTGTTGGTTATCTGCAATACAACATTTAACGGGGAGGAGATATTACGGATGATAAAGTTGGTTGTATTAAATTTGGTATAGTGCATAATTGATTTCAATTTTTACTGGGATTTTTAGTATTTTTTCATCTTGTTTATACTTAAAATGCATCTGATTACAAGGTATGCATACATATATATATATATATATATATATATATATATATATATATATATATATATATATATATATATCTTATATATATATAAATGTATATATATCTTATATATATATATATATAAATAAATATATATATATATATATATATATATATATATATATATATATATATATATATATATATATATATATCATTAAACCTATAGAGCCAGACAAAGCTACCAAGGTTTCACTTAAGCGGATCGTCAGGGAAAGCTGACTAATGTTCTTTGTTCTTAGTTTATACCTTTTTTTCCCTTTCGTATTGGCTTGAATATTTGCAAGTCAAGACACCGAAGGCTTTTCGGACGAGTATACTTTCTTGTGGAGTGAGTTGCTTCATGGTGATCTATTTTTCACAGACGGTGCCCAACTGACCCTAATATACTGAGAAGCAACCAAAATAAAAAAAAAGCGGATGCGCAAAATTAAAAATGTAAAATGGCGACAATTTATCCATCGCATGTTGTATATACTGTGTGTAACAACAAAATTGTCAAAATCGTGTAACAGCATCATTGTTCACCCCGTAAAATGTTTGATATCTAGAAAATAACTAAACTAACTGAATCTTTTTTTCCCAGGTTTTCATATAAGACGTTTAGCTATCATGACATCATTTTCTGTATCACTTTAACCCCCTTCGATTTATTTAGCTAGAAAGAGAACAGGCTAAAATAGTTTTGTGTGTTGCAGTTTTTTTAGCATATGTTTACTAGTGAGCTAGCCTAAATGAGTTGACTCATTTTATATGTCACCAATAGAAGGGTTAACCAATCAGAAAGCTCAAAATATTCAATGCGACGTGGATAAGGCAGCCATTTTTTTTCTCCCAAATTGTCTGCACTGCCAACCTGATATCGAAGACTTAAAGAATTACTTAACAACCGCTACTTTCTCTGAATCTTCACTGCCGACCTCTGATATTGAACAGATTACGGACTTCACTGGATTCCATATTCAGAGACTGCGGCAAAGCTGGTCAACATTGTGTCAGCTCCATTATTTTTCTAAATGAGCAATTAATTACGTACCCTTTTTTATTGTACGAACACTTTGTCACCCTTTAAAATGACTAAATGTTATTTGTTTATATTAAATCATTTTTTCTGTTTTCTATGCATATTTAGTTCTTAAGACTGCGTAAGTTAATTATATGAAAAGTATGTTTCTTCATTAGTTGGAAATACAATAACTTAAAAAATTGTATGTTTACGAATATTTGTTTCCTACACTGCATGGATGTAAGTAGACATATGCTTATATATATATATATATATATATATATATATATATATATATATATAGATAGATAGATAGATAGAGAGAGAGAGAGAGAGAGGAGTTCGAATTCCAGTCGAATCCGTTACATTCATTTACGTGCTAACGCCCTTGGGAAAGGTGTGAATCCTCTTCTTCTCCCTCCAGCTATGGGTAAATAACAGGACAGACTGGGTTCTATAGCCGAGGATGACACAACTGGTCTTGGAGAAGGACAACTCTGAATTCAAAACCTGCGGAGGGTCGTTTGGGGACCTTGTGGCACGTAGTGCACCAGGTCTCTGTATTCGGCCCTTCAAAAAGTATGGATGGTCCAGCACGAAACCTTCATCACTCTAATCAAATCTCATGTGCTGTTGTCGGGCTGTCGGTTTCCTAGGAACTGATCTGCTTGACCCTCATAGGTCGAATTCGACTGGAGAGTCGACTATATATATATATATATATATATATATATATATATATATATATATATATATAAGTGTTTGTTTTGTCAGTTGGCTTCTTTGTTTTAATAGTGAGAGTAGTTGTGGTATTGTACAAGCTGCACTCGACTTAAAATATTTGCACGGTCATTGATGACACTTAACATGTGTTATTGAGTCTTGTGACGATGGCAAGGTTTTCATGCGTACAGGTCTCACGGACTGGGGGTAAATAGCTACCGACCTGCACACTCTCGGTCGTTTAAGACGGACTTTATGTCAAACTCTCTAGCTCTCCCGCCAGCTTCAGGAGTCCCCGTCGACATCGTGTTCGTAGGAACATTCAGGTATAGTCAAGTTTGTCTAGCAAGTAGACAATTATCATGTGTGTTCATGTGTAAAAGCAAGGCAACACAGTCATTAACACACAGAATCTTATTGGATGTGAAAAATACCGGCAAAACATTATTAAGGTGCGAGAAAAAGAAAAGAAAAGAAATTAAATTACGACGATATAAAGTATTCACTGACATTGCATTTAAATTCTGAATATAAAAATTAAATAGGAAGCAAGAAAACTAAAAAGATTTCCACAAGCGAGAAGTACGAGAAGAAACTGTTAGCGTAGAACTTGCGGTTAGATCTCTAAATCTTAAATATTGTTATTGTTTGTTAGGATGACACTTTCAAAAAACGGATATCCTTTGGATCTTTTAGACTCCGTTATCCAAGACGTCATTAGTAAATTTCATAGGTTTAAGCCGCATTTTGTTGATAAATGTCCAGTTTATTTGCGTCTTTCCTATATTGGTTCAGAGGGTGAGACTCTATCTAGACGAATTTCACGTATGATTAATAGCTGTTATTTTTCGGCTAATGTTCGGGTAATGCTTGTTACCCGTCCTGTTTTCTCTTCCATTCGTAAGGACGTCCTACCCCCACCCGCCATCACGTTATTTTAGTGATTTATCAATATAAGTGTAGTTGTGAACTCGACTACATAGGGAGGACGTCACAGTATAAAACACAGAATAAAACAAGAACTTTTGAATCCGTCTGCCAGGAAGTGCCAACTAACCAATAGTTCTGGCTCTGCTATTGCTGAGCATGTAATAAATAGCAGGAAATGTGTGGTTAATTTTAATGTGGATCGCTCCACTCCACATTTCACCTCAAGGTTCTAGAGTCCTTGTATATCAGATCTCATGGGCCTTTCCTTTTTAAACAGAGGGTATGCTTACTGGGTCTGAATGTTATTGGACTCTAGTTTCTTGAAATTCATATTTTTTCTCATTCCATTCGTTATAATAATTTAATTTACACGCTTATATATATTTTTATATACCAGAAAATTAAACTTGATAAGTCCTGGGACGAAACCGTTTTGGTTTTTTAAAAAATGCCATATAAATTTTGCTTTTTCCTAGCTATTGTTAAATTTTATACCATAAAAAAACATTGTTATTTTATACTTCTCTTTCCCTAATAATTTTTTTTTCTTATATTCTTTAATAGTCACTAACAAACTGCGTTTGTTTGTGTTTATTTCCTTTTTGGGGAGTGAAATGATTTTTAAAAGCATTCATGACTCAGCCGCATAATTAGTAGTGTAATAACATTTCTCAATATTACTTTTTTGAACTGTTGTTTTCTAATTTGATGACAAATATTATTATTTTTCTTCAAACGTCCTGTGGTGAAGGCGGCCATAGTATTCTCCCCATTGACACGTCTACTATAAATGTAATGTCCGAATTTCACCTATGGGCCGTGGTCAAATTATGCTTAATAAAGCTTCGTTACAAACTTTAAATTAGTCTGTTTTTATTTACATGTATCCAACGACAAACTGATTTTTCACTCAAAATATAATTTTAAACTAGTGTTAAAAGTAAAATCTATTGGACGCCGGTGGCATGAATAATCAAGAGTAGTCTCCCCTTGTTTTGTTTTTTTTTCTCTTCTTTCAGGGAGCTATTTTCTATATCAGTGACGATAAAAGGACACTACGCGAACCTTGTTTCCTCAGTTGAATAAAGCTTTCTTAAAGCCTACACCAACGTACTTTTGTCATTACAGCAGGATGCATTGGGTTTCTCTTGTTAATGAATCATAAACTCATCCCTAAAATGATATATTTAAAGGTTCATATGTAATCTCCTAATTTTAGTAAGAACAGTAAAAAAAATCCATCATTTTTGACGTAAATTGTATTGGTATATAACAAATGTTATAGTTCATTTTTGGCGATATTCCGTGAATATAATCATCCTTTTGAAAAACCTTCCTCTTCTGTCTGGTTCTTCTTCGCTGCTCAGCTTTGAGAAACCCTTACAGTCGGCTGCTTGTCGTAACGGAAGTCAGAAGTTGTTAGTGAAATATTGTCTGGCATATTCTACGATTTTCAAAATATTGCGTTGCTTTTATTTATTTTATTTTATTTTTTTTCGTATGGATGAATTTTATTGATAAAGCCTATCGTATGGTCTGCCAACACCGATATTTCAAAAGCTTTTCCCATCTGATTCAGAAAGAAGCAAATTAATTAATAATGAATCGCTAATCTTGAAGAAAAAAATTAAACTCCCATTTGATTATAGTTGAAAGAATAGGAAAAAATAACTAAATCGGTACGTTTAATAATAAAATATAAATAATGCTTACTGTATACTTGTCGAAATAGTATCGATATTTTTCTTTAATATTAACTTGCATCGAATTTCTTATGCCTTTACTTATTGCAAATTTACCCAAGCACTAACTTCTATATGAATGATTCTATACTTCTAATAAAATTAGATGGAAGTAACATGGCGGAAAACCTTTGAAATTAAAATGAAATACATATAAAAAGAAGCAAACCTCGAACAATAGAAGTTATATCCATTAAGTAAAGGTCGTAAATATATATATATATATATATATATATATATATATATATATATATATATATATATATATATATATATATCAAAATAAATAAAGTAGAAGAATCCTGCTTATTGGCCAAAACGAATCTTTTACTTCTAATGTAAAGTTGCGTGAACCACCTGTAGTAAAAACAGAACCAGTGAATAAACTCATACCAAAGCGTTATTGCACTTTACTCTGAATACTGAAGGATATTACAGGGTGTTTTTATTCCTCCTTGATCTTAAGGGGAGATAATTGATTATTTATCAGTTCGCCACCAATGAAAGGTTCTTTTTATTTTGCAACCATCGCCACATGAGCAGAATTGCTCACAGAGAATAATAGTAATATTTTCTTACAAGGAAACATTTTGGCATTCAGTGATCGACCAGTCTGTAATTCCTTAGGTTGGAATTTATAAAATATTTCTCCTGAACCACTTTTTATAGCAGAAAAATATTTCTGAAGTCCAATATCTGTTATCTTTTTTTCCAGTATTCATATGGATTTCGTTACTAACCTTCCAGTTGCATCAGGTATTTAAGAACACATCATTTAGCGGGTCGTTAATGCGAGACGTGCTGACATAATATTATATTCGCTAAATCGATACATGAAATTAATATGCAAATAGCGACAGTAAAGTAATTAAAGAATAGAAATACAATTTTAGAAATTGCAAAGGACTGAAATAATATCAAAGACACGAACAGTGGAAATGGTATTGTCAATGTTATCCATTTCCTTATACGAAAACATGAAGATGTTTCTCAAATCCAGTAGCTGTTATATCTTTTTCCAGTATTGACAGTGTTTACTTATTAAATTTCGACTTGAAGTGGTGTAGAACGTTAAAACCTTGATAAGGGAAACTAAAATTGCAGGCCGTTGCCTACACGTTCGCAGGGCACGAATGGTTTGCAAAACATTTTTTTATTACATTTCCTTCCTTCTAATACGTCACTTGGCCCAGTAGATAAAAGCGTTGATTGGTTCTAGTGACTTTGACCCAAAGAGTTGTGAGTTCAATACCTGGCTACTGCAGTGGCGAACAAAAACGTGGAGAGTTGAGAGATAACAGAGACATTCGGAAGAGGCATGGCACGTGGAACTAGGACAATCTACCTCGGTGGACGAAGTAAATGGTTCAGTTCGAAATTTTAATCACCTGAAGTAGCCCCGAGCGTACAGAAGCCGAAAACGTCGTGAATATGGCAATAAAGATGAGGACTACAGTCCGAACAATGTAGATAGTTTTTAAGACTCGAAATGTATTTTGTGGGTATCCATGTCGGAGTAGAGCATGTTTTTCGTACCAGTGTGAATTATGCCTACCGGCACACACATTCGATAGACTTAATAAAGTATATATAATTATATCTATAAAAATAAGGCTTAAGCAGAATATATATATATATATATATATATATATATATATATATATATATATATATATATGTGTGTGTGTGTGTGTCTGTGTGTGTGTTTGTGTTTGCGCGCGTCTCAGCAATTGTCTGCCATAAGTCAAGCAAGTACATAATATAAACGGAAGTAATTGCTCGGCTCAATTTAATAACAATTGTAAATATTTCCTCACGTGATAAAAGTGTTAGAAGGAAATGAATTTTTCTCGCCGGAGACGATCCTTCAAATCTACAAATCAACCATTCCCCCTTGCATGGAGTATTGCTGCCATATATGGTCTGAAGCCCCTTCGGTTTGTCTCGGGGTTCTTCATAAGATCTAGAGACGGATATGCAACGTAATTAGCCCTGATCTGGCATCTCGTCTGCAGTCGCTCTCTCACAGACTTGTCGTCGCCTCCCTCTGTCTTTTTTACAAATACTTTTATGGTAACTGCTCCGATGAGCTGCTTTCGCTGGTTCCCAGACTCCAAGAATTTAAGCGTTCTACTAGGCTGGCATCTCGCTCTCACCCTTTCACTGTCCAAACTGTTAAATGTAACCGTCTCTTCTACTCCAATAGCTTCATGCCTCGCACTTCTCGCCTGTGGAACTCCCTCCTCTTTTCTTGTTTCCCTGATAGCTATAATCTCCAACTATTCAAATGTAATGCCAATCGACGTCTCCAGATGCCTTGATCTATCCCCTATCTTTCTCTTCATCCTTCGTCTATCACTCCTATTTGCTCTAGCTCCAACTCTCTGTAACCCCTTGCGTGCTAGTGGCTTCCCGTCTTGCTTGGGGTGAAACGCTTAAAATAAAATAATAACAATATTTGACGATGTTTCTTCCAATAAAATGAAGAAAATGGCTACGACTAGTTAAAATAATTATTAAAGGTTGACAAAGATTTACTTAAAATAAAAAAGGATTTGAAAGTAAACACAAAACAAAACAAAATTGCTAACATTTGTTACAATGATTCATTTATGCAAAATGCAGATGAAAGCAAATACTATTAGGACCTTGAAATAGTTCTCGCTGTTTTCCAACAGATGGCGTTTCTAGAACTGCGTGTAGTTTCAGATGGTAACGCATCTATAAGGAAGTCCTATAAGCAAGCTTGGAATTCAGTGTATGCAATTCGCCAAAGTGTAAGCAACTTTGTTTTTCATGCTGTTAAACATGTCGGATTTCGTGCTAAAGAAAGTTTATTTGCGGGTAGTCTTACTGCAACACTTAAATGGGAAGTCCTACCCAACCCGACATTTTCACCAGACATTGCCCCCACCCGATTATCACGTGTTCCGATCGATGGCAGATGGCCTGGTTGAGCAGCACTTTCATTCTTATGAAGATACCAAAGAATGGGTCGACCCGTTGGTTAGTCTCAAAAGACATGTCGTATTTTTTTTTTTTTTTTTTTTTTTTTTTCCGAAGTCGAATGCAAATGCTGCCGGAAAGATGGGGAAAAGTAATGGCTAGCGATGGACAATACTTTCTGTGACATGTTTCTTATTAATTTTTGTAAATGAAACCTTACTTTTCATGAAAAACTCAGCGAGAACTTATTCAAGATCTTAACGATACAAATTAATAATGACGATTAATGCCTAATCTGACAATATTACATCTGATAACAATTGGAGATGAAAATCTTGATTTAATAATCCTAATAATCATAGTAATAATAATGATAATAATAATAGTAAAAATAATCATAATAACAATAATCATTATAATAATAATCTTAATAATTATAGTAATAATATCCACAATGATAATAATATTCGCTATAATAATAATAATCATAATCATAATAATAATAAGAATAGTAATAGTAATAATAATAATAATAATAATAATCGTTATAATAATAACCATAATAATAATAATAATAGTAATAATAATAATAATCGTTATAATAATCATCTTAATAATGATAGTAATAATATTAATAATAATAATAATAATAATTATAATTATAATGATAATAATAATCGTTATAATATAATAATAAATAATAATAATCAAAATAATAATGATAATAATAATCGTTATAATTATAATATTAATAATAATAATATTAATCGTAAACAAGATTTTTAAAACAAATAAAAATGTAAACTGATTTGAAATTAATAATACTTGGCAATGTTCCATGTCATAAAACACGAGTGTGATGTGAAAAGTTCATATGATGACTATGAAGGGGTGATGCTCGAGCTGTGAAAATTTGCATGCATTAAGTTATTTTTTTTTTTATTAATAACTGCATTGATTCTCTCAAGGTAAACTAACATTTGAAAGTTGAAAGAATACTTCAAACGTGACTACTAGTGATTTCTAATGAAAATGGAAAAAATATCGCGTCGCATTTCTATCAAGTACCTGCAGAAAAAAAGTATTTAGCCCCCAAGGACCTTCATACTGACATGGCTGCTATATTAGATGATGGCACTACGTCTTTATCAACAGTGAAAATATGGACAGTATGATAGCGATTAGAATATTCTGCACAATGAGCTTGGTTTCTGCAAGGTGGGTGTCATGTCTTCTGACACATGATCAAAAGTGCACCAGGCTGATTGCATCTGACATTGTTTGACGCTGATTGAGACCAGTGTGAGTATTGTGCCAATTAATTTTAGCCAGAAACAATCCCTGCAGTGGAGACACATTCCCTCATTTACTATAAAGAAGGCCGAGACCATTTTTTCTGCAGGGAATGTGATGGTCTCGCTTAATGCAAAATGCATTGTTTATTGGATGCTAATTGCTGAGGCAACTACTAAAGATTCTCAAGACCTAACAGTCAAGAAAACTGACGAAAGATACGTTGTTTTATCAGGACAATCTTCAGGTTCACAGGTCTTTGATGCTGTGCATGTTTATAGATTTGAACTTGTTGATCACCTTCACTATTCTCCTGATTTGGTCCTAACTATCATCTGTTCACCAACTTGAAAAAAAACTCTTACTTTTCATGAAAAACTCAACGAGAACTTATTCAAGATCTTAGCAAAACAAATTAATAATAACGGTTAATGCCTAATCTGACAATACTACATCTGATAAAAATTGGAGATGAAAATCTTGATTTAATAATAATAATAATGATAGTAATAATAATAATCATACTAATAATCCTCATCATAATAATAGTAATAATAATCAAAATAATAATAATGATAATAATATTAATCATTATAATAATAATAATGATAATAATAATAATAATAATAATGATAACAATAATTATAACAATAATAATAATAAACGTCATAATAATAATAATCATTATAATAATAATAATAATAATCGTTATAATAATGATAATGATCGTTATAATAAGAATAATCATAATATTAATAATAATAATAACAATAAGATTGTTGAGTATTTTCACAGTGGAAGCTTGTATTTCTAATAAGTCGTCCTTAATTAGGTCCGACGTACAAAACGTTAGGAACTTGGAAAATAAGAGTCAATGGCGCAGCAATCTAGTTGTGATGGTTGGTACTTCAAATGTCCGAATGTCGACTGACGCGCTCAACACCATTCAGTATTTATCGTTCCACCCACGAGGACCGAATATGGCACGGTTTTAATGTGGGTATCCCCGAGCCCGTAGGCTCGGCCAAAAATATAGCCTTTGAACCCGCCTAGACGGGTTCAAGCCCTGTCTACCTCCCCGGACGAAACCTTGCCATTCGGCAAAGCCTCGTCCGGGTTCCTCTGCGTAACGCAGAGAGTTCGACAGGAGGCGTGCGCAGTCAGAGACCGCTCAACGCCATTCGGTATTTATCATTTCACCCACGGGAAACGAATATGGCACAAGGCCGGTTTTATTGTGGGTTTCCCCGAGCCCGTAGGCTCGGCCAAAAAATAGCCTTTTTGAAGCCGATTAGACGGGTTCAGGCCCCATCTACCTCCCGGACGAAACCTTGCCCTTCGGCAAAGCCTCGTCCGGTTCCTCTCTGCTAACGCAGAGTTTGACAGGAGGCGTACGCAGTCAGAGACCGCGAGACGCCATTCGGTATTTATCATTTCACCCACGGAAAAGAATATGGCACAAGGCCGGCTTTTATGTGGGTTTCCCCGAGCCCGTAGGCTCGGCCAAAAAAAATAGCCTTTGAAGCCGATTAGACGGGTTCAGGCCCTGTCTACCTCCCCCGGACGAAACCTTGCCCTTCGGCAAAGCCTCGTCCGGGTTCCTCTCTGCTAACGCAGAGAGTTAGACAGGAGGCGTACGCAGTCAAAGACCGCGAGTCGCCATTCTGCCAGACTTGCAACTGCTACTCCTACTTATTATCTATGGGAGAGTCCATTACAATAGAATAGGTACTATGGCACAACAAATGACTTGGGTGGAAAACTATCATAGTGATGATGGTGTCATATCTGTCATTCATGACCTTTTGGTCAACAGCATGAAAGCTTCTTCGCCAATGTGATAAAGCAACAGCGATGGAAGCATTGTATAGGATACAAAGTGACTATGTTTTAAATTAAAGCTCATTTGGTTACATTCCCTGAATGTCTATGAACTTTGCAGCCAACCCTCATAGACGAAATTAATAATATTGGTTGGCAATGTTTCCTCTGGTAAAATCAAGATAATGTTTATAGTAGTTTGAATTAAAGGTTGGCAATGTTTCATTAAAGAAAGAATAAGTTAAGATTAGATACAAGTCAAAATTTCTAAAATCTATTACAATGATTCATTTATAAAAAAACATCTAGAGGAGAATAAATACTAATAAAATTTAATAATAACCGTTGACTATGCTTAATCCGAAGATGATACATCGAATAACAATTGGAAATAAAGCAGTAAAAAGAGTCAAAATTATAAATTTTATTAGATATATAATATTTTCATCTATTAAAAAACAAGAGAAACGATGCAGAAAAATAAACCTCATTTGGTCACATTCCTTGAGTGTGTCTTCGTCAGCATATGAACTTTTCAGCCGGCCCTCGTATAAAAAGGGAAGTAAATTCAAGTAAAAATGAATAATGATTACAGATCTTACTTCATCGTATAAAAATACTAGCAGTATAACCTGTCTTTGATTGGGTCTTTTACTGGGAATTTTTGCCGTTCAATTGTAGCAGTTTTAAGTTTAAAGTCAGCCCACCCGAATATCATTATTAGTATAAAAAAATGATGTAACTGACGCACATTCCCAAACGAGGAGGATAACAATTTGAATCGGGGTTGACCCTGAAAAGGGCCGTTTTTGCTTTCACAATCTTGTTTCAGCCTCAGGCGCAGCAGCAGTTGAAGAGGCCTTTCGCCTCAGCCGTTGAGTCCTTTGATCATTATTTTCAGCTACGCGCGCAGAAGCGTTCGGATTAAAACTGGAAACGGATAAACAACACCCGATCACACACACACACACGCACACAGACACCCATACCTACGTACACACATTTTGAAAATTATAGATATAGATAATATTATTGTAATAACTTAAACTTTTTTTTATTAAAGTTAATATGAAAGATATATATCCAACAACAGATAGTAAATAGTAAAATATTGCTGAGGGTTATAATTACCCGGCTTGACGTCACTTAACTCCAGTGATTTGAACGGGTGTTTAAATGTGAGGTAGCCGTAAGTTTTCAGGTCATAAATATTGCATTTCTTGTTTCAGTACCTGCAGGGAAACCACGCGTTTCTTAATCTATTCCCGGTTTAATTCTTCTTCGCGATTTCGTCTTCAGAATATTGAGGATAAGCTTATCCATATGACACAGAAAGACGATCCTCTGGTGTAACTCAGAAACAGTTGCACTTGCCTTGTAAGCCAGTGATACAAAGATGGATTTATTAAAGTTTTCCTTAATGACGTCACTGTCGTATATTGCAATAGATGCTGATGTCAGAGTGAATGAACGTGTTCTTTCATTGTTCAAAGAAATCGATGTCGTATTTGAATAGGGAAGTCTTTATTTTAATATGATAATCACCTGCGGTTATTTGGTCGTATTGTCTCCACACAAGACTCATTTTCCTCTGCACACGTTAGCGGATCCTTCTCCGCACTTACCACCAATATCTTACTTTTCATAGTTCAAAATTTATGTCTTCCAAGATGATAGTAATAATTGCCTGGGGTTTACATTGATTTTTTTTTGACATTGTCTCCTGTTCTGTAAAACTTTTCAATATAGCAATACACTTTGACAAGTTATATTTTATTAACTGTTGTGTATTCGATCTGATTTTTACAAACTGCTTCGGACTCTATCGTGTCCATAAGTCTGTTTTGACGCATTGAGACCTGGTGTTCTGTATTATTTGGTCGTATTCTCTGCATAATTAGACGCATTTTCCTCCGTACACGTTACCGGATCCTACTCCGCACTTAACAACAATATCGTCCTTAGATCAGAATTTAAATCTTCCAAGATGATACTGATAATTACTTCCGGTTTATATTGATTTTTTGGCGTTGTTTCGTTTTCTGTAAAACTTGTCAATATCGATAGACACTTTGACAAGATATTATCTTAATGCAAGTAAAGAGTATTTAAAATTAATGATATTGATTCATAATGCTTCATCTAATAAGAATCAAGATATAATTATATATTAATCTGGTATTTAATAATAATGGCTAATAAGGATAATCCTAATGAATAAAAGTTGTTAGTAAAATTAAATATTAAAATAAGTAGCCGAAAACGTGTCTCGCAAAGACTTTTATTCATAAATTCATTAATAAGAGTTTACAAAGGAAAGGATTTTAAATTGACAACGTTTTCCATTTTAGAAAACAGATGTTAAACACCTCTATCTTCACTTCTTTCTTTCTTTCTTTTTTGCTTTCTTTCTTTCCTTCTTTCTTTCTTTATTGCTTTCTTTCTTTCTTGCTTGCTTTCTTTCTTTTTTCTTTCTTGCTTTCTTTCTTTTTTGCTTTCTTTTTTTTTTTTTTCTTTCTTTCTTTCTTTCTTTCTTTCTTTCTTTCTTACATTCTTTCTAACTTTCTTGCTTTCTTGTTTGCTTTCTTCATTTCTTTCTTTATTTCATTTTCTCACTGAAACCAAGTAGCGTCTGATATATCGGACTCCCTGTTTCCACGCGGTCAAAACTGAATAGCCCTTTATTTATGAGCCATCGGCAGAGCGTACCGGCCGTGTGAACTAAATAAAGAACTAAATAACTAAGGAAGCGAGGGAAAAGCAGAATAATAATAAAGATAGTTGACAATACTTCATCTAATAAAAACATGATGATCGTCATAATATTCAAAATTGATAATTTTTGACTCTGCTTTATCAAACAAAAAATGATTATTCATTTACATATTAGTCAAAATTAAGAAGAACTACGGATAATACTTCATTCGAAATATGGACTTAAAATTTTGAATCCGCAAATCAAATCTGATAATCAATCTAAGATGGCGTTCTTAAGTTGTATGTGAAAATAGAAAAAAAAATCCCTCTTCAATACTGATGTTTGTTTGTCGACACCGATATCAAAGTACACGCAGAGCATATACGAAATAATCAATTAGGATTCTTTATAATACTCAGAACTTGAAGCAAAACTGTCAAAGATCGCCTGTGTTGGATAAAAAGAAAATAAATAGTTAAGAATCTGAAAATATCTAAAGATAAAAGGAAATGCAGACTGGCATATAGTTTAAAAAAAGAAAAAGAAAACACTGGAAGGATGAAAAGGTATCCCAGTTTATAGTGTATAGCATATGAATATTAAATGAAATTATATCCAGATAAAGTTGAACAGTACAGAACTGAATATTAATTGTCACTTTGGTGACGAAGACAGAAAATAATACAAGACAAAGTGAAAACAGCCAAATAGCTTTTGAAATATGAAGAAGCAAATACAAATTATTAAAATTAGGCATGTGTACGAAAGTCAGCATCAAAAGATTGTCATTTATGCCATAAGAGGCGCATTTCGCAATACACCCATATTCTTTAATTATCTAAATTGTTTTTTTTTTCTCTTAGATATATGAATAAATGAGCTGATATTAAAATATATGTTCCGCTAGAAGTCCGTCAGAAGCAAGGAGTCGTAATCTAGTTTCTGTTTTTGTCGAATGAGAAACTCCTGTAAACATTCACAAAGGACTGCTACAAAGTATAAAACGGGAAAGCGTTAGACTAAAGCTATGTATGAAGATGGGTCAGACACCTGAATGAGATTTCAATAGACAAAAATAAAACTGAAAATTCAATGGTAGCCGCTCGTCAACTTCTTCCCGCCCTGGCGCAAAGAAAAAAAAAACAATTGATTTAGTCAGAGCTGATAGACGCATAAAGCTAGCGTCAGAGATTGGAGTCAGCCATGATAGTGTCTACATTATTGAGCCTCTTGGATATTTAAAATTATTTGACCGCTGGGTGAAAAGAGAACAAATAGAACGGCTCAGGTTCGAAATGGTTAACTGTTGTACTGAACTGCATGAAGACAGTGAAAAAGACAGAACCTACTTTCAAAGATCCATAAGTTAGGAACGAGAATCAAAAAGAAAATTAATGGAATGACCTTGTAGTGGATCTAAGAAGGATGCGTGAATATGTACTGGAAATAAAATATGCAATATCCACAAACATAAATTATAAGAAATGGCCAAATGGTAACGATATTCAATCACGACAAAAATACATGTTTGAAACAACAGATTAAATTTTATATACACAATTTACAATTTCTTTGTTTGTAATGATGTGTGCAAAAGTATATTTTAGAGAAAAAGTTCTTTGTTGTTTCGGAAATGTTCAATGTCTAAAAAGTTGTCTGCCTTTGATTAAAAAGATTGAATTTAACTTAGACAAAAGATTTTTCTATGAAAGGTATGGAGTGAAAAACTTTGTTGTATAAATTTTTCTAATCTCTCGTAAAAATGTCTATTTCTTTGGCGGCAATTTTGACACATAATTCCCGTGTGTATCTTTCGCGTGTGTGAGTCTCAAATGCGACGAAAATTCGTTTGCTGTTTCTATTTATAATTTTTTAACAACGAAATCGGCTCCCGCAGCTTGGTAGCTTGTTGCGAATGTCTTTGAGAAATGCGTGGGTGAATGCTGTATTTTTTACTTTTTAGCCAATAGGATTTCTTGAAATATTTAAATTAGGGATGAATTTGAGAAAGATTTTTTTTATGTCAGTTGAGCCTTTTTTTGCACAAATTTTGACTGTTTTGTTATGGAAATTTCTCGAAGTTTACTTAAGTTTATTTAACAACCAATGAAATTCATAAAAATGTTTGAAAATTGAAATGAGGATAACTAAAAGCTCATCTGATGTCTCCAAAAACAGAAAAAAGTCAGCTAGTAAAATCATGGCCACTGTTCTTTGGGATGATGCTCGTGGGGTTATTCTCGTCAATTTCTTGCTAAATGGAGAAAGAGTGAACTCTGAAGCTTACAGTGAGACATTTAAAATCTCAGAGCAAGTATCCGCCGAGTAGGACGAAATCTGGAAATGAATAAATTTCTGCAAAGCAAAAACGACATGATTCAGGCGAACATCGGAACAGGCGAGTTGCTCATGTATTTCGGATGGACAACTCTGTTGCATCCTCACTACTCACCTTAAATTAGCACCCTCAAGCCTTCCATTACTTTGGTCCCATGGAAGAAGCACTAAGGGGCAAACGATATGCTGATGATGATGAAGTGAAAACTACTGCATGGAACTGGCTATATCAGCAATTAGCTGTTTTACGAAGCTGAGATATATTCTTTTATTTGTAGCGGGAACGGTACCATTGAAAAAGTTGGTGATTTTGTTTAGAAATAGGGATGTGGACCTGTGAGGTATAGTTGTACATTGCTGTACGATATACTTGATTGTGTACCTAATTTCTTATATAATAAAACGATTTGCATTACACGACTAGCAGTTTTCGACGTAAGATAATGATATTTTAACCGAACAAAAACAGTACTCGAGAATAGAACATATATTTTGGCGGGACATTAGATTCCAAACTGATCATCGAATCAAACTTATAATTTAAATCTGTTCAATGTAAAGTAAATTTTTTAAAAATGTCTCATTATGAATATCACTCTTCCTGCAAACCACATAAGGAAATCAGATTGAACTTTCATGTAATTAACTCACCCTGCAATCGAATTCGTTGATCCTTGGTTGATTGTTTAAAGGCATATGAACACCTTATGGGTTATTTGTTACCGAAATTTAATTTTCTTTGGAGGTTTGAAGTAATGCAAATATATGTTATTCTGCTTTCACAATTAGATACATGGTAGATAATACTCAGCTTTTGTGTATATTTAAGTTATCATATCATGTGGATGACATTACCAGTGGCGGTGATATGTGTGTTTTATGCTATATTTTTAATACAGTTTAATTTGAAAAAATTGTAGTATATTCTATGAATTAATGCTATGAAAGAGTTATTTTATATTATTCTGTTGGTTGGTTGGTTGATTGTTTGATTGATTTTTTTTGGCGGCATATCAACACCTCTATGGGTTATCTGATGCCGAAATCTAAATAATTTGAACACAATTTTATGGCTTCAAATAAATATATTTGAACGTAATTGTACGCATTCAACTACAAGTAAATTGTATTGCTTGTCATTTTACTATATATATTGATGGAATTTTTTTATATAAAAATGTATTGCTGGTATTTTTACTATTAAAATATATTGTTTATATTTTCACAGTTTTTTTTATTTGAGGGATTCTCTATTTGTCCATACCTGGGAACATAATATGTGTTACCATCCCTAGTCATGGTGGGCAATTAATCAACAGCAATTAAAGGGTCGTTTCATGCGTCTCATATCCGTCAATCTACCGATCTGCGGCCTTATTGCCGGATGTAGTTTATCGTTATACCCAGGACGAAAATCCAATTGGAAAACAATTACAGAATACAAATATAATCAGTGCACCCGGAAGACTTATTTATAAGAATGGAAATCATAGAAATAGTGTTACTATAATCATCAGATATATTAAATAGAGGATTGGAGAATTCAAGAGATTTGTTGTCACTTGATCTCTAATAAAAACATTCAGGCACAACTGACCTAAAAAGACTTATGTGCACAAAATAATAGTAATGAAGCAATAAACAGATTCCGAATGCGGCATTAATATCGCAACAGATAACATGCCTAAAATTTTCTATGATATAAGACATTCGCCATTAATTTAGAGCAACATTTTTGTAAATATATTATAAGTAACCAAGGGCAAATACAAATGGTTTTCCCAATTCCCAGTGGTTCACCCTTCCTACCCAGCATTGCTTATTTTATATATTTTATAATTTATATATATATATATTCCTTGTTATCCATTTCATACACGTTCTGGAGTTAAATGTCTGCATGTTATCTGTGAAGCCTGCATGATTGCAAATCCTCTCATCGCTCCAGACAAAATATCAAAATGTTGGGCATGTAGCCAAAAAGCGCAGGGGGTTAGCCAACGGTTGACTCACAATATAAAACTTACTGGTCATTAATCAGAAATCAGGTATTTGTTCTGTATGCGTGTTGATCATATTATTTCTGCTTTATATGAATAATTACCTTGTATATTGACATCAAATTCCGTTATACGATGGATAAATCTAATTCTAATCAACAAGAACAGAGTATCAGCTGAGTGTGTGCACACATGACCGTGTAAGTGTAGTGATCCAAGTAAATGGTTAAAGAAATAATAAAACAAGTGTTACAGATATATTATATATTAAACAGTAAGTACAACGGAAGAGTATTACACGGCTAGTGAGTGTGTGTCGGTTGACACAGCGTTCAATCTATTCGACTGTTAATATTTAGCAGCGACCCCGCGAGGGTAGATGTGGTACAAGGCCGAGTTTAACGTGGGTCATCCGAGCCCGTAGGCTCGACCAAAAAATCACCGTAGAACCAACATAAATGTATTTGTGTCTGTCTACCTCCCCGGACGAGAATCTGCCCTTCGGCACAGCCTCGACCGGCTTCCTGTCTGCCGAAAGGCATTAGAGTTCTATAGCAGCTGCGAAAAGTCACAGCCTCGGTAGAACAATATATTCGACTGTTCCCCAAAAGGCCTTCTCTCCTACTAATCTTATAGTAGGCGGAAGAGTCTAACATAGACTCTTTAGAGGGAGTACACCACAACAGTAAGAACAGAACATATTTTACCTTAAAATCATAATTCACCTTCTCAGTTTATTATGCAACCTCTTTCATCTATAAAGACATCATCTTAATTCATTCTTGTACAAGTGAAAAAAGACGTCTCAGCTATTTAGAAAATCTGTAGTATAGTACTTTAATGGTCAAGTTACATTGCATACTGTCAATTTAAACAAATATCGAATATATTTTTACCCTTGTGCTGATGATAAAGATGATACCCAAGCAGAAGAAAGTATCAACCCTGAAGACTAAAGCATTAAATTGCGACAAAAGAATTTCTTTTTCATCTTTTATCATCAATTCTCACTAGGTATCTATGTTGATGGCAAACAATTTCCTCTTATCTTAATATCAATAAGGTCAAATTGGCAGTTAACTTCAAAAATCATCTACAATATTTTCTTAAATAGTGCAAGCAATGACTTGTTAATTTTAACGCTCAAAAATGCTCCCTTTTAATCGACTGAGAGAACCATATTTACTTTCCATCAGCATGGTTGATGGTACCCATTGAAGATTGACGCTCTGTGGCTCCCCCGTCTTATGTTTTCCGTTGGAATGATATGCAAACATAATATTGAATCATTTTCTAGGTTTACAGCTAAGGAAGTTGGTTCAGTGTGTCTTACCGGACAAAATGCTAAGATCAAATATGGCGAGAACTTTATCTCACAAGACAATCTCTTACACATTTATAAACTCTCCCATGAATGAATATTGCAGTAATATCTAGTGTGGTGCTTCTGCTGTGGGCTTTGATATTCTTGATAAAATGCAAATAAAAATCTGCAATTTTATTGTTCGTGATCAGACATCTCGGCTTTCTGGCATCTCGGTTTCAGTCCCTTTCCAAGCGTGTTAATGTAGCTTCCCGGAGACTTTTCTATAAATAATTCCATGATACTTGTTTTGGTGATCTTTGGTTCCAAAACTATGAATTTAAGCGCAGTTCTAGATCGGCAGCTAGATCATATTACAGTCGAAGTTGCTAGAAGTAACCTTAAGTTCTATGCTAATAGTTTTTTCCTTACACTTTTTGCTTGTTGAATTCTCCATTTCTCCTGCTTTTTGCTTTTCATTCAACTTAGGTTTCAAAAAATTCCTACCGTTATGTTCTTGCTTCTTGATTCTTGCTCTTGCTCTGTTCGATGTCCTTAATAACGTTTTTTTCTTTTCTCACATGATCCAACAATCAGATGGCATCTTGTTTGTCAATTTTATCAAATAAATCTTGTCAATATTATAAACGCTCTTTGTACAGTCAATTTTATCAAAGACATCTGGTCAGTCAATTTCGTAAAACACATCTCATTGGTAAATATTATACAAATATATATATATATATATATATATATATATATATATATATAACATCAAATAAACTGAAAAACTACAGACAACAAGTTTTTTCTTCAAGGATCAAAACTCGCACTATGGATGAACAGGATTTTAATGCATATATTATGTTTTCTAGCGATGGATGTCGCCAATAATCGCATTGATACTTCTGATTAATTCTATGTGTGATTATTCTTTGTATATATATATATATATATATATATGTTTGTCTATATTTCTGAGATGAGGTATTATGTACAGTATTTACATTAGTCGGACTATTGTCCTCATCTTTGTCATCTTTGTTGGTTAGATCTAGTGACAGACCTAAAGAGTGTGAGTTCAATACCCGGTTAAGGCAGTGGAGAACTTTCAGAGGGAAAATTATCAGGAGATAACTGATAAATGACATCCATCAAACATGGCACAAGAACAGTCTACCCCAGTGATCGAAATAAAGGGTTCAGTTCGAAATTCCAACCACCTGAAGAAGCCCGGAGCGTACAACGGCCGAAACGTTGTGACAAATATGGCGACAAAGATGAGGACAATAGTCCGACTAATGTAAATACTATATATATATATATATATATATATATATATATATATATATATATATATATATATATATATATATATTTCCGTCAATTATTTTGATCATTTGGAGATATAGACTTGTATATTATCGGTTAAAAGATTATTATTCTTACTGTATTTGCATGTTTACACCGAGGATTCATTGACAACAAATCTCCTCAACTCTCCTAAGCATTTATTGAATATATTTGCAGTAAGGATTGATGTGATATTTTCTCGCGTATCTAATCTCTGACTTATAGTGACTCTGACACGTTTCCAAATGAACTAAGTAATACAGGACCGACCACAGCCTTTGCGCCGTACGGTTTCTGATCGAGATGTCAGCACATTTCCAGCAGTGGCTCTTCAGTAGGTGCTTTTATTCTTGTTTATAATTGTCATCTTGCTTGCATGGTCTGGTCTATTATTGATAGAAAATTATCTGGGTTATATTTTAGTTTTCAAGCATCTTTCGAACTTGCTTGGTATTAGTTATTCCTTTGTGAGAAACTAACTGGTTTCCGCCGTTCTCAGCGATTTGCCATTCCAACTCACTCATGTATTAAGGCGTAATACTTTCGTTTTTTTTTTAATTCATCTGTCTAATTCAATGCACTTTGTGTTTCGATTTTACTTTTGCGTCAATGAGTAGACAAAAGGTCAAAGGTCCGCTGCACGTTCAAATAAAGAACGAAATTCTTAATAGCGCCACTACAAAAAAAAAAAAAAGAGAAAATCAAAAATACCCCCCAAAAAAAAAAAAAAAAAAAAAAAACACGAACCCTGTTTCTAATATTTTATTTATTCAAGGATTCACGTGAATTAGTTTAGGTCGGAAGATAGATTGTTAGGTAACACTTGGAAGGTCTTTGCAATTACTTGCAGAGGAAGAGACCAGATCCCCGTTTGAACCAACTTAAATTCCTCAACTCTCCGAAGCATTTATCGAATATGCTTTTAGTAAGGAGAGACGTGGTACTTTCTCGCATAGCGTCTGAATTATAGTGACTCTGACGCGTTTCCAAATGCACTAATATAGAAACGACCACAGTCTTTGCGCTTCACCGCACTTTCGATTCATGTTTGCCTCAGTGAGGTCAAAGGTCCGCTGCACGTTCAACTAAAGAACAAAATGCAAAAGAACCCCACTGAAAAAAAAATACAAAAAAAAACGCACGAAACCTGTTCCTAATATTTTATTCATTCACGGATTCACGTGAAATAATCTGGGTCGGAAGGCAAATTGTTAGGTAACACTTGGAAGGTCTTTGCTGTTAATTACAGGCGAAGAGACCAGATCTCCGTTTGAACCAGCTTGAGCTCCGAGGGTATATCTCTTACATTACCCGTCACTCAGTTGTCACTCTCACAGCTGAATCTCACCTACCGTCACTCTGCTCATCTCTACTTGCAGCTTTTCTCCTCTTCATTGCTACATCCACATCAGCGGCTTGTCACACGTCAACAGGCTGCTCGGAATTGATTTCCTCTGAAACCCTGTTTAAATAAAAGGGCGAATTGAATTTTGGTTACGTCCGGCTAAGTAGCACATGAACCGTAAAGTTTTCATTCATTTATTTACTTATTCTACCTACTTGTAGAGAATAGGTAACCACTTTGAAGACTTTATTTCTAAATTTTACCGTCTACGGCAGAGCGTCTTCAGCTTTTTTCATTCATGAAGAGATTAACGCGACCCTATTACACTGAAAATACACCCGTTTTCACTGCAGTAGTCGCAACGGCGCCAGACGCGCGTTTTATTACCACAGTGGAGGCGTGGTGCATCACGTTAAATATTGGACGTTTGGGAAATAACATAGAAACTGAAATTCAAGTTTTTTTTCATTTAATATTCCTTTCCGCAATATTTAACATCGTAACCATAGATGATTAAGATGCACAATCGTAAAAAAAAAGACCGTCGCATATAATTTCATTGAGGATTCATTTGACCTTGGCCAATTCAATCAGGGACTAATTGAATCATAATTTCTTTATACACTTACTAGCAGCATGGCCCGGCGTTGCCCGTGCTTGATTCAAAAATCGTACGACTAATACAGCAATCGCTATCACTTGACTTAAAATATTTTTGCCCTTCCTTGCCTTTAGAGGAGTGCCCTTTGCCGTGCTGATGTTGGTACATGCCTTACTTCTTGCCTATATCACACTGCCAACTTTTTCTAAGCTCTATACTAAACATTAAATCTGTTACGAAAAAAGAACTAAACAAAATAAACACAATACGATCAGCTTTAAAAAGCATTTAAAAAAAAACATTTTTAAGGGTTGACCGATTGTCGATTTGCACTCTGTTTGGGGGGGTGCTCAGAGTTGAAACTTCACATGATGACTCCCAATGGCCTCTTCATAAATCCGCTCGGTTTTCGCTAAAAACCGACATGCAGTTCAGACGCAATCTGGGCGTATCGATTTTTGGGTTTTATCGATTTTCTGCGCTGTTTAGGGGTCCGTGGTCATGAAACTTCTGGACAACACTTCTAATGGTAGACTCTAAGAGGGTGTCAAATTTGGTTGAGATGCGATCATTCCTTCTGTAAGCAGAATTCTTTCGATTATCGATTTTTTCGGAACCTGATTCCGAACTCAAAAATTGGGCTCCGTCATGTCCTTACGGCAGCCATTTGCAAACTTGTGTTGAAAACCGCATCGAAATCGGGTGAGAAATGCGGCCTGGGCGAGGTAACAACGCCCACTACAGACAAACAACATGAGAAATATAGATGGTAGATAGATACATACATAATTTCTCTGTTGAAACGGAGGAGGAACACGACCAGGACATACAACACAGAGCTGAGACTCTTCATGCGCCTGTCTCTCGAAATCTAGAGAAATGAAATGACAGTCTCCAATTTATCGATAATAGCACACAGTCTGATAAGGGTACACCCGGAACATGTATAACATGCGTGATATAAGGTCAAGTTTGGATATAAGCCGTGCATAATCTTGTAAGTAGAACCGAGTTAAAATATCTTCATGTCGGGTAACCCGGTTTCCTCAGTCTGAATCCGTTTGTTCCCAAATATCTAAACATGGCTGCCAACGCTACTTAATTGTTTTATCCTTCAGGCATAGGCGTCAGCACCTAGGGGACATGCTCGACGTTTTAAAGTCAGGCAACTATTAACTGTGACTTCGGAGATTTATTGTAAATATTTTATTTTACCAAGAACAAACATGTACATTAACACCTTTAATATCATTTCACCTCAAACAAGGCGATAAACCACTGAGACGCAAAGGGTTACTAAGCGTGAAAGAAATTGAGAAAGTGCTATTGATGTGATGGGTGATTTTCTAAGCCCGGCTTAGATGAGGCATGAGGCCGAAAGTATAGGGCACCCAGTGAGAATCGAACTCACTACTCAGTCGTAATTGATCTAGCAAGACAAGCTTTCTAGCCATTACACCACGTCGAGGTACCCAAATGCTATTGATAATAAACAAAAAAGGATTGAAGCAGGCAGAAGATGACAATTGATATTGATCTAATTTTTTGTTGACAGGAAATGAAGAGAGTTTTACGGGCGAGATGTGCGAGAGAAGAAACTCTAAGCATAGAACTTACGGTCTCTTTTAGCATTTCCAATAGGGTAATGATCAAAAGTAGTAACTAATCATAGTTCTTCGCTTAAATTCGTGAAGTCAAGGTACCAAAACGAAAAGAAAATACGCTAAGCACAAATATCCATGTCTTTCTAACATTTGAGCATTTACTCTCCTTCTTCTTCTTCTTCTTCTTCTTCTTATTATTATTATTATTATTATTATTACTATTAGTATTGTTGTTGTTGTTGTTGTTAGGGTACCAGTGCTGTCAAAAATTTTATTATGAGATAAAATGAAACAAAAGTTTTGAAACGATGTAGTGAGATTCAATAAAGCGCCTATAAAGAATGGCCAAGTAAAATAATTAACTAATCCTTTCTCTTCAAATTATTAGGGGTTAAATGGTATCTATGATTAATTTATTACTCCTGGTGTTATATAAATGGCTTTACAATCAATATATTCCCATGCTAAAAAGAGTATGCGTTTAATATAACAGTGAAATGGATATATCTCTTTGAAGAATAAAATTGGCAACAGAACGAAAAAAATGGTGACCATAAGCCTATTTCAAGAATAAGTTAAAGCAAGACGATCAATTAATAGACAAAGATATTCGAGTGCCTCAAATGAAAGTCTTGGACAAATAAGATGCAATCTAAGAAAAGTAGGGGTAAAGAAACTGATAAGTTAAATGGTTCATTTTCCTCACGATGTAATTTTGTCTAAATGTAGATAATATTTATTATAAAAAAAAAACTAAGGGAAATAATCACTCATAAATTTTCTAACTTAAGTTGATTTACCTGCCTTCCCATTACAAATCAGGCAGGAAATATATAAATAAATACACATTAATAATTATTATATAGTTTTGATTAATTATTCATTGCATGTTCATAGTATTAGTAACCGGTATCTTAAACTGTGGTTAAAGTAACTCACTTGAATACTTCACTGCACATCATAGAATTCTTTCAGTTTTCACTGATGCTGTCGCCTGGATGTTTCTGACCTTTCGCATGAATGACAGTTTCTCAAGTTGTGTGCTTTTAAATCGATATACTAGAATGTAGTTAGTGGGCGCGTGATATTTTTTTCGGTAAAATAATAAAAAAAAAACGCATCTAGTGAACAAAAAATACAAAATAAAATTCTCGACGAGATTTTAAAGAAGTTACTATGTTTTTTTTTCTAGTGATTGTAACTGGAAAAAATAAAACAAAGAAAACAAATTCACCATTATTCAATATAACTCAAAACGTAAAAGCTAAAAAATACAAAGGATAAAATACATATATTCTCTTAAAAATGGCACTGCATACTTTGAGGACATCAAGTATTATGACATTAAAAGCACTGGCACTGTTTGTAGACATATTCGCTGAATTTCATTTAGGATCAAAATAAAATATCATACTTTCCATGTATGTATTATGTATAACAGCGACCTATATATAATAAACAGTCATTCTAGGTTAGATAGAATATTTCCCATAAAAAGAGAAACCAAAATCAGATTTCGTCGGATGATTTTCACGGTAATCTGTCACTCCCAAAGAATCCTCGACGAGCATTCATTTCTATTCTATTATTGTAACATACTAAAATAAATCAATATATTTGCTACAATGTTTTAACGTGTTTAGGGCACATCATATTATTTCAAATGAGTTACTTCCCGCTTATTTCCTACGTAACCTCAATATAATGATAAATGTATATACTAGGTTGGTGCAAAAATAATGACGTAATAATGTCGTTTTTTGACGTTAAAAAATACGTCAAAAAACGACATTATTACGTCATTATTTTTGCACCAACCTAATATTTGGATGAGACTGTTCGAAGACAGATAAGATTGCCACACCCAAAGGCTTTGAACTGTTGAGGATCATTCTCCCACTCCAATATTTTTTTAAAGGAACATCGTATAACACATCAGTACAAATAGTTTTCAAAATAACTTATTATTTAATATATTTAGATTAGCCCGTTAGTATCCAGTTACGTGGTTTTACGGATTTTATGCTAGCTTTTGCCAGGTATCGTATTAAAAAGAGGACGGGAAAAATATTCACGTAACAGGTTCCTTACGCATCGAAACTTCGATTCTTATTTCGGTTGTAATCATTCAAGAGAGTCTAATATCGGATCGGAATCATTCAGTGGAATTATCAGTAGATACGTCGTTTTTTTTTATGAATAAACTCATAACACCACAATCTGAAAAAAAAGCATTGTGAGTAAAATTTTTAACTGATATGAAATGATTTCCGAATACATTATCATTTTTACGGCAAAAAAACTTCACAATATCTAATCCACACACGCACACAAACACACGCAGACACACACACACACACACACACACACACACACATATATATATATATATATATATATATATATATATATATATATATATATATATATATATATACACACACACACACACACACATATTAGGCATCTATGCGGACGACACTATTATTTGCTCCTGCCTCAGAAACAAATCTAGTGTCGCTGACGAAACTAACCTGGCCATTTGTCTTGAAAAGGACCTTCAATCGGTAGTGGAGTGGGGTAGGAATTGGGTGGTTAACTTTAATACCTCAAAAACAAAACTGCTCTCTATTACTCAGCAGAGAGAACCAACCCTGCCTCCCATTAGAATGTCTGACGCTCAACTCGACGAGAGCACCTCTTTGCGACTGCTTGGTCGCACATTGTCTGCTATCTTGAGATGGAATAAATATACAGAGTCAATAGCTTCGTCCACCGCAAGGAAAGTTGGCTCCCAGTGCCGCGCCAGGAAATTTTTATCGCCGGAGTCGATGCTTCAATTCTACAAATCAACCATTCGCCCTTGATTGGAGTTTTGCTGTCATATATGGTCTGGAGCCCTTTCTCATTGTCTGAGGGTCATTGATAAAATCCAGAGACTGATATGCAATGTAATTGGCCCTGATCTGGCATCTCGTCTGCAGTCGCACTCTCACAGACGTGCCGTCATCTCCCTCTGTCTTTTTTTTTACAAATACTTTTTCGGTAACTGCTCCGGTGAGCAGCTTTCCCTGGTCCCCAGACTTCATGAATTTAAGCGTTCAACTAAGATGGCATCTCGCCCTCACGCTTTCACTGTCGAAACTGTTAAATGTAGCCATTTCTTCTACTCCAATAGCTTCATGTCTTGCACTTCTCGCCTGTGTAACTCCCTCTCCATTTCTTGTTTTCCTGATCGCTATAATCTCCAACTATTCAAATGTAATGTCAATCGACGTCACCAGATGCCTTGATATATTCCCTATCTGTCTCTTCATTCTTTCCTCTATCATTCCTATTTGCTCTCGCTCCAACTCTCTGGAACCTCTTGCGTGCTAGTGGTTTCCCACCTTGCTTGGGGTGAAATTATTATATATATATATATATATATATATATTTGAAACTACCTGCGTCTCTTGTTTCGCAAGAATGCGCAGACCGTCGCAACATCAAGAAAGCCCAGTCCGATGAAATCCTTACGGATTAAATTTGACAGTTTTTAATTTTTTTCTAAATTCTGTTTGTTGATTTGATATATAGAATTATATATATATATATATATATATATATATATATATATATATATATATATATGCGTATGACGCTGGTAGTTTAAAAATTTTTTTTCAACTGCGACTCTGGGGTGGGCTTGTCGGGGTTTGAGGTTCCTTGATAATTCTAAATCCACAATCCACTTCTTGGTTTTCGGTCAGGAAAATTTATTATTTTCCATTTTTGGAAGTCTTTCGGCCTCCCACCTTCTTCTGTTCTCATATTGGTATCTCACCATACCCTCAGAGTGTGTCAACGGGTTTCCCCTTTCTCTCACAGTGGCATCTCATACCGATCCCTTCAAGAGGTGTCAACAGGCCTCCCCTCCTACTTCACATGATTACCTTCGCCCAACGCTCACGCCAGCATTCAGCCAATGGGCGCCCTGCAGTGTGGGTGTGGCCAGACTAGCCTCGGTTTAAAAAAACTTGCTCAAAGAAAAAAAAATTACCTTCCTTTTTTTTTCATTTTCTTTTCTTTCTCTTTCTTCTTCTCGACAGTAAGTCCTTAGATTCGTAGTGTGGTCTCTTAATCTCAATTTTATCTGAATGCCACCTGGAATTCGTCACTCGGGAACTTCGCCAAACAAGTTGGTGGCCATCCGGCGACATCCACATTCTGGCGTTAGTTATTCGTTCTGATAAAATAATTTTCCTATCGTGGCCAGCTTCGACATAAAACAGATGTCTT
>CAHIKZ030000979.1:1882500-1890000 GCA_903632075.3 Acanthosepion pharaonis | reverse complement strand
AAATGTGGCATATGGGAACATCAACAATCCCTGTTGTAGTTGGAGCCCTAGGACTGGTTGGAAAAGATTTCAGTAGACTAATTGAAGGGATTCCTGGAAGTCCATGCCTCAAGAAGATACAAAAAGTTGTTCTGACAAGTACAGCCCACACTTTACGAAGGGCTTTATCTATGTAATTTTTTTTTTTTTTTTTTTTGTCAGTGGAAAGTGTCATGACGCCATTTCTAACCTTAGGTCCCTGGGCGGGACCCGGAAAGAAATGTGTAAACGCCAGAAATCAAAGAAAATAATAATAATAATAATAATAATAATAATAATAATAATAGAATTAATAATAATAATAATAATAATAATAATAATAATAATAATAATAATATTAATAATGATAAACGACTTTATTGCTTAAAAAGTGAAAGCAAAAAGTTCAAAATGGAAATTCAAATGGGTGGAGAAGCACAATACGCCGACTGAAGCTGCAAAATAATTAAAAAATCAATAAAAAAAAAATGCAAACCGACAGAAACAATGGCAAGATAAAACTTCTTCCCGCTCAATTGTCTGCCCGTAACAAACAATCGGATGCAGACAAACCCCATACCCATAAGTGGCTACGTAGTGCAGGGTTAAAAGCTGAAACTGAAGATTTTATCCTTGCTACACTGAACCAATGCTTGTTAACTAGAAATTATCAAGCACACGTACTAAAATATCGTGCTAGCACAAAATGCAGATTCTCAGATAAATATACAGAAACAATCTTGTATCAGGTTGCACGAATGTGCACCCACTGAATATAAAACACGGCACGACAGAGTGGGACAATACTGCACTGGTTATTCTGCAACTTCTACGGGAAGGAAACGGAAAGAAATTGGTATGAAGACCACCAAGACCCGCCTACGGAGGTATTACCTGTAAAAATGTTATGGGACGAGGCAATACATACTGACAGAACAATAAAAGCTAACCGCCCAGGCATTGTTATTAGAGACCGCAAACAAATATTTGTTTCCTTATTGATATGGCAGTCCCTGCAGACTGCAATGTATCTTCGAAGATCTTCAAAAAGCTATCAAAATACAAGGACCTTGAAATCGAAATCTCAAAAATGGGGCAAATGGGAACATCAACAATCCCCGTTGTAGTTGGAGCCCTCGGATAAGTTGAAAAAATTCCAATAGACTCATTGAAGGGATTCCTGGAAGCCCATGCCTTAAAGAAATACAAAAAATTGTTCTCACAAGTACAGCCCGCACTTTCCGGAGGCTTTATGTATGTAAAATATTTATTTTTTATTTTTATTTTTTATTTTTTTGTCAGTGGAAAGTGTCATGATGCCATTTCTAACCGTAGAATCGGGGCGGGGGCGGAAAGAAATGTGTACACACCAGGAATCAAAGAAAATAATAATAATAATAATAATAATAATAATAATAATAAGAAGAAGAAGAAGAAGAAGAAGAAGAAGAAGAAGAATTAATTGAGGAAGTTTACTATTTTTTTCGAGTTTAAATAATTCGTTACCGTTTTAATAAAAATCTAATTAAAATTATTATTTTGCATTATTTAGATATTTCCCCATTTTTTTCCTGTTAGACTAACAGTTTTGTCGTAATATGAAATGTCAGAAACAACAATGGTTAATTCGAACGCTGCAGGAAATATTCTTGTAACCTTGCAAGGTCTTACATTCTATAAACAATTCAAATATTTTAAAATTATTAACTTCATATTTGCTTATATATATATATATATATATATATATATATATATATATATATATATATATATATATATATATATATATATATAAGTTATTTTAGAACGTAATATTACTTGCTACGTTTTTATTTAAATGCAAA
This sequence comes from Acanthosepion pharaonis, assembly GCA_903632075.3. Taxonomy (NCBI): domain Eukaryota; kingdom Metazoa; phylum Mollusca; class Cephalopoda; order Sepiida; family Sepiidae; genus Acanthosepion; species Acanthosepion pharaonis. Next base: position 1,888,138 of record CAHIKZ030000979.1, on the reverse strand, counting down.
GACACTGACATTTTTTCTAACTTGCGACAGAATGTCAGATATAAATGGATCCTGTACAAGTAACATACTATGCTACCACACATTATGATATGGACAAAGTCCGACAATTATTTTAAGACATTCTTTTTATGTTTATACTTTCTTTTTATAGACACAACTATTTCAGTAAATGCTCTGTTTTATAATAAACAGTATTTACGACATTTACCGGCATGAATGTCCGAGAAAATTTCATACAAAAATATGCACCCCCCGACTGGTATCGAACCTGTATCCTACATGGAATACTCGTATAATTTGACGTGCTTTTACCGATTGAGCCACAGAGGAGCGTCTTCGGTTAATAAGGTCGATTTTACTGCCTTTAAACTACATGATCTTCTCGTTTACATTCATATCTGCTCGATGCGTATCCAAATGTAAACAAATGACGTCATACATTATGAACTGGACAAAGTCCTACAATTATTTTAAGACATTTTTGTATCTATAAAAATAACGTGTAAACAATTAAAAATGTCTTAAAAACTATGCTATACTAATAAATACATGTATCCCAAAATTTTAACACGGTTAGGAAAAGCTATGCTATTCGAATTAGTCTATGCAACTTCTTGGTGGAAGACACACGAATGACTGCTTCTCTAAACACCGCAGTATTAACGACATCAAGCTAATTGTCAATCTATCCTCATTATTCTCATCGTCTTGAATAAGATTTCCTCTTTCATTTATATCATACATTTCATTATTTATTACAATTTTAACTGTAACACTCTACATTGTTTGCCTCTTAAGCCTTGTAGTTGGATGATTTTGTTTAGCGGCATATCACCATGTCTATGGGTTATTTAAAACCAAAATCTAACTATTTTGAACGCAATTTTATGGATTTCTTCAAAATATGTTTGGAGCACAACTGTATAAATTCAACTAAAATTTATTTTGGGTCATATTGCTATAAAATCTATTGTTGGTCGGCCTTACGATAGACAGGTATTGTTAGTAATTCTTACTATAAACATGTATTGTTTGTAATTTTTATTATCAGTCAGTTATGTGCCATGCGTGATACACACATAGACGATCATGTATCTTTCGATACATGACTGATGAGGTATATTTTTTCCCGCAGTAGTTTGCCATTTCTTTCTGCTGTAGACCAGTTGCCATCCAAGGCTATAGAACCGAATCTGCTCTGCTATTTAACATGAGGTGGGGGGGGAGAAGAGGATTCTTAATTTTTCCAAGAAGAGGATTCATACTTTTATCAAGGGTATTAGCACATAAGTGAATGTAATGGATTCGACTGAAATTCGAACTCAGCTCTCCGCTTCCTCAATCTGAGCCGCTATGCATTACTCCACCGTACCTCACCAATTCTTACTATTAATAGGTATAATTGGTAATTTTTTATATGCAAATGTATTGTTGGTATTCTTAATATAAAACGTATTTATTATACTTTCATAATAATATATATATATATATATATATATATATATATATATATATATATATATATATATATATATGTGTGTGTGTGTGTGTGTGTGTGTGTGTGTATATATATATATATATATATATATATATATATATATATATATATATATATATAAATGATTTGCTGGTATTTTACTATAAAACGTATACTTTCATAATAATTTTTTCTGGTGTTCACTATTTTTCAATAGCTGGGATCCTAACAGGTGTTACCCCCGCGGGTCAGGGTGGACCTGGAAACAACAGCAGTTAAGAGGGGGTTCCACGTTCCACAAAATCTCCAATCGCCTAATCAGATGCCTTGCTGCCGGATTTAGTTTATCGTCATACCCAGGACTATTACGCCGTGTATTTATTAAATTTAAAATAAAATAGATAAATTTTCGATCACACAATCATAGTTTAAGATTGTTTATGCCATCTTGTGAGTGAAAACTTATTATCCACCCCCTGCAGTCTCTTTTCCAAAGTCCAAACATTGCAAGTCTATCGCCGTTTACTTCCATAATATTGTCTCCCACGTAGAAAGAGATAATGTCGTTTTATCGTCTTATGTGTCTCTTTTTAATAGCCAACAGGTGATTTTTTTATAATGTCTATTTTTCTAGCCAGGAACGTGGAAGGAAAGAAGTGGTTGAGGTTTATTTGGGACTCAAGTGACAACAAACCCGGAAATAGAGTGTATCCGCGTGTTGGTTTACATTCACAGTGATAGTTTTAATCGGAGTAAGTTCTGGTTTGCCCATGGCGGGTGACTGACATGTCAATCGCAAGGTTCAGATGCCGTCTATTCGTATTACCAGCCACACGTCCCTATTAGTAGATGGCCGAGGAGTTGTTGGCTCAGTCAACTTACTACAGTTGGTGTCTTTTTTTTTGTTTGTTTGTTTTTCGCAACGTCATTCTTAAATATACCAAGTTGTAATAGCAGCTCCTTTCTTAGGAATAGCTATATGTTATAGGAAAGTTAATTTACTATGGAAGACTCAGAGATTTAGAGCTCTCTCCATGAATTCTTACCTTAAGAAATTATTTTTATTTAAATGAAATATAATGAATGCTAGACAATCTCCTTACAGATGAAGAAGAGACTTGAAGCAACCAAAATGAAGATGTTAACATTGACATGGACGAACAAGTGAACAACGTCGAAGTTTTAGAGAAAGTGAAAACAATAGAGGCACTCATACTTAACCCCAAGAAGAGACAGTTGAAATCTGGATGACACCTGAGAAAAGTGGGCTTGGAAATTTTAATAGCTACAAAACAGATTGAATTCAAGTGAGACATTGGTAAACAACGCCCAAGCTACCTAGGGAATTAGCGTAAATAGTTGGCGGTCAAGTTTTACAAGAGATAACAAAAAGACATTTATTAAAGGCTATGATGGAAAGGAGATAATGGAGAGCCATGATCAGCAAAGTCCTGGAAGAATACGACACACAGAAGGAAAAGGAGAGAAGCATTCTTTCAGTAGAAATTCTAGTCGGATTATTAAAGATTAACGGCATATGCAATGAGTATGTTCTTTTGTAAGTAAACCCTTCCGTGTTCATATATTATTTTATTCAGATTGCTAGATGTTTCACCTAATTATTTCTTTCGATATTTTTACACTCTTACCTGTAAATTCCTACCTAGTCTGGTTTTATATACTAACAGTTTTTTTTTTCGAAAGAGTTACAACGAAATTTAAATTACGTTTAAATAAAATGATTTCAACTGTTGATGTTACAGTGTCTTTATTTAATGGGAATTGCGTTGAAATCACAGAAATCTGTGAACTCGAAAATAGCTAAAGAAACCTTTTAAATTTTGGAACTTGTTTTGATAAAATACGAAATCTTTGAATTTACTTTCATTCTTTCTCTTCGAAAGTTCTTTATAAGAAATGAGAACAAGAAATCAAAAAGGATGACTGGAAAGAAATTCAAATCTTGTAATGCTGGGATTATACAGGAATTATTATGGCGCTCAACTCGTACACATACGACGGAACCGTGAGAAAATAGCGGAATCTCCTGGGCTGTGAACCGATATTTTGCGACCGTAGGCAATGTTATCTTTGGCGTGAATATTTTGAAATTCTTAAAAATGCTTTCTTCATCGACAGCTCGACATTTTACAGTGCTACCTCAATGAAAAGATAGATGGAACGGATTTATATGGTATTTTTTAAATAAATTTATTGAAATAACTAAGAAAACATTTTCTAAAGAAGTATTGGATGTTTTTACATTAACCGGAAAGACTTTTTTTAGTAGATACTCATATTTGATACGACGAAGAACAAAAAATAAACCCATTGCTTCTTTAGACAGTTACTTTGTTCACGTTTGGATGCGAAACTGAGCAGATATGATAATTTCATTGTTCAGACCCCAGTAGCTCGGTGAAGCTTCGTGGTCGACTTGGTTAAGGCAAGTTGGATCTAATGATGGTTCCTCTCTGCTGAAGGGGACGCTGTTTCGAATCCTGCCTGATAGCGCATATTTGTTTTTTTTTTTGTTTTTTGTTTTTTTGAATATTCAGTACGGTTTACGAAAATAAATAATTATACTGTTTAATAAATAAACGGAACGTCTAATCAAATATGATTATCCAACTAAAAATAGCATTTAAAGTGATAAAGAAAACATTCGCGTAACTACTGTACAAAACAAAAATGTAGCATCCAGCTCTAGCAAAATAATAATAATAATAATAATAATTATAATTATTATTATTATTATTATTATTATTATTATTATTATTATTATTATTATTATTTTCTTTGATTTCTGGCGTTTACACATTTCTTTCCGGGTCCCGCCCAGGGACCTAAGGTTAGAAATGGCGTCAGGACACTTTCCATTGCCAAAAAAAAAAAAAAGAAAAAAAAAATTACATATATAAAGCCTTTCGTAAGGTGCGGGCTGTACTTGTCAGAACAACTTTTTGTATCTCCTTGAGGCATGGACTTCCAGGAATCCCTTCAATTAGTCTACTGAAATCTTTTCCAACCAGTCCTAGGGCTCCAACTACAACAGGGATTGTTGATGTTCCCATATGCCACATTTTCGAGATTTCTATTTCAAGGTCCTTGTACTTTGACAACTTTTTGAATATCTTCAAAGATACATTGCAGTCAGCAGGGACTGTCATATCAACAAGGAGGCACCGTTTTTGTTTGTGGTCTCTAATAACAATATTTGGGCGGTTGGCTTTGATTGTTCTGTCAGTGTGTATTGTGTAATTATTATTCGATTTAATATTATTCAATGTGACGGGCGAATTGTAGGAAAATACTAAAAAAAGCACATTATTACTGAGTAATTTTAATTATGATGGAAAATATCACCACACTCATCAATCTCACTCTCTTTCTCTGTCTCCCTCTTCCTCTCTCTCTCTCTATCTCTATCACACTCTCCATTTCAAGAAAGACATTTGGGTCACAAACACACAAAAAAGAGAATGTCTCATATCGAGAATATTTAACATCGAAAAACATAAAGGAGAAAAATTATTATTTTTTAATATGTGGAAATCTCCACGTTTTGCCTGATGAAGGTAGCGAGAAATGAAACTCGTGTAAGCAAAATTATGGAAAAGCTTTTTTTTTTTAAATCCACATTACAACCAAAAACGTTTGCGGTTTCTCTCTTCTTTTTAATATACACACGTTTCTCTCGTTGGAACTCGTATAACCTCATCTCTTCATATATATATATATATATATATATATATATATTATATATATTTTTTTTTTTTAAAATATGATTCCTTCGCAACATAAGAGTTCTCATGTTTCAAAAACGAGAGCCGAAACCAGTCAAATAATTATTAAAATGAAGTTGAATTGAGGTGTTTAGTCCCATTTCATCTTCAAGCGAAATTTTAGGAATCTAAATCCTGTAGCGTTCATCACACACACACACACACACACACACACACATATATATATATATATATATATATATATATATATATTCAAACGTGTTTCATTGAATAATATACACACATTATGTCTATTTATTTTTATAATGATCCTATCCAGTTCTATAATCAATACCTGGATGTTAAGATGAAATTCAATAAGGAAGGCACCGTAGTTTTTCCCTACCCAAGTATATTCGATCTCCGCCAACATCAT
>CAHIKZ030000979.1:1767500-1877500 GCA_903632075.3 Acanthosepion pharaonis | reverse complement strand
GTCTACTTGTTTAAGCTGGTGATTGGTACCATAATCCTTTCTTTCAGTAGATCTTTGAAGTTACACGAAGTTGTGTTGGTCTCTCGCTTAACTGCGCGCAACACATAATAATCAAAGTGTGTTAGTTGACCGAATGTAAGAGGAGGGTGTAGTCGCAGAAATTGTCTGACAGTCTTGATTGTGTTTTCCTGCTTGTGTGGCAAGATGCAGAAGCCTGCTGCCAGACAAGAGACTTCCAGCAGCAACCCGCTTACCCTAGCACGAACTCCTCAAGATACTTGATGTAAGCCTCAGAGATAAACGTTGATTCGCGTTAAGCGTCTGAACGCTTATATTTTATTATAACTTGTATCGTTATTGCATTTAGATTTAGATGATTTCTACTTTTTTTTGTCGTTTATGTTTCCCAAATTTTGTCTGTAATAATTCTGTAATAAAAGAGGATAAACTCAAAGAGATTAAAGGCCTTTTTTATCAGGATCTTCACTCGGTCAGATCTTTACTTTTTTTTCTAAAGCTGCGTTTTCCAGATCAATGATTTGATGAGGAGGTTTTCCGTGGTGGACAAGTGTACCTAGGATATTCTTGTTATTTTTAGTTTTTCTTTTTGTATAATCTCTTTTTAAATTTGGGGATATTTCACCGATATGTTTTAACCGTAATTTACGTTCTTTTTTTATTTACCCATGTTTCTGATATAAAATTGGATCTGTGATTTTAATTCATTACATTAACCGTTTCTGAAGTTTTCGTGAAAATATTTATATTAATATTGGCAACAAATCCATTTTAAGTTTATTCAAGTCCGTGAACCCTCACTTGACTTAATCAACATTTACTGCGCGCCTATGATGTCAGAATAAGAAGGATTCATTTTTGCTGACCACAATCTTAACGACATACGCAAATGATACAGTGTTGATAACAAACACAGAAAAGAAACTAAAAGAACTCACACAGAAGGTATTAAAGGAAAGAAAGAAGAAAATAATATACATCAAGTGTATGAAGACATAATGAATGTTTGTCTGCAACAAGAAGCGCTCAGACTAGGAATTATAGATTAGAAGTATAAAAATCAAGCAATTCAAGTGTTGTAACAGAAGTCAAAAAATGCGATACCAAATTTGTGTATTTGGGTAGGAAAAGATGCCCACCAAAAGCTAAGCAAAGTAAGAGGAAACAACAAATTGAGTTAGAACTAGAAAAACAAAGATTACAGAAATGTTAGGCAATGTTGTCTCATCTATATGGTAGTCAATGCTAGAGAAGAAGAGGCTTAACATAAATAAAGTTCTAAAGAAAGGTGCTGGGGATCTCAGGGATTGAACACGTTAGCAACGTTGAAGTCTTAGATAAATGGGAAACAGAAGAAAGAACGAACGAATAACTGTAAATGCTTTTCAGAGAAAAATATTAGTAGAGATAGCAAAAGATAAATGTTAGTATAAAGACACTCACTTGTGGCGAGCAATGTTAGCCCATGTCATAAAAACATATGGCACATTGAAGAAGAAGAAGAAGAAGAAGAAGAAGAAGAACAACAACAACAACAACAACAAGAACAACAACAACAAGACAACGACGAGCTTGTGTAAGTGTTTGAAGTGACACGGTACATACAAGAGGTAGAAGCTCGAACGAAAGAACAAGTGTAAATGCTTGGCAAAGAAAGTATTAGGAGAGATTGCATAAAGACAAATTTTGAATGAATGTAATACATGAAAGACGAAGAAGAAGAAGAAGAAGAAGAAGAAGAAGAAGAAAATGAGCATATGTAAATGTTTGAAGTGACGTAAAAAGAAAAAGAAGAACACGAAGCAGAATACGAAATCCTGTAAGTGTTTGAAGTGACACGGCACATAGAAGAAGGAGAAGAAGAAAAGAAGAAGAATTAAAGGAGTTTATATAAATGCTTGAAGTCACATGAAGAAGAAAAAGAAGCTGAATAGAAAATTCTATGAGTGTTTGAAGTGACACGGTGCATAGATGATGATGATCATGATCATGATGATGATAAAGAAAAAGAAAACGAGCATATGTTAATGTTTGAAGTGACGTAAAGAGGAAGAACAAGAAGCAGAAAAAAAATAAGTGTTTGAAGCGACACGTCACTTAGAAGAAGAAGGAGGAGGAGAAAAAGAAGAAGAAGGAGGAGGAAGAACAGAAGGAGGCGGAGAAGGAAAAGAAGAAGAAGAAGGGGGAGGAGGAAAAGAAGAAGGAAGAGGAGGAAAAGAGCTTGTTTAAATGTTCGAAGCGGCACGGCATGTAGAAGGAGGAGGAGGAGGAGAAGAAGAAGAAGAAGAAGAAGAAGAAGAAGGAGGAGGAGGAGGAGAATAATAAGGAGGTGGAAAAGCACATGTGTAAATGTTCGAAGCGACACGGCATGTAGAAGAAGAAGAAGAAGAAGAAGAAGAAGAAGAAGAAGATCTTGTGTAAGTGTTTGAAATGAAGCTATGCAATTTATTTTTATTTTATTTTTATTTTTTTTTTGCTCTGGAAAAATAAGATTCATAAGTCTCGTCTTCTTTGAACTTTCTTTCAAGTTTTTGTTTTGTGGATATTATCCAATTTTTGTACACTTTTTCTATATGATAAGTATCATAGTGAAGGATTTTAGAAGTATTTTCAATATATTTTTCTTCTGGAAATAAATATTTAAGATTATTACTTTTAAGGGTTCTTCAATAAAGCCCAACACTATGCCAGATTTAAAACCAGAATCCATCCATCATTTGCTTAGTTATATGATGAGTATCTATCATCATGAAATGCTAGTGATTACAGCGAAAATATTCAAAATGATAATTCCTTCGTTTAGCTTTTCCCTAAATCATATGATTGATTCGTTTTCTACAACTTATAAAATATTTGCACGATGTTTAAAACCAGAAGATATTTTGAAATTGTGAGAGCTTTTTCTTTTCTTTCTTTCTTTTAGTTAATAGGGATTTACTAATACAAGTTTTACTAATTGATCCATATTTGGGAGGGAAGAGGTGGATTCATACCTTTCCCAGGGATATTTACGCGTAAGTAAATATAACGAAAGCACTTGGAAATTGGAACTTGTCTCTCCGATTAATAATTCCGAGTCATTATCCATTGCACCACCCCCAGCCGAGCTTACTCCACCTGGTATATTCAAACGTTCACCCATCTAGTTATTGACCAGGCTAGACGTTGCTTATCTTATCTCTACTGGAATCGGAGTTTCAACGTGATGTAACCGTAAGACCCCTGCCAGACGTGAGCTTCCATTACACTTTACAGCCCCCTATCGATTGTAATTTTAAGCAACATCTCCCGTCCTGAGTGTGACAATTAACTACTTCCGGCAGTAAGACATCTGATCGGATGGTTTTGAGGAGAGTAGTACAACTTCTTAATTGCTGTTGTTCCCAGGTCCATCCTGACTCGGGGTACTAGCACATGTTAGGGTCCCAGCTACGGGAAAATAGTTACCTCCCATCCAAACAAACACAATTTTTATATTCCTTAACAGTTACAAAACAGAAGATTGTTAGGACGATGGAAAAACTTAATAAAAAAAAAATGTTCAATCTTCTTTGTAGGATTTAATCAATGAAAGATGTTTGAAAGAAAGGTTGCTGGCAAAATATACATTAATAAAATTACATGACACGGAAGCCAGCAAGGGACATTGCACTAGCAAAACCCGGAAAATCTCGTGGAACGATAACTAACGATAGCCAACGAGAGGATACAGCATCGTAAAAATGAAATTCAAAAATACAAGGAGCTTTTCAAAAATACAATCAGCACAACAGAACTAACAACTACTGAACACTATCTCAGCCAAATCATTAGTATTTTAGACTTCAACCAACAACACAACATTACTAAAAGTAACTCTTCAACGTATACACTAGAAATTTAGGTCCTGTTTTCTCTAACTTTTCCATGTCTTATATTGAAAACCGTGTTTAAAACAATTGATAAACCAGAAATCTACACAAAGTACGTTCATGAGATTTTTCTTTTGATAAAAATAAGGATGAAATTATAAATGTAAAATTAACTTTTGAAAAAAGAAAAAACTCAACGCTAACATTTATATATGAACTCATGGTTAATAACAAAATTGATGTTGATATAGAACTAAAATCCAAAGAATTTACCACTTACCCTTATAGAAAACATCCGTACGAACACTTGCCTTTTAAATTAGGATAACCAAAGACCGGAAAGATATAAAATAGCAGTGATAAGAAACTTCTTCAATAGAAAACACCAAAATTCCTCTCCTCAAAGAAAATTTCTGAGAGAATTTAAACTTATAAAACAAACATTAGTCAATAATAATTTTATCAACTACATCATTTATGAACAAATATAATGGTAAAGGTAAATTTCTAAACATGTCTGATCACGAACTCATTGACCACCAAGTAGGAATTTTGAATGTCGGCCCGTATACGTAGATAGGAAGCCATTCAAAAGAAAAACGAAATATTCTACCAATTAATCCAACAGCTAACAATAGAAAAATTAATTAAGGTGCATCGAAATCGGAGAAATCTAAAAGCGGAAGGTTTGAAAAATTTTTCTCAAAACGGAAAACACAATATCCTCACAAACTCAAATCAAATGCAAAAGAGTTACACAACAGCTCTAATATCGTTATCAGACGCGCTGATAAAATCAATAATTATGTAGTATTCAACCGACAAAATTATAAAAAAAAAACAAACAATATAAGCTATCTTAGATGTCAACAAAATTCACTAAAGTAAGAGAATATCCCACAAATCCATTAAAAAAAATTACATAAATAAACTTATCACAGTGAATAACGCTGAGGTTGATAGTTAAAAAACCAAGAAAATTGTTGGTGATTACCAACCTGTATATATGTAAGTAATGTAAAAACTCAAGACCTGGTTTTCCACTCCGGCCTATATATTAAAAATACCTACACCTGTATACCAATTATCAAAAATCTTTAATCCCATAATTTCTACATGCACACCCAAAAATTACAACATTGCATCAACAAATGAGTTTCTCTATATCATAAAAGCAAAACAATTCCATCGGTAATACTCTAGATTCTCTTGATGTTGAACATCTTTTAGCAACGTCGCACTTGACGAAACACTCAGCAAAATTATTGATTGCGTTTACAAACTCAATCTCTCCTCCTAAAATTCGACCAGAACCTCTTTGGAAACTTCTCCTTGCCTGTAAGCGGTACGCTCCATTTTATAATCATAATTGCAAAACCTACATTTAAACTAATGTTGTCAGTATGTCCAAACTACATCATTGATAAACCAATAAAATTATTCTTACGAAAAATACACGACACTAGTAATAAAAACACTACAAAAGATCATCAATATATTTTAATGTAACAAGATGCACAATAATCATCATTAAACGCCATGTTTCTGTCGTAATTCCCGAAAAACACAAAAAAATTTATAACATATTGCAGGAAATAGAAGACCGAAGACCTTGTGGTCACTAATCAAAATAAATCTATTAAATATGAACTCGCGATGACCAATATACTGTATCAATTTCAATGCACTGTTCAAGACAGTGTTTCTTGTCAAAAAATAAATATCCATATCTGACACACTACCACCTCCTTGAGTAGACGTCGTACTTTTTACTTGTCTGATCATAGTGCCATTAAAAAGTATTTAATAATACATAATATACACGAACGTTTAAGGAAACTTCTAGACAAAAAACAAGAATTCTATATAAACCACATTATCAGAAGCATCTCACTGTTCGAGAGACCCTATTTATCTATCAAACAATTATCTCTTATCATCAATCTTATATTATTTAATAGTGGAAATGTATCATTTGATGTTTTTTTTTAAATAAAAATAACAGAAAGATGCTCACTCGAATTCCAGTCGCGCACATCAAGTGACAGCTTCGAATGAATGCACCTTCTTCAAAAACAACACAAACAAAATTTACAGCGTAAAAGTCAAAACATGAGGAAAAAAAACGGAGCCAAAACAGCCTTGAAAATCGCTATAAAATTTAACTTAACTCCTACAAAATAGAACAATGTTAGTATGCTTAATTCAGATTTTGCGTTTGTTTCGGCCTCTGTAGTATCGTAATTTTGCACAATATATTAATATTTGTTTAATTTTAATGAGCGTAATATAATTTATTTGTGATGATATGTTCGATAAGAGCACGGATTAGATAAGTGACAATTTAACCGTCGAACTAGTGTGGTGTTTTTGTAATCAATGCAATATCTTTTTAATCATTTCACACCAAAGCAAGTCGTTTATGCCACCGAGATACAAGTGGGTTTAGTAAGAGTGAAAGTGAATGAGAACACTAGTGATGAGATAGGGAAATAAAAGACGGAAGATAGCGCTTGACGTTGCCTCTAATTTTTATGTAGATTGTAGGCAGCAGGATAGCAAGTAGCCGAAAGTGGGTCCCACAGAAAAGAAGTGAAAGGAAATAATCTATTAGAATAGAAATTACGCTTACATGTAGCTAATAAATTAGACAATTAGACAATGAGACCCATTAGCTAATCTAGTAGTACATTTAAATTTATACAGTCTATGTACCAAAGAGCAGATTTTATTAGATCAATGAAAGTATTTATAAAACAGTCAGGGGAAAGACAGATTACGGAGGTGAGAAAGTATATAATGTCGAGATGACGGGTCACAACCGATAACATGACAGACCCTTGTTTGAATTTTTTTTTCGATAATCGCCTGACTAGACAAGGAGAACCATGCAAGATATGGTAGCAATATTCAATGCACAGACAAATGTTCGATTTATAAATGTGTAAGATGGATTCTGAAGAGAAAGGTTATTTGCCACGTAAGTTGCAAACAACCAAGTTACATAATGCAGAAAGATGGCCAGAAAAATTGAACACCCAGGGGGGGGGCATACGGAATGCAAGATACGCGAGGGGAACCAGTGAGTAAAATACTTAACGAGTTTGAATGACTGGATGATACAACAAGGGAAAATAAAAAAGTGACCCCAAGCAACCAAAGAAAGAATGCCGTGGACACCCGTGATCGAGTTAGAAACTCAAAAACATATTGGACTGCTAATGAAATTTATTTAAAAAAATAAACAAAATTCTAGGATAAATTACAATTTCGTTTATCATATTCTAACCTAGCATTGAAAGAATTGTTTCAAGTAAGATGTGCATACGGCCGTATTACGTTGAAATATCGGTTCTGGTACGTTCACCGAAGTTAAGCAATGTCGAACTTGCTCAGTAGATACATGAGTGACCTCTAGGGAATACCAGGTTATTTCAAGTAAAAATAACTCATTTAGCAACTGTTGGCAATCAATTAGAGGCATCCAAATTATACGGTACAATGATGGTGAAATTTAAGGCTATTTAATTAATCGCTATACAAAGGGGTCTGAAACAAGAGTTTTCTCCTGAGACTAAGATAATTAGAAACCCTACCAGAATTTATTATTGGCGGCCAGATTCTTAACAGCATGAGGTATTCTACTGACGCAGTAACAGAAAATTATCTACAGTAAATCCTACAGAATATATTAAAAGAAATCAAAAAAAAGCAAGAAGAAAGGACTAATACTTAACTGTAAAAAGGCAGAATGTAAGGTTGTAAGCCAGAGTAACACGCACATCAAGTGAACTAGGAACTAGACAGGTAAGAATCAAACAGCTATAAAAATTTTAATATCTAGATAGTCCTTAACGTGGTTTGTACCTGCTCGCATCCGATCATTGACATCGTCATCCTCTGTCCATATTCCCTTGTGGTGGTCATGGAGATGGCTGTGAATCAGAGAGTTTGACGAGGCTGTTCGCATAAATTCGATTTTGGGTGCTCCATGCATAATGTGGTAATAGATAGTGCTTTAACAGACGCCATAAAATGCTGAACTCCGAAGGCGCACTGGAATAGCAAAATACGCATAGCAACGAGAATGTATAATGAAACAGGAAAAATTCGTTAGCAACAGAGAAAAGAGAACTGAACTGTTATGTAATATTGATCCTCCTATACGATAGTTAATGTCGGATACTTTGCTCACTAAAGAAGAGACCTGACCCCCCCCCCAAAAAAAAATTGTTTGTATGGAAGGGTCATGACTTGTGAGCAAGTATGAAGTTTTAAGGAAAATCGAAACAAAATGAACGATCATAATTAAAATCAGTTGAAGATTTTAAGGCACAGAATGAGGAAAGAAGGCTTCAAAAATTTGACACTCGCATGACATATTGAAGGCACTAGGAGCAGAAGAAACATAGAATAACCTACATTTGTGTAAATATTTGGTAGAACAGAGGCGACAAGAGGTAGATAAAAGAGAGAAAAAACTTTTCAGAGTCTGTCTATATTTCTGAGATGAGGTATTAAGTACATTATTTACATCTATTTCGCCATATCTATCACAACGTTTCAGCCGTTTTACGCTCCGGCCTTCTTCAGGTGGTTGGAATGTCTAACCGAACCCTTTATTTCGCTCACAGGGGTAGACTGTTCTATTTCCACGTGCCATGTTTGATGGATGTCAGTTGTCAGTTATCTCCTGTTAATTTCGCTCTGAAAGTTCTCCACTGCCTTAACCGGGTATTGAACTCACACTGTTTGGGTCCTGTCACTGGATCTAACCAACGCCTTTATCCACTGTGCCAGCTGCATGGGATAGCGTACACACAGTCTTTAGTCATGTTCTCCTTTATGGGGGATCTTACTCGGGGGAGATATCTGCGATATCCCATGCAGCTGCGGAAAGGAATATAAAGGAGAGACAGGCTGCCCCCTCAAGGTAAGGCTTCAAGAATACCAGAAAGCTGTAACACGAGGGGAAGTAGAAAAATCAGGCGTGGCTGACCACATATGGAGAGAGAAGGGAGATCGCCGCCCTCTGTGGGATCAAGTTGAGATCATAGACAAGTAACACCATATAGAAATTTTGGAAAATTAAGAAATCAGCACATATGCAAGGCCACAAAAATCTCCTGAGCACAGTGATAAATACAATATGAGAACCAGTAATAAGGAGTGCCAGAGAACAGCAATGATAACAACATAGTTGCAATATGAGCTCTGGTAAAAACATACAATGATAACAGCAAAATTGCAATATGAGCACTGGTAAAAATGGTTGCTGAAGACATTAGGTTTATAATACCCAGAAATTCATACCCAGACACATGGCATAGTGGATAAAGGCGTATGTTAGATCCAGTGACAGGACCCAAAGAGTGTGAGTTCAATACCCGGTTAAGGCAGAGGGAAATTAACAGGAGATAACTGACATCCATCAAACATGGCATGTGGAACTAAAACAGTCTACCCCAGTGAGCGAAATAAAGAGTTCGGTTCGACATTCCAACCACTTGAAGAAGGCCGGAGCGTACAACGGCCGAAACGTTGTGATAGATATGGCGACAAAGATGAGGACAATAGTTCGAATAATGTAAATAATGTAAAAAACTTTTCATAGCTACAGAGACAAGACATTGTGGAGAGCCTTGCTATATAAAGAAGGAAAATAGATCATGACCAAAATTCTTCCAAGTACTCCGTGATCTGATTTACTATGCGTCTATCGCACAGGAGAATGATATATCCTACCAGGATTTATTATTGACGGTCGCAATCTTAACAACAATATATGCATGCCACAGACGGAAAGAAGAAATCTGTAAAGGAATGCGAGAAGAAAGGATTAGGCATAAACTGCAAGACAACTGAATGCATGGTAATTAGCAAATGGAACAGCCCAAAATGCAAATTCACAATTGAAGACCTCAAAATCAAGCAAGTACAAGAATTTAAATATGTTGTAAGTATTTTATCAGAGGACAGAAACTGCGGCACTGGAATCAAAAGGAGCATTTGGATGGCCAAATATGCATTCAAAAAGCTAAACACAGTATTAAGAAACAAAACGTATTCTTAGTCCTCCTATACGGCAGTGAATGCTGGACAATCTCGTCAGATACTCAAAGCAACTGAAACGAGATTTTGCAAAACGATAAGTGAACACCGACGAGTTTTTACAGAAAATGAAAACAAATAGGGCATATAATTAACATCAGGACGAGACAGTTGAAATTTCTACGGCACACAATGAGAAAATAAGG
This sequence comes from Acanthosepion pharaonis, assembly GCA_903632075.3. Taxonomy (NCBI): domain Eukaryota; kingdom Metazoa; phylum Mollusca; class Cephalopoda; order Sepiida; family Sepiidae; genus Acanthosepion; species Acanthosepion pharaonis. The sequence continues at coordinate 1,867,374 of CAHIKZ030000979.1, read as the reverse complement.
CTTGGAAAAATTGATACTCACAGGGCAGACTGAAGGCAACAGGAACAGAGGAAAACAACGCATAATTTACACAGTGAGCTTGAGGAGATGAACTGCCGAATAATCTTTAGGAGACATAAGAAAACGATAAGGCTTATTAAGACTACGATCAAGGGAAATCATGGAGAGCCATGATCACCAACGCACTTAAAAGACACGACACATGAAGAAGACTAAGAAGAGGTATAACAATGTAACAATAAAATTTTCAAACTACTTAATCATTTGGTTATCTAGACTTGGATTGCGACTGGACATAAAATGTTAGAGAAGAAGTTTTTATTCGTTTCGTACAAGCGCATAGCATTTAAAATGTAGAGATATCCCTTTAACAGGGGGGAGGTTGGCGACATGTGCGGACGTTACAAAAATATAGGAAAATGTCTGTGTAAGTCAGCGGCGTTTTTAAGGTACTATAAAGCCAATGAGATGAAGTAGGGATCTTTAAGTCACTTACATACTCGACGTCAATCAATCAAAGGTGAAAGAGGCATCCTTCTTCATGTACGAAATATCAATCACTACATATGTATATTTTTAAGGGAAATTTGTCTTTTATTGAGTTTAGCTGGCCACTCGTATTCTCGGCTACTATGGCGGTTAGCCAATCCTTATTGTAGATGCTAACACAGGCGCATCATTAAAGTTCATATCTCCAAATATATATTGAGCCATAGTAATGCAATTTTTCGTCGGGGATTGTCCATGAAAATCACAACATCAAGAATTCGTTCAGCTTCCATACTAACTATAAAAAAGCTATTTGGACTGAGCAGAAATCTAATAAAAAAATCCGTAACAAGCATGTTAATTTTGAGAAATCTATCTATCTATCTATCTATCTATCTATATATATATATATATATATATATATATATATATATATAAATTTCAATATACCACTCTTTAACTATTAATAGTATTAATAATATTAACGAAATTCCTTTAATAATGAAGCACTTCAGAAGTCACCTAAAGTTAAACTTCAACTATAAAATCAAACTAAAATCTAAATAAATTTCAAACGTTAAAATATAGGTAATGATTGAGAAATGTATGTATATATAATTTATGTATGAAGATGGATGAACATTTGTGTATATTGTTACACGTGGGTCTAAGTGTGTATTTGCACATGTAAATAGACGTATGTATATATGGATCTGCATGAATATGTTTGTGAGATGCATATAAGAAGAAAACAAAATCTTTAATATTAACCTCAAATATTATTAAATAATGAAAACTAAACCTTAATTAAGTTTACCCATATAATAATAATGAAAAATTACATTCATAAATTAGATTTAAAGTAAAACTAATATAGATGTTATTGTTACCGAAATTTTTTTTACAATATTATGGAAGTACAATTGGTCGGGTAAATAAACTATTATAATTTTAAATATTTCTTTAATATGTTCTCGATAAATGTGCTAATAAAAATAGTAGTTAACTTATATTAAGTCCCTAAACTATTTACTTAAAAAATTAAATGTTTTAAACATTTAATTTTTTAAGCTGGCCACTCGTATTCTCGGCTACTATGGCATCATTTTTTAGACATCTAAGTTTCTATCAAGCATTGAAATCTATCTTTTACATAATTTTGTTAAAACAAAATTACAGCCTCTTTCGATTCACTTCCTTCTCCCCCTCTCTCTTTGCCGTAACACTCATTTAGATATATCTGTATTATTGTCGTCTGTCTCCTCTCTCCTTTCCATTTTTCATTTTCTTTCCTTCCACTACCCTCCCATTCCTATATATCATTTCCGTTAAGTTGACCATCTAAATAGGTCACGGTTCGGGTCACTCCTCCTACCCCAATATAAAGCATGCTTCAGAGAAATATGAAATTAACCCCTCCCTATACTTTACCTTGTCTCGTTAACTACAACTATCACCCTCCCTGTTAAATTACAAAAATTACACTACCCATCAATTTCTAATCCCATTTTTCCTTTCATTTCATTCTTGGAAGTGTTACCTGATGATCCGGAGTCCTTTAAAAAGGACTTTGGTGAAATAAATTATTGTAATGGTACCTTAAAGTGGTCTGTTTTTCATTATATATATATATATATATATATATATATATATCGCTTTCTCGCTTTCTTCTTTTCTCTCACTCTCTGTCTCGCTCTCTCTCTCTCTCTCTCTTTCTCTCTCTCTCTCTCTCTATATATATATATATATGTGTGTGTGTGTGTGTGTGTGTGTTTAAAATTCTAAGTACTAAAGAGTTCTAAGTACCATTTCCTCAATTATTGCAAAATGGATTTCCCCTTATTTAGTATCTAACTAGTATTTCTAACTAATTCTTTAAACTAAATCATCTGTTTTCTTAACCATTGAGTCACATATTTTGTTTATTTGAGTTCTATGTATTATGATTTTAGAACAAAATATAGAAATATTTGAAGCATTGTGATAATTGAAAACAATAGAAAAGATGGCTTGGGAAATTTGATACTCATAGGAAAGACTGAAGTCAAATTGGACAGAGGAACACAATGCACACCCTACCTAGTGGAGCTTGGGTAAATGTATGGCAGAACAAGATTTAGGTTTTATAATTAAAGGACAAAATATGTCTGTAAAAGAACAATGTACTTAAAGACAAAAGCAAGAATTATCTTAGCCAATACATCACGTCCTCTGATGGATTTTCTCTAGGCCAATGTAAGGATGTTATTTTGCAACAATTATGTATAAATAAGCATAAAATGTTCAGTTTTTTAGAACTTTTAAATCAAGAACGCACAAAATATACATCAGACTAATTTAAAATCGCGGTAAATTATGAAGGATTCGAAGTAATAGAAATTAATGTAATAAAAAATTGAGTAACTGTTGTCGTTTAAATCTTTTATTATGTAATTATTATTTATATTATTATAGTTTGAGGTTAAATTATTTATTATATATTTTAAATAACAGAAAGTTATAATTTGAACCTTTTTCATTTAATTCTTTAAAATTGTTATATTTATGTATATTGTCTTGAGGAAGGATTATTTCTTTCAGAAAAGGAAATATTAAAAAATCAACAGCGTATATTTATATTTTAGTAGAATTCGATAGCAGCACTCTCAAGAAGTTTTATGTCTAAATTAATTTCTTTTTTAATAAGTTTTGTATTTTTTTAGATCGAACTTGTGGTTGGATTTATTTCAATGTATGACGAATTCTTTTGATAAATTGTTGTGCATAATTTACTTTTTGTTTTCATTGATACGTTTTTGTAATTTTTTACCTTTCGCCAATGTCTTGTAAGGCACAGTAATATATACCAGCTTCAGAATGATTATTTTTATGGATATATTTGATTCTGATTAGAGCCATAATAATTTTGCATAAAACTGTACAGAAAGAATTTTCAAAGCCAGAAATCTTTCTATCGAAATGTTCTCTTTTTGAAAAGGTTGTAAATATAGAGCATGCGGCTTTTGACACTTAACGGTAACATTAAGCTTCACGATTACAAGTGATGGATGTTTGCAATTTCAGCAATATATATATATATATATATATATATATATATATATATATATATATATAACTTATTTTTAGCAAAATAAGTTTGTCTTTCATAATTACGATGAGCAACAAGCAGAAGAGTCAATCTGACATTTTACTGATATATTTATGCATTGTTTTTGCTATGTATTTTTGAATTTGGCATAATCCATTAGATATTCTTTCATTTTTACCGCTCTATGAAAAACATACCTAATACATATATATATATATATATATATATATATATATATAGATATAGATAGATATAGAGTGAGAGAGAGAGAGAGAGAGAGAGAGAGAGAGAGATAGATAGATAGATAGATAGATAGATAGATAGATAGATAGATAGATAGATGGTGTATGTGTATATATGGTGTTAGTGTATATATGTGTTTTTATGGATATATACATGGTGCGATGGGCAAATTGTCGTCATTTTATATTTTTTATTTCGCGCATGCGCATTCTTTGTTTTGATTTTTTTGCTTGCACAGTATATCGGGTCAGTTGGGCACTGGCTGTGGGAAAAAAAGTGCACTTTGACACAATTTACTTGCAATAAATGCGAACATTTCAGAGTGTTTGGGCGTCAATCTGAGGACAGTGCAGAGGGTACCGAATTAATTGAAAGAGTCTAATGGTGATTACGAAGGTACGACACCTCGAAAACTCACTATTATCGTTCTAGTAAGAAAAGAACTCGCGATTTTTTGGTGAGTGCCTCAGACTATGAAGCGACTATATCAAGTGCCGTGAGGCGGTAGTACTGCCTTGGATCTTTGGCTGGCAACAGGACTCTGCACCAGGCGACACATGCAGGGGAAGCCACTTATGGCTGTAAGACAATTTCTTCATTCCTTATATCTTGCCATCTAACTCCTTAACTGCAACCCCCATGATTATTATGGGATTATTATTATATTATGGGCGCAGTTGAGCGAGAGATCAACAAATCTACTTGTAACACAAAAGATTAAATAGATGCAATGATTCAGATAGCATTCATCCACTTCCGTCCTGAAGAAATTCAAGAGATTCCGAAGTCGTCTGGAGGCCGTGATTAAAGCCAATGGCGATTTTATGGAATAAATTTACTGTTTACTATTTCAAGATATTTTTGTGTAATTTTAGTAAATATATTTTTAAAATGAGTTCTTACGGTTATTTTAATTTTTGAGTAATTTTGACAACAATTTATTCATCGTACTATATATATATATATATATATATATATATATGTGTGTGTGTGTGTGTGTGTGTGTGTGTGTGTGTGTGTGTGTATGTGTGTGTGTGATCCACAGACTGTCTCTATCGCTGTGTCACAGTTCATCAGTGCGGCTAGACATCCAATTGCCTCAAGGCAGGACCGAAATACAAATGATTTGGCACCAGTTGGAGATTTTTCCCATGAACTACCAGCTCCCGGCAGAAAGGGAGGTGAACTTTAACGTATTTATTCTTGAATATACACGCCAGTGACTCGGAGTCCTCAATTCATAGAATAGCTTTATCATTATCAGCAGGAGTCTCTCTTTACAAATTCGCGCTTTTCCCTCTAAAGTGCTCAACCGAATTTTATTTTTTCGAGGGCGTGTATATGTGTTATCCGCAGACAAACTGTTTCACTGTATCACAGTTCATATTTTTTTTTACTGGATATATCACCCAACTCTTTCCGAATCCTCTGTACTGTCCTCAGATTGACACACAAACACTCGGAAATGTTTGTTTTGGAGCTTACGATGTGAATCCCCAGTATTGCAGTGTGTCATTTCCTAATATGTGGCGGTATGAATTGCGTCATGGTGTTCTTTTCTCACAGACAGTGCCCAACTGACTCTAATATATATATATATATATATATATATATATATGTACTAGCAGCATGGCCCGGCGTTGCCCGTGCTTGATTCAAAAATCGTAAGACTCTTACAGCAATCGCTATCACTAGACTTAAAATATTTTTGCCCTCCCTTGCCTTTAAAGGAATGCCCTTTGCCGTGCTGATGTTACTACTACATGCCTTACTTCTTGCCTATCTCACACTGCGAATTTTTTCTAAGCTCTATACTAAACATTAAATCCGTTACGAAAAAAGTACTAAACAAAATGAACACAAAACGATCAGCTTTAAAAAAGGACTCGTAACTGGAAAAACCGAATGAAAAAAGAATGGGCGTTAAAGTCGCCAAACACAAATATGTGAGCAAACAGGTGGAGGGAGAGAGCCTTGTCTATGCTGTCAGAAATGCTATCGAGTATCCCACAGTCTTGAGAGGATGGAAAGCGTTAAAGGGAGAAGAGATACCGCATTGAAGAGAGATAGTCGGAGACACATGTACGCCTGGCCTGGCGATTCGAGAGATAATTCTCTGGCCAGAGGGAGATGTTTCTTGACGTAGACACCAAGACCGTGCATGTGGGTTAGAGAGTACTGAGGAGAGGAAGGTAGCCTGGGATCGAGAGATCAGAGGAGGGGATAGACGAGACAAGGTTGGTCTCACAGAGAGCCAGTATATCCGGGCAGTTTGCAGTGAGGAAAGATTCCATGCTGCAGAAGTTTGTTCTAATGCCACGGAGAACGAAATGTTGAGGGGTTTAGGTGATTTTTGAGTGGCTAGTTTAGGATTACTTTTCGGTCTTTGTAAGTCATGTGGAATTTTGGTTGGAAGATGAGAAGGCCTGAAGTAAAAGAAGGAGACAGTTATCGACCGTGATGTGGGCAGAGAGGAGTTGGCATAGCCTGCATCATAATGTGGCCTCAGGGTTGCCCACCGGAGGTGACTGCAGGGACACCTTTCCATGCGCGAAATGCCACTACAATCACCCCGGTATTATACAACTGTTGTTCAGAGCAGCCGCTCAAGACGCAACGCAAGAGTTACGGCTCCTAACTACCAGTCGGAAATAGCAACCAGAGAACTTTCAACCTTGTACCCTCAGAATTAAGAGGTAATGCCACAGACTGCACACATCACGGGAGAAACAGAGCTGCATTAGTACAGAGACCAGAAAGAGAGGGAGTACCGGGAACCCCTTCCTAAACAAGAAACAAGGCGTGAGCCTCTACTCATGTCCAAGAGAAGTGGAAGGAGTGTTGACCGGGCGGTAGGAAAGCCTACCTACTCCTATTACATATAACACATACAAGGACGACAAAATCAGAGGGAAGTATAAGGGGGGAGGTAATTGGCAAAGAGTCCTGGCTGACACTTGGATTTTACCCTTTCACAACATTACGTTTTAACTTAGTATAAGTCCCATTGTCTCTTCTAAGAAGAAATTGAAGAAAATAAGGTTATCCGCATTTATTGTCGCATCTTGCCAAAGTCATTCAGTTTTCCATTTTTTTTCTGATTTTTTCTTTCGAACCGGGATTTCTAACTAAACCATCAAATACGTTATAATGATTGGGACAAAATGTGTTACTATGGTCGAACACACTGACGAGTAGGGGGAGAATAAATAAAAAAGATTAACAAAAAACAAAAAATAAAGAATTAAAAAATAGAAGTAGAGCGAAATTATACTCACATTGGGCAGCAAGTGTTTGTCCGCTTTCTTCCTCATAATAAGTGAATGTACAGCCTACCTTAAGTCCAAGCATCGACCTGCTGGGGGGGGGGATCAACGGCCAATCCTCCGCCCTCACCAAATAGTGGGTTTGGGAGACATGTTTTCAATAAAATTAAGAACAACAGGAGAGAGAAACGGCGTAAACAATTCCATATATATATATATATATATATATATATATATATATATATATATATATATATATATATTTATGAATTAAGATCAAATATGGATAGGAATGCAAGAGAATGATAGGATAAGGGACAAATAGTAACTTCCGGCCGGGTGCGATACCCTTACCCGTGCTTTCAAATTGATTTCGTGCAAAAACAATTGTGTTTTTCCAATTTTTGGCGGTCAGAAACACCGCCGGGTAATTTTACGTAGTCCTGTGAAATTTTGTTGAAATCGGTTGAAAAATGTAGGAAATCCGATCCCATACATAAACGAAATAAACGAACAGACACACACACACACACACAATCTGAGTTTTATAATAAGTAATATATATATATATATATATATATATATGTCTGCAGGTTGTATCAAAAATAATTTTACAAACTTTTGTGGCGGCCTCCTCACCCTAAAACAAGTACAAAAGTCCATATGATATGTATGAAAGATAATTAGAGGAGGGCCAGTTCCATGCTCTGTACGTTCGCCCGACCTCAGTCCTTTGGATTCTTATCTGTGGTTGGGGGGCACCTAAAACAATTGAATGCAAATATGTTTCATCAGCCTGTCATAGGGGCCCTGTGAAACTATTCGACACCGTCTGAGAGTATTTGAAAGGGCCCGCCAGTCAATGATCCGTCGGGTGCATGCGTGTGTAGATACAAGCGGAGGATTTTTTGAACAGTTGTTATGAGCTGCCGTGCTGAGGTAGAACGATAGCATTTTTTACCATATGGTTATATGGATATTTTACCTTGTTTTGCTGTCAGGAACCGGCCCCCAATTTATTTTTGAATTGTATTTTGGATTGTACATTTAATAGCGTAAAACTTTAAAATTTGGTAAATATCAAAAAGGAAGGAAGCGGGTATATGTTTTTATATACTTTTGTCCTTGTTTTGTTGTGGGGAACCCGTCTCCAAATTTTGTAAATGTGTTTTGATACACCTTTTATAAACCTACTACTTTGCTAATAACCTTCACAGAAATAATTAAGCTAATTACTATCATATATCATAAATGCAGAAATATTCGTAAATGCACTTATTGCGAACCTCTGGATAACATTAACAATTGGTTGCGCCTGAGTGCGTTTCTATGTCTGTATGTAAACATGCGAGAAAAAGAACCAGCATTTATGCTTTCATGGAGATAAAAAGAGAAAAAAAATCCTGAGCTTTAAATATATTTACTTCACCAATCTTTCTCCTGAACAATCCGGTAAATCTTTCCATATATAGATTTGCAATGACTTAAATATCTTTAATGCAGATTTGGGATTCTTTAATTCCATTTCGAATGTAGAGTAAGGGAAAAATTCTTCTATTCTTAGAACCAAGAGAGCCTAAGAGGTTATGTATCAAGGATGATCGCTCTTTTACCACTAAGTCTCATATTAAAAATGCATCGTAAAAATGTTCTTGCATTTTTTTTCGTATGTGTGTGTCTGTGCGTATTGTTAAGTAGAAGAAGCAGATGCCTAGTAAACATTTTTCAGTGTCCCATCCGTTATAGAAAGTCTTGGGTATGACGATAAACTACATCCGGCAGCAAGGGCGCTCGTCTAGAGATTGGTTATAGGGGTGCTGAAGCTCGGAGAACTACCTCTTAATTTCTTTTGTTTCCATGTCCGCCATAACAAGGTGTGGTAGCATCCGCTATGGTCCCAGCTATGAGTTAATGACGAACAGCCAAAACAAAAACAAAACACTATGAAAGTAGAAAATACATTTTATAGTAAAATTCCCAGTAATAATTTTACTATAAAAATACCAACAATACATATTTCTTGTAAAATTATACCAAACAATACCTATCTAATAAAATTACCTATAATACAATATTACAGTATAATGACCACCAATATAACTTTATAGTAGAATTTTCATAATATATTTTACCTGTAGTTGAAGAAGTACAATTACATTGAAAATTATTTTTTAAGCCATAATGTTGTGTTAAAGAAGTTTACTAACAGACAAAGATGGTACTTGAGTGAAAGGAATAGCAACAGCGTCGTAGATGAAACAAAGAAAGGTTTATTGTAAAAGAGAATACTCTACCGAAAGACAGGTAATCGGTTAGCAGGCTAGTAATTCCTGAAGCAAGCCCCCAGGTACATCCTGTGCTCACTATATATAGCTACTGATATAGTCAGTCCACATACATGATTACAAAATTACATGTTTTGATGTAATATTATTTAAGTTCTTAGAACAATCTAAGAATTTAGATAAATATGTAGAGAGTCTCAATAAAAATAATTATTAAAATAAAAATATATAAACAAAAATGAAAAGAATCCAAATTAAAATAAGGTATTTTCGCTTTCCTTTGAAACTCTTATCTCTTTCTTTGTCTCTCTTTCCTTAAACTTCTTTCTGTACTTCTCAACCTATGAGTAGGCAACACTTAAAAAAAAAGTGGAAGAAAAAAAATGACTGAACCCAACCCAAAACACTAGAATCTTGCAGGAGTAGAGCTGCCTTATTTGTGACTAAAAAAATACCATTCGTAACTGTAGTTATTGTTGTATCTTTAAAAAGTATACAGACAAAGGTGGGACTTGAGTAAAAGGTCCAACAACACGGGCATAGATAAAAAAAAAACCCAGATTTATTGTAAAAGAATGCACTACTGAAATACAGGGAATCGGTTAGCAGACTAGTAACTCCCGAAAGAAGGTTATTTACCTCGCCACCCAGCGAGGCAGGAAGTGGTACAAGGCCTTATTTTAATGCGTGGTAAAATCGAGCCTATGGGCTCGGGCAAAAACTTCCCTGTAAAAAATGGTCGGATAGCTGTCTACTACCCCAGACGAGACTCTGCCCTTCGGCATAGCCTCGTCTAGGTTCTTCTCTGTCCGAAGGTAGTGAGATCGACTAGCTTAGCTGGAGACAAATCTCCAACTAATTGCCGAAGCAAGGATATTTGCCAACCGCCCCACGCGGTCAGATGTGGCACAAGACCGAATTTAACGTGGGGTATCCGAGCCCGTAGGCTTGGACAAAAATCCCTCATTGAACCCGTAAAAAACGGGATCGGGTAACTGTCTACCACCCGAGACGAGACTCTGCTCAGAGCCTCGTCTGGTTTACTCTCTGCCTTCGAGGCTATGAGTTATGAGTTCGACCAGCTCAGCTGGAGACGAATCTCCAACTAATTACCGAAACAAGGTTATTTACCTCACGACCACACGAGGTAGGTTATAGCACAAAGCCGTTATTTAACGCGGGGTAAAACCGAGCCCGTAGACTCGGGTAAAATTTCCTCGTAGACCCCGTAATAGCGGGGTCGGGTAGCTATCACCACAGGAGAGACTCTGCCCTTCGGCATATCCTCGTCTGGGTTCCTCTCCGCCCGAAGGCAGAGTGTTCGACAAGCTTAGCTGGAGACGAATCTCCAACTAATTGCCGAAGCAAATTCGCCAGGTATATCCTGTGCACGCTATATATATATCTACTAATATAGTCAATCCACAATAGGTGATAGGGACAGTGAGACATTCTATTACAACATATTGTTTTAAAAATATTTGGATTTCGGTATCAAATAACCTGTAGGGGTTGATATGCTGCTAACCAAAATAAACCGACCATTTCTTGTGGAACAATTCTTTGAGGACAGGTGTAAATTTGTAAATGAATTGTTAAAATTATGAGTTTAATCATGATCATTTGAAGACAAATAGAAGGTTACTTGGTTGAAATGAATGGGGATTCACATATGAATCTTAATATATATATATATATATATATATATATATATATATATAGGAAAAAATTTTCAGAGTTAACCTGTAGAAACAGACAATATGTATAAAGGTAAAAGACAATAGGAAAACTGTATTATTAGCCGACGCGTTTCGTCTGTTGTGGAATTTTCAAGGCAAACACAAAATGAATTTATTAAAAAACAAACTATGAACGACAAAACAAAATGTCCTTAGCAACTAGAAGAATTTAGAAAATGCTATTGTTGTGACGTCGTCCCCCCTGGTCGCAGCGTCGACTGTGTCGTTCGATCCCGTTCGCGACGCCAGCTGTTCGCTCCTCGCTGCTCCAAGTGTGACGTTCTAACCCTTTGGTTAGATGAATACCAGCCTCGTCGTTCCCAACCCGCTTCCAACGCCTGGTTACCAGGGTAACTGCACTGATCTCCGTTATGCCTACCCACATTGCGATTAGATCTTAGACAGACGGGATCAAACAGGGATTGGGCCGTATGCAAGCTGAGTCCAACGGGGGTGATAACACACAAGAAAAATAAAAACTCACAAGGTCAAAAATGTTGAAGGAAAAGGTAACAACTTTTTATATCTAATTGTTCGTTACACAAGATTATTCCTACCTCCCGACCCGTTCTGTGGACCGTGGCACCACGCTTCTACCATATAATTTTAAGGCTTCGAGTTGCTTGCTCTCTAGAAATTTGCATTTCGGGGTGTGGTTTGGTTTCAACACTGGGCGCTGATCTCTACTTGTCGTTCATGGCTGATTTTTCTCGCCGTCCGTGGCTGCAACTAACTCTCTCTTCAGAGTCTGAATTATTGTTCACTCATCTCTGCCGTCAGTGCGCGAATTAACTTCTCCTCTTCGGCTTCGGTTGGACGAGCTTATTCACTTCGGCTTGGGTTGGGCGAATTTCTTCACTTCGACTTGGGTTGGACGAATTTCTCTTCTTAGGCCAAACGAACCGGCCTTTCTTGCCCGCAAAGGGGCGAATGAACCGGGCCCACCGCCCGCGCTCAAACTCCCTCGCCGTCCGCGGCGCAACTGCAACTCATTTCTGTCGGTTGGGGTCCCGCTTTTATTGAGGCAGTCAAAAACTGGGGTGGGTCTGTCGGCGCCAGGGTTTTCTTGATAATTCTAAAGACGTATTATTTCTGATTAGGGATTTTCCATTTTCGGTAACTTACTTTCACTCCTACTTCCTTACTGTGCCTCGGGGGGGGCGTATACCCGCTTCCCCTGGTCCTTCGTATGTCAGGTGACCGCTCTCGACCAATGGGGTCCTGGTCGGGCATCTTTCATCCTCCCTCGCACATCATGTGACCGCTCTCGGCCAATGGGGTCCTGGTCGGGTGTCTCTCCTCCTCCCTCATGTATCATGTGACCGCCTTCGGCCAATGAGACTCTGGTCGGTATCTTTCCTCCTTCCTACGTGACGTCTTTAATCGGGCGTGGACAATCCGTGGCTTTGTTCTGGGGGGACACCTTGCTTAAAAAAAACAAAAACTTAAACTGTCCTTTTCGTATGTGACCGAAATGACGCTCTCGGCTTCCTTCACACGCGGTATCTGTCAAACAGCCTATCGCTGATTGGATACGATCTAAGAAAGGGATTTCTTAGACCTGTCGGCGTTTCTCTGAACGCAACAAAATATTTCATTCTCCTCCGGCCGATAATAAAAATCTGTATTATCTCAAAAAAAAGCATTTTCTAATCATCATCTTGTGTGGCTGTATTTTCAATTCTGGTATTGTCTGGGTTCTCGTATTAATGGATTGTCTGTATATCCTTAGATAAGCTTCCCACCTGTTACCTATCATATTTTTTCCATTGTCTCTAAACTTTATTTTTTCAACCAAATTGATAACAAACTTCCATCCTCCGCGGACACGGAAGTAGGTCAGGTGCTTGACCTGATATTTTTGACATCTGATATGTGCCAGTCGAGCGTGTGTTTTCGCTTACGACCTGGTTTCGTATTATTTATTTTTCTCCTTTCTTTCCTCTTCCTCTTCTTTTCTTTCTTTCTCCCAGATCGCCTGAACGCAATTAAAGAATTATTCTCAACCCCGAAATATTTTTCAGCTCTAAATAATTATCAAATGGTTAACAAACCGAAAAAACAAATCATATATTTATGAATATCTCTTTTCAGTTTTCTAATTATGCATGGTGCCACATTGTATTCATATTGTCAACTGAAAATTACCTCAATTACTATCACGTGTGGAAATAGTTTTTATTGTTGCGTTGACGAATTCAACTATTTTCTTTTGATTTCTTGATACTGTTGTGTCCGTTTGCTTGGGAGAGTAGTAATTCTGTCAGGAAAGTTGAAATAGGGAAAAAGCATGGACATAGATTAATATTTGGATAATATTCAATGGCGACACTCTGAAGGATTTTCCTTCTGAGTAAGTTAATTTCTTTCTTATGAGTGTAGCATTTTTAAAGTCGAAACTGTGGTTGAATTTATTTCTATGTATGACTAATGCCTTAGTTAAGTTGTTTTCTGCAAGGTTTGTTTTGTGCTCATAGATGCGTTGGACATTTATTTATTTTTTGTTAATAGTTATTTTTTAATAAATTCATTTCGTTTTTGACTTAAAAAGTCCACATTGGACGAAACGCGTCGGCTAATAATACAGTTTTCGCTGACTGCTAGTATGTTATCGACAATTGTGATTATGCTGATAGTGATAATAACTGTGATATTGATTATTATTATGTTAATAATAGCCATTGATGTGTTAACGATACATTTAGACTTAATGATTATGGAATCGAAAGTATAGTGGCAAAAAGAGGCAATAATGGCTATCGAACTTATGTTCATGACAATGTTGATGATAATAAATACTGATAAATTAATAATAACAACAATAAAAACAATGACGACATTGTTAAAATGCAGTAGTAATGGAGATGGTTATGATGTGTTTGTTCCTAAACTGGTAGAAGGGATCGTAGTGTAGGTAACAGTGCAGATAGTTTTATCGGTCCATATTAATTGTTATAGTGGTGGTAGACTTGGTACCAGTGCAGGTAGTGTTAATGATAGGTATTGGTAGTTATGTTTTGGTGACTTTGGTGTTCTTGTGTTTTAGTGTTCTACCATTTTTTTCTGTTGTTTCATTTTTGGCTGTGTTCAGATTTGTTCTAGATATTATACGTTTAGTATGAACTGTGATAATAAATATTTATTTTCATTTGTGCATTTTTAAATTATTTCGGATCTTTGATTTAATAATTTCTTTTGTTGTGTGTGGACGATTACTGGCACCTTTTCATGTAGACAAAGTAAATATCTCTTTGATATGTTACTGTAGGCATGTTCGATTTTTCATGATTTCCCAGTTTAATTTTGATATATTTTTTCTGTCTTTTAATTGCCAAATGTATGTGGATAGCGTGGTGCTGTTGGTGTATTTTTTTAAAGAATGAGTGGTCGTGGGTGGATTTTCTTTGATTGAATGTTCCTTCCAGATGCCAATGTAGTACATTGGAGTGCTGTTTGCGTTTACGTTAGCTTTGTATAATATGTTCGTTTGTAGGCAATTTTCTTCTACTGGACATATAGTTTTGTCTCTGCAGTTGCATTGGATGGTTATCCCACCATAAAAGAAAATCCTCAAACAAACATTGGCAGGACATACCTAAATTTAATAAAAAACAATTCGCCGTAACAAACCCCTTAGCAAAAATATTTAACAAAAACACCGTAAAAGTTACCTTCAGTTACAAATAATAAAATAAATCAGTTACAAATAATCAGTTACAAATAATAAAAAGCCACAACAACAAATAATAACTTACATTAGTGTAATCGAAGACCCCCAGTGCAACTGATCTACAAAAGATAAAAAGTTTAAGATGTTCACCATAGTCTATGAATGTAGAATACAGCGCAGTACGTAATCTGTTCAATGAAACAACGTTAAAGATTAACACTCACGAGTCAGACACTCTACTGAATCTTACTATATCACCAATGCCACCAGCAGCTGTTCCGTAGTTCTTCAGTCTTCGATATCAAAAGCTGGCAGTGAATATTCGGGAAAACATGGCCGCCTTTATACACGTCGCATTGAATATTTTGAGCCTTCTGATTGGTTAACCCTTCTATTGGTGAACTATAAAATGAGTCAGCACATTTTGGCTGGCTCACTAGTACACCAGGGAACCCAAAAATTTCAACATAAGAAGGAACACACCGTCAATAGGGGAAAGAGTCATAAAATTTGCTGGACACGAGAAAGCAATTTTTCTGACAATTTGTTTTGAGCGAAAGGTTTTTATAAATGTCAACCAAAAGTAGAACTGATTTCAGTGTCAAGCACGGCCGAATGTTTTCTTATAAGGAATATAATATTATAATATTAGCATTGCCATTACCAAAATTAAACATGAGTTAAGTTAAGTTAATTTCCATCAAAAGTAATTCTTCCAAATAGTCTGCTACGTTGTGTCTCCCGGAAGTTAAATGAGGGAAATATACCAGATAAACACTGGAGTAGTTAAACAGAAATAAACATTAAGAGACAGAAAGAAAGAAATACACTCCATGCATGACCGGGAGTTGAATATGAAAAAGCATCTATTTTGTATCTTTAAAATTTCGTATCTTGAAATTTTCGAAAATTTGGATGACTGCTGTGGTTCAAAAAAATCATACCACAGTTTAAATGAACTGTGAACTTATAAAATTTGCATACTTTTAAACAGATGATTTTTGATAGTTCATGCATCGTGGCAATTATATCGTTTTCTGTAATATTATTGATTTACTTACGTATATCTGAAAGAATCAAGCTCAAGTAAAGTAAAGCATCAATTTCTGAAATGTCTTCGTGTGTCAAATTCTGAAAGTATATGAGGAATATACCGGGTAAAGAGAATTTTGGCTTGAAGGCTCTCATAACACCGAAACGACCTGGTTATTGCTTATGAGATTTACCCAATTGGAATCTTGTAAGAACTTGACAGTAAAACTCATTTGTTACGATGATGAATACATTGGCGATACCATTACATCTAACTGGGTTGTCGCATATATATATATATATATATATATATATATATATATATATATGTATGTATATATACATATATATGTATATTTAACTATATATATATATATAAATATACATATATATATATATATATATATATATGTATATATATATATATATAATTTTTGAAAAAGAACATTTCCCTGATATATATATATATATATATATATATATATATATATATATATATATACCGCGAATTTGTCTTTGTGTGCGCGCATGTGTTTCCAAAATTGAGGTTGAGACCGATGTGACGTCGTCCCCCGATCGCAGCGCAAACTGTGACGTTCTATCTTGATCTACCACGGCGCCAGTTGTGACGTGGCCGTTCCAGGGTCCTATCCCGGTCACGACACCAGATGTGACGTCCCTAAACAGCACCAATTGTGACGTCTTCACCGCGGCGCCAGCTGTTCGCTCCTCACTGCTCCGTCCGGGTGTCGCTGCTCTGTCGTGTCAGTCGTGTTGTCTCGTACTGTGACGACCAACTTGCTTGGTATCGGTCGCGGCACCCAAATGTGACGTTCTAACCCTTTGGTGATTCGGGTAGGAATCTGGTTAGATTTGATATCAGCCTGGCCGTTCCCAACTCGCTTCCAACGACTGGTTACCAAGGTAACTGCACTGATCTCCAGTCTGCCTACCCACGTTGTGAATTGATCTTAGACAGACGAGATCAAACAGGGGTTGGGGCCGTAATGCAAATTGAGTTCAACGGGGTGATAACACAAAATATGTATAAAAAGAAAATAAAATGAAAACTCAAAAAGTTCAAAGTATCAAAGAAAACGGTAAAAAACTTTATGTCTAGTTGTTCGATACATAGGACTGCATCTATCTCCCGACCCGTTCTGTGGATTGTGACACGTCGCTTTCGCTAGACAAGTTTTAACGCTTCAAGTTGTCTGCTCTCTAAGAAATTTGTGTTTCGGTGTGTCTTTGGACGAAAGTCGAAAAACTTATTTCTGTGGTCTGGTTCTAAGTCGCTCTTCAAAATAATTGTTCTTGGTTGAAGAGGAGTCCAAAATTTTGCGTGAATCTTGGTCAGCTATCTTGGTCTATCATCTCTGCCGTCCGGGGCTGAACTAACTGTCTTCTGCCCGCCAGGGTCGAACGAACTCTTCTCTGCCCGCCAGGGTAAACGAACTGATTTCTGCCTGTTGGGGCCTCGTTTTTTTACTGACGCCGTCAAAAACCGGGTTGGGTCTGTTGGCGTCGGGAGTTTCTCGATAATTCTAAATACATATCCACCTCTTTTATTTCTGGTTACGGATTTTCCACTCTTTTCCATTTTTGGTAACTTTTTTTTCTCACTCCCACTTTCTCACCATGCTTCTGAGGGGCGTCAACTGCCCTCCCCACTTCTTCGTAGCGGCTTCTCATACTTATACTCTGGATGCGGGCGTCGACAGTCTTATTCGTGCGTCACGTGACCACTCTCGGCCAATGAGGTCTTGGTCGGGTATCTTTCCTCCTCCTTCGTGCGTCATGTGATCACCACTTGACCAATGACGTCTTAGTCGGGCGTGAACAACCCGCGGCTTTGTTTTGGAAAAGACATATACCTTGCTTAACTAAAAAAAATTAATGATCTCTCCTCTTTCTTTTTTTTCTTTCTTTCAAATTACCGTTATCATGAACGGATAATGTGACAACTCTTTGTTCAACACGTGGCGTTTGTCAAGCAGTTTATCGGTAATGCATCAGACGGCTGGATTTTCCGACATGGTCTAAGAAAGGAATTTTCTCCAAGTTCTCAGCCAGTCTGACGTCTCCGAGGCAGCAATAAAAACATTTCCCTTTCCTTCGGTTCATGTGTCTGATAACAAAATTTTATTATCGCAGGGCAAAAGTCTGTTTTGTCGAAAAAGGCTTAACTAGTGAAAATACTTGTTTGGGATTTTAATTTTCCATACCCAGCTAAGGCTCCAAGCTACACCTGTGTTTTGTCAATTATCAAAAGCTAACGTTTTCAAGTGGACTTTCTTTGGTGAACATTTCTTGATAACACAATTCCATTCGCGCGCACAAGTGGGGAAATCGGTCAATGCTTGCTCGCAGGTGGCCTTTTAATTTTGATAGTAAGATGTTTTCTCGTACCAATAGTTTAGATAACACTTCCCTACCGACTCAACCTCATTGTCATTGTAATGACATTCTTTTCGCCATTTGACACTTATCCAAAATAACCCTTTTCTTTTTTATTGCCTCTTAAGCCGTGTGTGTGTGTGTTCGCCTATGATCCGTCTCGCATTACTTTTTCCTTTTCTCTTTCTTCTTTTTCTTTCTTTCAAATCGCCTGGATGCATGGTGCCACACAGAAACAAGAGAGACAAATCGACACAGAAGAATGCATCAATTTAGGCATGAATAAATGCGACACACCCAGTTATATATATATATATATATATATATATATATATATATATATATTCAGCTAAGGTAAGACCTAAACTAAGCGAAGAAACAAAAATTAAAAAAAAAATCATTATAAATGAGTCAAGACCCGTAAATTGGCATCTTAGCTGGATATATATATATATGTATATATATATATATATACACGTTTCATTAAATAATATAGACAAGTGTTGTCTATTTATTTTATGTAAAATTTTTTCGTATCTTCTGATAAGTTTGATAACATTATCATTAAACGAAGAAAGAGATTCACAATATTTATCCATTATTTTTTAATATAATCTAAGCTTTCGGCTTACTTAAGCCATTATCAAAGATATAAATCACAAAACATATTAAACAATATACGGACACGACAGTGATGATAGTCTGTCATTGTTTACATAGTGGATCACTAAGCAACGATAAACACGCGCATATAAGACGCTAGAAGCGAAAATCGCACCGCATCTCATGACGTCACACATGACTACACGAGAGTGAATTGTAGAATGAAATATATGTGTGTGTGTCTGTGTGTGTGTGTGTGTGTGTGGTGGGGGGTTGCGGGGATAACAGGTTGGCCTTTCTTGAGAAAAGTGTAATTCAAAAACAGTGGCTCATACCGCAATTAAGGAATTAAATAGAGCTCTCCGTGCCACTCACGCACCCCGCATAGAAAACGTTAAAATCTCAATGTTTATCTGGTATATTTCCCTCATGTAACTTCCGAGAAACGATAGCCCAGGGGTAGAATCACTGACCGATATAAAATCAATTATGTTTCGATCCCGTCTAGCAGCACTGAAGAGCTGTAATACAATGCCAATTTTTGTTTCTACACTATTCCGACAACAATTGACTTTCAATCAACTCGTATGCCAAACTTTCTTATTCTTTATTTATACTCTTGCTGTCAGCCTTGGAAGAACATGGCGACTTGATACCTTACATTTCACTTCATATATATATGTGTGTGTGTGTGTGATTATTTATTAACCACTAATATTATCTATCTATCTATCTATCTATCTATCTATATATATATATATATATATATATACACACATATATATATATATATATATATATATATATATATATATATATATATATATATATATATATATATATATTGATAGATAGATATAGGTATGATATAAAACATGCATATAAGCACATATATTTGAACGTACATATATATTCCTTTCTTAGGTGATTTGGGTACAGTGCTGAGTATTATATAAATCCGACAATTATTTTAAAGACATTTTTATGTTTATACATTCTTTTTATAGATACAAATATTTTAAGTAATTGCTCTGTTTTTTCTGATTGGTCTGGGGAGGTGGCAGAGAGAAGGAAGGTGTTGACAGTTGCAAGGGATAGAAAGAGGTGGAGAGCCATGATCTCTTATGTTCTGAAAAGAGATGGCGCATAGAAAGAAATAAAAAAAAAAGGCACATATTTTACAACTTCGGGTGGTTGACGCGATCGTTAAAGTTCACGACCATTCAGTTCTGAGTCACGTGAGCATATTTTAAGTTTACTATCTCGACGCCGGCTATGACATATAGTGAAATCATTTTCTGTTCAACGTTGCTGTTGTGTTGTTTTGCTAGCTACTTAAGAAACTAAGAGAAGGTATTACTTTCGGAGGAAACTCTGTGTCTGTGTGTCTCTGTCTATAATCACTCAGCATATGTACAAACAGGACAACAGGAAAACGTGTCGTAAAAATCGATGTTTAATCCGAGCGTAAGTTTGTGGCATTAATAAGATTAAAATTACTGAAAAGAAAAGGGTGCGTTATGAAAAATAAAAGTAGCAGTTCGCAATAAAGACATTAGCGTTGTAGAATACCAAAATTCTATCGCAGCCATTTCATTTTTATGAAAACACCATAAATGATTATATATATGCGTTTGTGTATGTGTGCGTACACGTGTGTGTGTGTGCGTGTGTTTTTTTCTGTTATATATATATATATATATATATATATATATATATATATGTGTGTGTGTATGTTTGTGTTTGTGTGTGTGGATGCGTGTGTCTGTCTCTGTGAAAGTCCGACATGTATTTTAAGACATTTTTATGTTTATACATACTTTTTTATAGATACAATTATGTCCTGTTTATAATAATCAGTATTAACGACATTTACCGGCCTGAATGTCCGAGAATTTTTATAGAAAATATGGAGAATTCTAGTTTAAAAACAGTAAAATCGACCTTGCTAATTGAAACGCTCTTCTGTGGCTAAGATAAGGACTACATTAAGGAAGATCAAATCAATCTCGATGGGAAAAAAGGTTTTAAAAAAAGAAAGAGCTACAAACATGAACTTCTGTCGACAAAAAAATCGCACAGATGCAGGTCTGAAGCCCAAAGAAAAAAACCCGATACGAGTAAACAACTAACTAACAAAACGCTCAATACAACCGTAGAGCAGAAAACTGTCGTGTAATTTATTGGTGTTGTTGTAACATCTTCCTTAATATAGTCCTTATCGCTCACCCCTTAGCCACCTTTATCTAGAGACGAGACGCGTTAAATTTGAGCAACATCCAGCCGACACACTGGGGTTAAAATAGGAAACTAAAATGATACATATGACACACTCATATCCTCTCTCCCCACCTCACTTCCTCACTTCGTTAACTCTGCGTATACTTGATGAGGTCCGTAAAAAACGTGTGAATTTCTTTTCATTTTTCATTTCAGCTTTTGGAAGTAAAGTCTGATGATCCAGAACCCTGTTAAAGGGGTTATGGTGAAATAACTTATTACATGGAATCTTAATGTGGTCTGTCTTTTATTCAAACATATCTGCTCTGAATTTTACATTGAGCTCTCTGGATATCATCCTCCTCAGGTCTACCCATACGGATTACCTAAATTTGCATAAACTAAATATATATATATATATATATATATATATATATATATATATATATATATATATATATATATATATAAATAAACGTGCAATCAATTTACAAATACATGAATTATTCACACAAAACTAATGCAAAGGTTAATGATTTAAATGGCGAGACATCCATCTCGCAAACAATTCAAATAGTACACAAAAACCTCCAGATCCGTTATGAATGAATTGATCCTTGTTTATATAAATTTCTGCCGTATTAGTTGTTATTTTTACTACAAGCTTTCGTCTGTTCCTACAGACATCTTCAGGTATATAATAGATGTTGTTCTTGTTTTTTTCTCTTAGTAATAAGAGGACAGTTGCCTCATGCCGTATGCGTTGTTTTTGCTTTTTTTATATATATAAGGTGTGTTTTTGTTTTTATATGTATATAAGGTGTTCCAATAACTTAGACCGAGTTTAAATTAAGCTTAAGCGTCTAAAGATTCTTTTTCTTTTTCTTCCAGATTTAACAACTTAAGTCTTTGGCAATTTCAATTTGAATTGAATGCTATGGGTGTCGAAGATTTGTCGTTCCAGCAGGACGGCACCACATGCCACACTGGCAATACAACAATGGCTTTATTGAATGAGAATTTCCCAGGTCACATCATCTCTCGAAACAGCAAAGTCAATTGGCCACCATGATTGTGTGACTTGACGCCTTTAGATTTCTTCCTTTGGTGTCATCTCAAAAGTAAAGTCTATGCCGACAAGCCAGCAACAATTCAACAGCATGCGTATGGTCATTTTAAAATTATTTTCACCCTGTAGAAGCCGCAAGAATTAAACCTTTAAACTTGTTAAAGCCTTAAATAGTAAGGGACACAGTTTATACGGGTATGTAGGGAAGATAACGCTTAACCGTAGACTTTAACATGTTAAGAGTTTAGTAAGCGTGGAAGAACCATCTTGGGAATCGGTTCCACAAAGCCGTGAAGATTAGAAATGGGCGAAGTAAGGAATGAAGTTTGTCTGAACACTTACCTTGGAAATAGCGATAAAGCAGCGAGAGTGCGTAGCAAGAAGATGCATTTCTGTATTAAACAAAGTACAAATACGTAAGTAAATTTCCTTTGAAACAGAAGACAACGGAGAGAAATGCCGTGCAATATCAATTCTCTTATATGAGGCTAAACAATTTCCTCTCATCTGAAAAGGAGACCTGACGCAGCAGAGACGTTGTTCTACAGTAGGATGATGAGAATTCTATGAAGCGAGCATGGGATCAATGTTAAGAAGACTGGAAACAAAATCAGAAAGAGTTGGGATTTCTAGGATGTATAATGAAGATTTTTTTTTATATCTCACGTTGGTTTTCTTCTATTTAATGTTTCGAATTCATTAGTTACGTTACTGATGTCCTGTGAAGAAAGTAAAACAAGAAGCGTATAAAAGGACGTCCACTCTTACGCTACAAAGACAAATTTAAAGACAACTTGAAACGTCTCAACTTTGTTCTGAAAACCAGCGATGCTCAAGCATCAAACCGAAAGGAGTAGCATAATACATGTTTCATTAAGTTAAAGGGTTTTGAAGACAGTAGACTGAAGCACCATGATCAGCTTCGTAAAACTCTAAAGCAGAGACGCCATCAAAATCCTGCTTTACCAAATTTCATCTATCAGTGTGGTTGTGTCGCTGGCAGCAAGGCTGAGCTAGTATCACACAGTTAAGAAAGCACAAAGGAAATATGTCTTTCCCTTACGTGATTGTCTCCACAATTGACCCTGCTAGCATGCATCAGTGTAAAACGAAAAGGCACCATCAACTGCCGACTCTCATTTATTGTTCACGATAGGAGAGTCCATTTTTTTTTTTTTTTTAACATACAACGTGTGTTAGCACGTGCGATACCCTGACTTCATCAGCCGCCGACCAGGGGTGATCTCACGGTTTCGGTGGCTATGGCGGGACCGCCACCCCAGGCGCCACCAGCAGCATTTGCCACCAGGCAGGGTATGAAAAAAAAAAAAAAATAATTGATCGTTCCTCTTTGCAAATTCTTAATGAAATAAATAAACGATTGCTACTCTTTGCAGCTTCTGTCCGTAATGAAAGTTCCTGAACGCGTTTGCCGTTATTGACGCGCTCGTAAAAATCGTTATAAACGGCTATGCAAATATTTCACCTGCGCATGTTAGGTCGTGATGATGCGCGCATAATATTTCCCTAATGTTTGTTCTGATCTTAACTATCCTTTCTAAATTTGTCGTCGATTTGCTCGTTTTTCCTCTTTTTATCTTTTCCATTACCGGTTCAAATCACTCAAAGCAAACGTCGTATATTATTCTACAAAAGGAACTGATCTTTTGCTCTATGTGGCCCTTAAGATAGTTATTAAGGATAAAAGAAAGCTCTTTGTCAAGATTAGTCCAAACAGTCTTCTGGTTACCTTTGGGCCACTGTATTCTTGGTTTACTTAGAATTTCTCCAGGGTGCTGTCGCTCAACGATGGAATCCTGAACATATATATATATATATATATGAATAAGGTATATTTAGGAAACTTGTATTCATTGAAACACGTTGGATTTAAAAGAAGCGACAAGTTTTGTGTTTAATTTTTATATATTTTTCCCATTTTCAGATAAGGTTCATATTTTGTTATATTTGTTCAAGACTTTCGGTTTTCAGAGACATTATCAATAATCGATGTGGTGGTTCCTGTGTAGGGGTTAGAAATCCTTTGTCTGCATTGTGGTCTTCTTTGGGAAGCTAGACGCATGCGCAGAATCGTTCAAAATAGTCATTACGTATGACGTAACGCAAGAAAGTTTTAACCGTCCAGCATCCCAAAGAATACCACGATGCGAACAAAGGAATTCTAAGGACCACACAGACACCAAATTAGTTCTAGATAATGCCTGCGAAATTCAAAAGTAATTGAGCAAACATAACAGAATATGTATTTCGGACAGATTATCCACAACTTCCAATACAATACTCAACACCTTATAAAAAAATTGGAAAAAATATGTATTTGTGTGTGTATGTATGCATTTGTGTGTGTGTTTGTATGTGTGTGTGTTCCTTGTTGAATATACGTAATTGTTATACAAATATGGCTTTCTTTAGGTCTTATTTGTAATAACTCAAATCTCCAGCAATCCTGCGGCTTGGTCCGCAATCAATGTCGGCTAAGAATTACCAATTACTATAAAACGGCTTCTATATATGTTGGTACATAATTATATGTATTGACTTTTTCTACATAAACTGATTTATGAAAGGTTTTTCGGGCGGCTTACATTGCAAAATTCATAGCAGCACAACACGCTCACAAGCAGGCACATAAACACATAGCCATAGACACAATGACAAGCATAGACAAGCACACACATGCGCACGCGAGCACACATACACACACGCACGCACACACACACACAAACACACACACACACACACACACATATATATATCAAATATGTGGTGCAGTTCAATTTATATTACAATGAATCATCCATACAAAAAGTAGATTAGTAAAGTTAATGATATACAATGGTGAAATCCCTTCACTAACAAAATTTTAAAGATACATTAACCTACAAATCAATCGATGAATGTCATGATCCTTATTGTTAAAAACTATAAGCTGTGTAAGTTCTTTCTTTAATTCGCAAGTACTTTCGACTGTGCATTCAGTCATCTTCAGGCATGGAAATTATTTTTTTTTGGTAAAAATCAGGTAGCATCCGAGATGAAAAATGTAATGCAAATCGAAATATGTTTTTTTTTTTTTTTTTTTTTTTTTTTGAAATGTGTTATTGATAACGGATACAACCTTTTGGAGCGTGCAGTCGCAACGCTAAGGTTGAATTTTTTATTTGTTATTTTGGGGGGAAAATTTAAGAGATGGCAATTTTAGAATCTTTTTTAAAATTTTAACCTTTAAAATTTTCTTAGCAAAGGGATTTCGCCATTTTATATTATTAACTTTACTAATCTACTTTCTGTATGAATGATTCATTGTTATATATATATATATATATATATATATATATATATATATATATATATTTGATATAGATATATAGATATAGATATATATATTATAAATTAACTGATTTAAAATATGTTTTCGCTACACAGTTCTAACCATGTTTCAAAAATGGATACTAAAAGCTTCGAATTTAATTTTGTAATTAAATAAAAGACATTAGTTCCATTTCATTCTCAAGAGTATTAAATAAAACGTATTCTAACCTAAACACCTCTCTCAAAGTAATACAAGCACTTAAATGAATGCAAACAAAACACCTATAGTAAAATGAAATTAATATGAAAAGCTGGAAGATGTAGGCCATTAAATGACCCATGTCCTTTGTACATACATGAGAAACTATATATTACTAAGTTTATAAAAAAATAAAAGTTTACTAAATCAGAGAAATGAATTGGCGAATTTTACCGTCGTTGTCATAAATTTTAAATATTAATTTTTTTTAAAATTGTGACCTAGTAATATACATGTTTATACTTGATGTGAAAATAATTTTACATACTGTAAGTAATTCTAATAAATTTAATTGTTTTAAAAAGAAATATAGTATATTAAAAATTAAAAGTGAAAATATTTTTTAAAATCGTAGTTAAATAAAAGGTATTCTAACCTAAACACCCCCAAAACATCTTTAAGTATACAAATAGCAAAAAATGCCGTAAGAATTTTTGCCATTAACAATAAATTTTTTAAAATGCATTTAACGGATGTCGGAATTCGTTGAAAAATACATCCCTACCCCTACCGAAACGAAAAGCCTTCTTCAAACGCAACTAATAACTGATACATCAAAATACATCGATAATGAACACACAAACACCCCTTGTCTGGATGAATGGATTTCTCTGTATCCTTGGAAACGTGAATTATGAATTTTTGCAGTACCTTTAAAACCCAGTAAATTTTTTAAAAAGTTTCTCTAAAATTCGCTTGAGGATGAAATGGAACTAATGTGTTTAATTTAATTACAAAATTAAATTCGAAGCTTTTAGCTTCAATTTTTGAAACATGTTTAGAACTGTGTAGCGAAAAAGCATATTTTAAATCAGTTAATTTATAATATTAATGCTCTGAAAATTTACATTGAGCACTATTTTGTAAAAATAAAAATATCTATAAGAACACCGGATTATATATCTCACTGTTCTTTCTTTCTTTCTATATATATATATATATGTTATTGTATAAATCTCTTTTAGTCCGTTTTTAGTTATATAAATTCATTACTCGGAACTAATATGTGTGTTTGGTGTTTATACTAGATATACTTTAGCGATGTCTCTAAGATAAGGAAACGGAAAATTAGTTACTACATTTCTTTTGAAAGAGATGTTTTTTCCGATAGAATAAAAACTGATATGCCTATCTGTCCCTCCCGCATATTCCGACCGCCATATTCAGGAATAACGTAGAGTTCATGGCTCTCTGTATCTTCCTTTATTTTGTTGTTTTTCATTAATACGAATTAATATAGGATCCTTACTTCCTCGAACTTGATACGTAGATTCCCAACCACATTCCCCTGTTATCCCCTAGAGACTGGGTACGCAGATTCAGACCATACGGAAGTGAAAAATTTCTTTATTAATTATTATTTCTTTTAAATACAAGGGGGATACATATATATATATATATATATATATATATAGTTAAAGCTGTTAAAAATACAGCGCGTATATTCGAAAACGTGTATCCAACATATATAATGTTCAAGCAATAAGAAATAGACGAAGACACCCCCCCCCATTGATTTATTAATGGTGTTAGTCTTCTAACAATACAGTTTATTATTTTTTTTAATTTTATTTATTCATTGGATTATGGTATATATATATATATATATATATATATATATATATATATATATATATATATATATATACGATCATTATATTTGAGTTGTTGGCACATAATCCATCTGATAACAACTGAAATATAAGGATCGTATTATTGAAGTTATAGATAGTAAGTTAATGTCTCATTAAATCTTGTTAGTGAAGCGATTTTTGCCAATGATTACATTAACATTGATAATTAATTCTTTGTATAAATTTCTTCTTTATGATATAATGTAAAAGCTGCACATATAAGAAAAAAAGCATTTTATGATTAAATTTTGCTCTCCTCAAAATATTCTTATTTTGCCTTCATTACTGCAGCACAAAATTTGTTGCAAAATTTTTAAAGTTTCTTAACTGATTTCACTCTTTTTTAAATGATACTGAGAGGTTTTATTTGTTCAGTTTTATTCATTCTTCGTGCAAGTTCATGCAGGCTAAATCTGGGGTGGATTCAAACCATGGAACTGTAGTCTATATATATATATATATATATATATATATATATATATATACATATATAAGGGGTCATATACTCACAGGCATATACAGACATATAAAATCAAGTGAAAGAAGACAGCAATAGCATAAAAACTAATGGTTGAAATCGCATTTATATAGCCTCAGAAACTTTAAAAGTTCCACTTTTTAACGTACTTTTGACATTTCTATTAATTTTCTGATAATGGCGGCGTTCTTGATTTAGAACTGTAACCTGTGTTTGTTGCATTTTTCTTAATCTCTCTTTCTCTCTCACTCGATGTAATTATATATATATATATATATATATATATATATATATATATATATGTGTGTGTGTGTGTGTGTGTGTGTGTGTGTGTGTCATTCTATCGACATATCGTTATTAATCTAAATATGAAACACGTCAGTTATGTTTTTTTTTTTTTCCATTTTGTCATTTTCTACTTTATGCCTGACATATAGATGCATATATTGTCTTGCAATGTAATAAACACGTTCAGAAATATATCAGTTTCAGCGAAGAAAAAACTGTAGGTCTTATCGAGGATAATCACTCATAGAATCTCGGGGGTCAGAGGCTACAGTAACACAAATAAATATATGTGAAAATTTATAAAATCTTCAAGGCCTATATACGTACATATATATATATATATATATACATATATATATATATATATATATATATATATATATAGTTAAAGCTGTTAAAAATACAGCGCGTATATTCGAAAACGTGTATCCAACATATATAATGTTCAAGCAATAAGAAATAGACGAAGACACCCCCATTGATTTATTAATGGTGTTAGTCTTCTAACAATACAGTTTATTATTTTTTTAATTTTATTTATTCATTGGATTATGGTATATATATATATATATATATATATATATATATATATATATATATATATATATAATACGATCATTATATTTGAGTTGTTGGCACATAATCCATCTGATAACAACTGAAATATAAGGATCGTATTATTGAAGTTATAGATAGTAAGTTAATGTCTCATTAAATCTTGTTAGTGAAGCGATTTTGCCAATGATTACATTAACATTGATAATTAATTCTTTGTATAAATTTCTTCTTTATGATATAATGTAAAAGCTGCACATATAAGAAAAAAAGCATTTTATGATTAAATTTTGCTCTCCTCAAAATATTCTTATTTTGCCTTCATTACTGCAGCACAAATTTGTTGCAAAATTTTTTAAAGTTTCTTAACTGATTTCACTCTTTTTAAATGATACTGAGAGGTTTTATTTGTTCAGTTTTATTCATTCTTCGTGCAAGTTCATGCAGGCTAAATCTGGGGGTGGATTCAAACCATGGAACTGTAGTCTATATATATATATATATATATATATATATATATATATATATATATATATATATATATATATGGGGGTCAAAATATACTCACAGGCATATACAGACATATAAAATCAAGTGAAAGAAGACAGCAATAGCATAAAAACTAATGGTTGAAATCGCATTTATATAGCCTCAGAAACTTTAAAAGTTCCACTTTTAACGTACTTTGACATTTCTATTAATTTTCTGATAATGGCGGCGTTCTTGATTTAGAACTGTAACCTGTGTTTGTTGCATTTTTCTTAATCTCTCTTTCTCTCTCACTCGATGTAATTATATATATATATATATATATATATATATATATATATATATGTGTGTGTGTGTGTGTGTGTGTGTGTGTGTGTGAGTGTGTCATTCTATCGACATATCGTTATTAATCTAAATATGAAACACGTCAGTTATGTTTTTTTTTTCCATTTTGTCATTTTCTACTTTATGCCTGACATATAGATGCATATATTGTCTTGCAATGTAATAAACACGTTCAGAAATATATCAGTTTCCAGCGAAGAAAAACTGTAGGTCTTATCGAGGATAATCACTCATAGAATCTCGGGGTCAGAGGCTACAGTAACACAAATAAATATATGTGAAAATTTATAAAATCTTCAAGGCCTATATATATATATATATATATATATATATATATATATATATATATATATATATATATATATATATATATATATATATATATATATATAGAGAGAGAGAGAGAGAGAGAGAGAGAGAGATTTACAAGTTTCATTCACTGAAAAAACTAAATCAATGAGCTCAGTTTTTTTGCTCTTCATATATATATATATATATATATATATATATATATATATATATATATATATATATCAGGTTATCCCATAATTTCTGTCCGAATTTTGAATAAAGAAAACAAGTGATCAAATGTTACATTTAATTACAGATTCAATCAACAATGTATTTTCCTGATTATCTATGACTTCCTTCCATCTATTAACAAGCTTACTAATTCCATTACTGTAAAATTCTTTTGGCTTTGATTCGAAGAACTCACAAATGTCAGTTTTAACCTCTTCTTGTATTACAACAGCTGTTTCTCTCAAATGATTCTGTAAGCTACGAAACAAATGGTCGTCTGAAGGAGCAAGATCGGGAGAATAAGGTGGATGAGGAATTTTCTCCCAACCATGTTCTTCGATCTTTTTTGACGTGATTCTTGCTGTGCCTGGTCACGCACTGTCCTGATGAAACATCACCTCTTTTCACTAGAGCAGATTTTTTTTTTCTCAAAGCTGGGTTCAAACGCTCTAATTACTGACAGTATATTTGAGCATAAATTGTTGCATTAGGTGGTAAAAATTCAAAGTGGATTATTCTTTGGCGATCCCAACAGATTGAAAGAAGAACCTTTTGCCCATGAAGTTCTCTTCTTGGCTGGGGTCCTTCCCCTTTACCAAGCCACTGTCTACGACGCTTAACATTTCGATAAAAGATCCATTTTTCGTCGCCAGTCACAATTCTATCCAAAAAAGTGAAACAAGTTGGCAAGAATGAAGAGAAGAGCAGATGTCAACTCGGGATTAGAAGTTGTTTTCAAACAATTCATGAGGCACCCATTTTCCAAGTTATTGAAGCTGACGATAAATAGTTGTATGGTTTGAACTGACAACCACTGCCAATTCCTCAACTTATAAAGCCAGATTTTCTTCAAGGACTGCTTCAAGAAGCTTTTCAACAAACTCAACTGGACGTCCGGTTCGATCTTCATCTTCAAAGGTGAAATCTCCACCTCTGAATTTTGTAAAACATCTTCTGCAAGTTCTTTCATTCACACATTCCTCTCCATAAACTGTGAATGTTTCTAGCCGTTTCAGCTGCAGAGTTTCCTTTCTTGAACTCATAAAGCATTATGTGCCTCAAATAATTCTTAGGTACTTCCATGTTAGCAGGGTTTTAATCAAACAAAATTTAATTTTATTGTTCTCTGAAATAAAATTTGATCAGTTTAAATGCATCTAAACATAAAAATGATGTTCAGCTCCATGAGACATCATAAAATACTCTTTAAATTTCGTTCATTTTAACAAAAAGTTAAAATTCGTACACAACTTATGGGATGACCTGATATATATATATATATATATATATATATATATATATATATTAAAATTTGAGTATTTAGGCAGCAAATTCATCATGTTATCCATTACCGTAATTTTCTTTATTATGCTTTTAAATGCAAACGGTTGACAATGTGCTGAGCGTTCATTAGACTGCATATCTGCCCTACAGCATGAAAACAATAAATCTAGATTACAAATACTAGAAGCAATTTATATTAAAAAAAAATTAAAGCCGGCACTGAAAAGAATCAACTATGAATACTGCAGTAATGTTCTAAAATGCCTGTAAAGGAACAGTTTTTTTTTCATGCTTTAATGCGCGCCTGACCATAAGATTATAACATAGAAAAAATTCCATAATGGATAATTTGTTCACGTTCTAATGAACGCTCGGTACATTGTCAATCGTTTTGCATTTAAAAGCATAATGAAAAATTACGGTAATGGGTAACTGTTGTGGTAGGATCCACCTAATTTGCATAGTGGAGTACCGACCATATAAATATGGTTGATACAGTGAAGAGAGGGAGGAATCAAGAGATTCAACCAGAGACTCTGCCCGACTGCGACTCAATCAACACATTCTCCAGGAACGGTCTTCCCAGGAATATACAAAAGACTATATGTAAATATTGTGTACACTTTCTTGTTTCAATACATTTTGTTCTAAGTACATTTTGTGTTGTATTATTATTCAATGCATTAGTCAAGTTTCAACAGAAACAAAGCGCATCTTTATAAAATACTTATACTAATGAACAACATAGTAGTTTTTACCATTTACACCCCTGAAGATGATCATTGAAAAAGATCGAAAGGACATTGAAAATGAATATAAAAGAAAGTTAAACACCTATAGCACATTTGTCTCATCTTTTAACATGAATACACGGAAGGTTATTTGTGAGTATGAATGGATTTTATTAAAAATTAGCAGATATAATGTCTGTATTTTATTCAATCATACATATAGTTATTTCGGAATGTAGAGATGATATTTTTCTTTGTTGGATTCAGGGTCGTGTAATTTGATAATTGTCTTTAATGATATATATATATATATATATATATATATATATATATATATATATATATATATATATATATATATTTTTGAAAATAAAAGATATCAAAAATTAAAATTTACTGTGTTGTATATTACTATTTTTTGTTTCATTATTTCAATTACATTTCTCGACTAGTTTCGACCAGCATGGCCATCATCAGGAGAAAAATTCCCTGCTTGTTTGTAGCAGTGAACTAGAGATGTCAATGAAGAAATTGAACTTTATCTCTAGTTTTCATTATTTTATCGTTAATTTACGTCAGTTTATATATTTGTTAAACAGCCACTTTCCTTTTTTTTTAATAAAAAATAAAGACTTGGATATTCCTGAGTCTCAGAATTCCCTTCTTGGTCATTTTGACAGTTTTATTAGTTCCTGGAAAGGGGATATGTGTTTTAAGTCTATGCCATCTTTTAGTTTTTGGGGGAATGTGTGTGATGTGTGTATGAGTATATATTTGTGTGAGTGTGAGTCTATGTATGAGACCTCAACACCTCTGCAAGCATGTCTGTCTTGGGTGGGTGAGAAATGTGGTTAAGGCTTGATTTATGCGATTGTATATTAATTCTATCTGTGTTGTAAAATATGTGCTTAATTCCGTCTGGACCACTTGTTTCGATGCGCAAAATGCATTTATCTTCATGTTCCTCTCGTACGTTTCTAATGTTATCTTTAATCTCTCTATTTCTATTTTTTCGATTAAAGTGAATATTGCATGGCTTTTAAAATCATGTTTATCTAGGCGGAAATGTTGCTCTAATAATAGTTAATAATCTTTCGTGGAGATCCGGCTTTATCCGATTACGGTAATTATTAATTCTGTAATGAAAGGGCCATTCAAATTTTCCCACATATTCTTTCTGGCGTAATATGCATTCTAATAGGTAAATTATGTTATGACTTCTACAGTTTTGGTAGATTTTGAAAATAGTGTTAGTGACTGAACTCGTGAACGAATTGGTATGTCTAATATTGTTACAACATAGGTTCCTTTTGTTGTTACATGGTTGAGAAAATTCTGTTGTTTTTATTCTTGGTCTATTACGGTTTACCCTATCATCTGAAATTTGGTTACTTCCTATAATTTCCTTAAAGTTCTTAGGTCTCCGATATGCACGAAGACCGGGTTCCTCAAACAAAAAATTTAGGCCTGGTTTGAGATGGAGTATTTCTCAGTGTCCTTTGATTATCTGAGATTGTGCAGGAACAATGGTGCTGAAAGTGGTTACTAGAGGGATATATCTGGATTTATTTTTAATTTTATACGTTAGGGTGTATTCACTAGATGCGGAAACTAGATGCTTTATTTATTTGTACTCTGATGAGGTATTTTTCATAGCCACGTGTTGTGAATGGATGCTCGAGATATTTAATGTTTTTACTTAGTTCTTCATAGTTAGAACATATTTTCTGAGTTTAAGTGCTCGTGTATAGGGGAGTTTCTCCTTGTGCTGCTTAGTGTAAGTAGTTGTAGGGGTCGATGATTTTAGTGTGCAGTGTCGTTTCTATTTTTCTGTTTCTATCGATGTTGTTGCGAGTGTCTTAAAATGTTACAGATCTTGATTTTTCGTGGTCGAACTTAATGGAGTCGTGCACTATGTTTAAGGTCATAAGGAATTCAGTGAGTTTCTCTTCAATGCCCTTCAAGTGGCTGTCTATATTTCTAAGATGAGGTTACACTATTTTCATTATTCGGACTATTATCCTCATCTTTCTCGTTTTCGGCTGTTGTACGCTCCGGCCTTCTTCAGGTGGTTGGAATGTTGAACTGAAATCATTATTATAGTTCTAGGAGCCATGGATGTCATTTATCAGTTATCCCCTGTTAATTCTCCCCCTCCAAGTTCTCCACTTCCTTAACCGGGTATTGAACTCACACTCTTTGGGTCCTGTGACTGGATCTAACCAACGCCTTTATCCACAACGCCATCTGTGTATGAATTTCTGAGTATTATAAACGTAATGGGATCAGCAATCATTTTTTAGTGCTCGTATTGAAATTTTTTGCTGTTATCATTGCATGTTTTTACCAGAGCTTATATTGTAATTTTTGTTGTTATTATCACTTTTCTCTTGCACTCCTTATTACAGGTAATTGCCATTAATAAGGCGTGTCATGTAAATGTAAATAGTGTGGATAATCTTGGGTCTCCTCAAATTTTCCGACGAAGATTGTGGCATATGATAAAGCTGAGACGCTGCTCAGGGCATATCCTCTTACTCGTAGGTAGTGTATTTCATTGAAATCAAAATTATTCATTCTTATTATAAGAATATGTTCCATAAGTTTTATATTCATTTCTTTGCGTAGGTTTTGCTTTTTTTGTTTTATTAAGTGCTTCTTTAAGGACGGTTAGTCCTTCGATGTGTTTGAATTATGAATAAAGGTATCTTACGACAATGGTTACTTTATATATATATATATATATATATATATATATATATATATAAACACACATACACACACACACACACACACACATATATATATATATATATATATATATATATATCCTGGGTATGACGATGAACTACATTAAAGGTTTTAACGAGCATGGAACCACCTTTTAATTGGTGTGGCGCCCAGTTTCAACCTATCTCGGGGTGGTAGCAGCTGTTAGGGTCCCAGCTATGGGGAAAATGCTGAACCCTCCCCCAAACTAGGGTCAAAACTCCATGAAAGTATATATAAAATAACAAAACTTTTGTACACGTGTGTACTCCATTGGGGTAGCTGAGGGTTCCTTATACAAAGTGACGGCAACCAGTCTAGGAGACAAAAAAAATATGAAGCAAAGCCTAAGAGTCGGGTATAGACTGAGTGTCTCATCTTATTGTACCATTTGATATTCTATAACTTACTCGAAAAGTGGATTGAATGCTGTTCAAGCGAAGTCACTATAAATAAACTCACGCAACTTTATCCCATAAATATAGCACATCTTAAGACTATATTTCTTCATATATATATATATATATATATATATATATATATATATATATATATATATATTAGAAACATATATAGTTAAATATAACGGATAATGAATGTCTATTAGGCATGCTCATGAGCCGTTCAAAACTAGTTACTTTAATTTCAGGATAACGAAATTAAAGCAACTATACTATGTTTAGAAAGGCTGATGATCAAGTACAATAGATAACCGTTGTCTTTTATATTTAAAAATATATGTTTGAACAATAATCTAGTGTTGCAATACATCATTCATATATATATATATATATATATATATATATATATATATATATATATATATATATATATATATAGTTTGTGGGTCTATATATATATATCGGTCTATATATGTGTGCGTGTATGTATACATGCTAGATGTTTGATAAATGTTGATACTTTATAGTACGTCTAGCTCTGAAATCTGTCCGATGCTAAACTCTTGAACGCGTGGCTTGGTATATTACTCTGTTTTGTAAACAATTAACGTTTAACGGATATTCTTTCTTTATTCTGCAGTTGCACGTGGGGTTAATTTGTTCAAGCCACGATAAAATCACCAGATAATGAAGAAGTATACATAGGAGTAACTGAAGGACCCTGTTAAACAATGAAATTATACACACAAAGCATCTTTCACAAATAGTAAATATGCGAGCAGCACAATGCTTTCTAAGTATATCTGGGAAATTAAAACAAAACGCACATCACACCAAAAATATCTTGGAAAATATGGAAGAGATCATCAGCTTAGAACAACCAATGAAAAACTTGTAAACATTGCTTGGAGGAAAAAATAGCTATCATTACTTTCCCCACCAAAAATTATTAAATAAATGATCCGAGCTCATCTCAAAATGCAGACATGAAAACAAATTTTAACTTAGTTACTTAAAAATCGAAAACGGAAAAAATAAAATAAAAAAATTAAATAAAATGACAATGAAATAAGCAAAATAAATTAACCCAAATAAATTACCAAATCACACCTGTTATAATAGACGAAATAGAATAAAAAATAAGAAAAAAATCAATGAACCCAAATAAATAAAGTAAATAATAAACAAATTAGCAAACCATTACGACCAAAATATTAGTTAGACTATAAAAATCCAACCAAAAATCGGACAGAAAAAAATTAGCTATAACTGTTATATAACGATAAAAAAGAATACTACGTCACTTAAATATCGAAACCCGAAAATATACAGTATAACAAATAAATAATAAGTAAAATAAATTCACCTAAATTCATCCAAATAAATAAATAAACTAACAAACTGATGTCGATTAACTAACCGTTAAAAAAACAAATAAAGATAATTAATCCAAATAAATACATGAAGTAATAAACAAATTAAAATCTGTTCCCGTCAAAATAATAGTAAGAATAGACTACAACAATCAACCCCAAAATTGAATAAATAGCTTTAATTATCTTCCCAATCCAAAACAAAACTATCAAATAAGCGATATAAACAGTTTTTTTTTACCACGGTAATAAAAACACCGATTAAAATAAAAATAAATAAATAAGATAAAAAAAAAAATTAAATAAATAAAAACAAGCAAAATAATTTAACTCGAATAAATAAATAAACAAATAAACGACTTCCGGTAAAATAACCGCCAAAATAGACTACCCACAATGCCCCACTGACCCGTATATATATAAAAAGCCGAGAAAAATAACAGAACTCGTCGCTTGACGATTGCATCTAGCATGAAAGAGAATGTTGCCTCTATGTTCACTTTTATATTTACATCCGCTCTATCTGATATTGAGCACTTTATCCCATAAATATAGGACATCTTAAGACTATATTTCTTCATATATATATATATATATATATATATATATATTCATCTTCGGTTCGGCCTCAACTTGAGTCCGCATATTTCTTGTAGTGAACCTTTTAATCTTCTAGCAGGAATACACACACGTGTTCCTAATTTAATAACACGTAAACCCACGCTCCTCTAATGATCTATTGATCGATAATTAGCAGAAATTCTAGCCAGAAATAACACGATAAATTCTCGTAATTTTCAATTATATCTCAGTTGTATCATATATATTGAAAATATAAATTAGATGAAGCCCAGAACAGTTCCGTTTTCATATAATATTAAAGTTGTACTGAAATGAAAAAAAAAACGTAAATAAAACGAACATTACCCTGTGATAAGTATATTGAATCGACCCAGCGCATGAATGACCCAGAATGTAAAAAAGAAATATGAAAGTCTAAAAAAGAGATAAACATTATAAACTTAAATTTGTCTGTCACAGACTTTTATTTCCTTCCTTTAACTTCCGCCATTTTATTCCGTGTTTCCTGACCAAACTATGCCTTCCAGACTGTCTATTACTTTATTAGATTTTTGTCTCTAGACACGGATTCTATTATAAAGACTCGCAGGGTAAAGTTCTTCCTCCTGAGCGAGTCCGACCCAAGTTCGAAATTGAGAGATTGAAACTAAAACGTGCGAAACAGCCTCGAGCCGGAATTAACTGGTATGCTCAGTAGGCTACTAAATGTATAGCATGAAATATATTTGACATGTTATATCTTAGTTTATTAGTTTAATATATATATATATATATATATATATATATATATATATATATATATATATATATATATATATATATATATATATGAGTGTGTTTGTGTGTATGTTTGGGTCACTGTGTGTGTTTATATATTTATATATGTATATATGTATATATTTATATATATATTGACATATGCGTGTGTTTATCTCTCTCTCTCTCTCTCTCTATATATATATATATATATATATATATATATATATATATATATATGTCTGTGTTTGGCTGAGTGTATGCATAAATGCTTGTGTGTATTAAAATATGGATGTTATATGTTAGTTTATATTACTTTTACCATACATATATATATATATATATATATATATATATATATATATATATATATATATATATATATATATATATATTTTTCAGTGTTTGTATGTGTGTATGTTCTGTCTATTAACATATAACATTCGAGATTAAGAGATAGGCAGTTACTAATAGCTTTCGCTTTCCTTCTCTATCTGTCTGTATATATATATATGTGTATCTATGTGTATTTCTTTTTAGATGCTCTCTCTCTGTCTGTCTGTCTGTCTGTCTGTCTCTCTCTCTCTCTCTCTCTCTCTATATATATATATATATATATATATATATATATATATATATATATATATATCACATTACCAAATGGACAAAAGTCTGACAATTATTTTAAGACATTTTTGTTTATACATTCTTTTTTGTCGATACTAATATTTAATTTATTTTCTCTGTTTATAATAAACAGTATTAACAACATTTACCGACGTGAGTAAAAAAGAATTTATAAACATAAGAATGACTTAAAGTAAATGTGGGACTTTATCCATTTCTTAATGTGTGACGTCATTTGTTTACATTTTGATAAACAGCGAGCAGATATGAATGTACATGAACAAATCACTGAAAATTGTAGTTTAAAAAAGTAATTCCAAAACATTATGGCATTCAACTGACTGTCATCTCGAAGAGTTTACTTCAAAGTTGACCTTTATATTTACACTCGCTCTGTCTCTGATAATATATATATAAGATAGAGAGTGTGGGAACGGTTTGCAAAAAATACACATAGGCATGTAAGACTTTTGCTGCGACCAACTTACTTACATATAAATAAAGAGAGAATTAATTAATATACGTAAACGTTGGCCAGAATTTCATAGGGTGAATTGTTCGTCCACTCGTCAGGTGCTACCGCCAATTTACTGCTTATATTTTTTGATTTTCTCTTTTTTATGATTTTAGGTATCAAACAGGCATATACACGTACATATGTATTGTTTTTATATTACCTGTTCGTTCTGTCTCTCTTCTATATATATATATATATATATATATATATATATATAGTTAGGCAATGGATTTTCATTCAGTGGTTGAATATCTATTGACATGTGTGCGTGAACAGCTCAAAAAGTGAAATATGTTATTTAATGCAAGGGAGGAAATTTATGTGATTCTTTGAAGTATATTTTATGGGATTCATTTTTTTTAATTTTTAGTTTTTAACAAGTCAACTTTAGAATTTTTAAAGACTCCTTTGTAATAAACATTTCAGAACTTTGTTGCTATACTCGAACTATCTATTTTTTTGTCACTAATATCGTATATAAAGAGCTTCTCGAAATTTTAGTTTTTGCTTACTAATATCTTGATGGAGTACTGTTGTAGGCTCGACTAATATACGTCGAAACTGCGAATGTGAGCCTGAATGTTACATGAAATATTCTGAGATTGAACGATGATCGTTTAAGTGAAATGTAAGCCTTCTCGTCATGGTCGTTGTAGTAAAACCATTATTGACACTTTTGTGAGAGACGCAATACCCCAGAGGATATTTAAATTGATATACGATGTTGGTCTTTTGTAAAAGGCCAGTTGACGGATATGAATTGTTATGAATGACTAAGTTGGTTGTATTAAATTTAATATAGTATATAATTAATTTTATTTTTTTATTGTCTCTATGAGGAATATATTAGGGTTTATGAGAACTTTTATATTTATATTTTCTTCCGTCCGGTTTATAGTTAGTATGCATTTGACTATGGTATGGTAGTTTGATATGTTCAGAGTTATTTGGGGATGTATTATGTTCTTTTTGATTTATGTTAATATTTTGGATAGCTCGTCTAAATTGTTCATCAACGATGTAATTAGGAAAGCCATTATTAATGACATTTTTTTTATTCGGAATAGATTTTACTTTTATTGAGGAAGTTGCTTTTCCTCGATTTATTAAGTTTCGTATAGTAGCAATTTTGAATTGTTGGGTCATGTACATTTATAGTTAAAAGTGCACGTGTTTATATTAGCTGTTTTTTTATCTGTAAAATTAGTAGGTGTATTGTTGTTGGTATCTATTAATAAATCAAGAAACGGAATTTTATTATCGTTGTTAAGTTTACATGTGAGCTTATGTACGGATTTTATTTTTTTTAACTTTTCGTTGTTCATATAAATTTTAGCAACTTCTACATAACTAACTGTTGTGTATGATACACCTAATTTACATAAGCGGACTACCGACCATATAAATATGGGTTGGTACCGGAAGACGGGGAAGATAGTAGAGATTAAGAAATTGAATCCAGAGACTCTGCCCGACTGCGATTTAGTCAACCCATTATGCAGGAACAGTCTTCCCAAGAATATACCAAACTAACTGTAAATATTGTGTACCTATTCTTTGTTTCAATACATTTTGTTAACGTACATTTTGTGTTGTATTATTCCATGC
This sequence comes from Acanthosepion pharaonis, assembly GCA_903632075.3. Classification (NCBI taxonomy): domain Eukaryota; kingdom Metazoa; phylum Mollusca; class Cephalopoda; order Sepiida; family Sepiidae; genus Acanthosepion; species Acanthosepion pharaonis. The sequence continues at coordinate 1,826,722 of CAHIKZ030000979.1, read as the reverse complement.
TTATTTAAGCTTCAACACTAACCTAAAAATATAACGTACATAATACCACAAAAATACCTCCATTTAACGAAGATATGAGATGACTTTCTCATTTTACTCAAAACCATAGATGTGCATTAAAACTGTGTTTGATTGTGTTTAAATATTCAGCAGTAATACAATATTAACTCGACCTCTATATCAATCTTAACTTCTATATTAATTATATATTCCATTCTAATATATATATATATATACATATATATATATATATATATATATATATATATATATATATATATATATAAAAAGAAAAGAACAATAAGATATATAATCCGGTGTTCTTATTAATATTTTTATTTTTACAAAGCAGTGCCCAATGTAAATCTACAGACCGTAAATATTATAAAGTTACTTATTTAAAAATATGATTCCATCATTTTCAAATAAATAAATTAGAATATATATATATATATATATATATATATATATATATATAATATGAACAATATACATATATCACTATATACAATGTATATATATATCTATATATATATATGTGTGTGTGTGTGTGTGTGTGTGTGTGTATAAAATATCAACCTCTTTAGGTTATTTAATTTCGAAATCTAACTACAGATAAAATGTATTCCTGCTCATTTTACTATGAAAAGATATTTTTATACTTTCATAGTGTTTTTACGACACTTTGGGGATTTATTATTTGCCCATAGCTGGGACCCTAACAGATGCTACCACCGGGATCAGGTTGTATCAAAGAACTACAGTAATTAATAGGTAGTTCCACACTCCTCTGAAACTCCAATCTCCAGATCAGAGGTCTTGCTGCCGGATGTAATTCATCGTGTATTGAATTTAGTATTGTATTTACATTAGTCGGACTATTGTCCTCATCTTTGTCGCCATATTTGTCATAACGTTTCGGCCGTTGTACGCTCCGGCCTTCTTCAGGTGGTTGGAATTTCGAACTGAACCCTTTATTTCGATCACTGGGGTAGACTGTTCTAGTTCCACGTGCCATGTTTGATGGATGTCAGTTATCAGTTATCTCCTGCTAATTTTCCCTCTGAAAGTTCTCCACTGCCTTAACCAGGTATTGAACTCACCTTCTTTGGGTCTGTCACTGGATCTAACCAACGCTTTTATCCACTGTGCCATGTTTCCTTGAAATTCCAACCACCTGAAGAAGGCCGGAGCGTACAACGGCCGAAACGTTGTGACAAATATGGCGACAAAGATGAGGACAATAGTCGGACTAATGTAAATACTGTACATAATACCTCATCTCAAAAATATAGACAGACTCTGAATTTAGTATTGTTATGGGGAAACACACATATTCTATAGTTTATAGACTCTCCCACCTAATATAAGTAAGAGTAGTAAGAGAAACGAAGATCAGTCGATGTCGGACAACAGTAGTCGAATACGAAAGTAGTCAGCGACCACAACAAGATTACTCTGCGTAATACCTATTATATCAAGTTCCTAACGTTTTGTACGTCGAACCTATTCTAGGACCGATTTAGTACAAATACAAGCCTCCACTGCGAAATTACTCCACAATTATATACTAAACCTTTCAAATAACCTGGTGAATGGATCACTTATAAGAAATTTAGTATAGGAGAAAAGTAGACTGGACATAGCATAGGCTGTGTTAAAGCTAGTTACATCTAGCCATTTTTACTGTAAAATGATGAGAGCTTACCACCAATCTAGTCCTGCGTTTCAATTCATAAAGTCTAGTTACAACAGATTATCAGAACCATTACCATGAAATGATTTATAGAAAAAAATCACAGTTAAGTTACATTACGTCGGCGGCAAATTGACTGAAGCTGAGATGCCAGGTCAGAACCAATGACATTGCAGTTTTATCTTTGCATTTTATCAAGAATCTCTAAATATATAGCAGGAACGCACTGCAGCAATACTTAAAGGATGTATGAATGGTAGAGTTATAAGTAAGCAAGATAGATTCTGGCGGGAAAAATTGTCTAGCTCGACACAGTGAACAAGATTTCATAGCGACTAACTTAGCAATTGATTCTATATCTTTTTACCACTTTAATCGGATAACGTTAGTGAGAGAAAACCAATGAGTCACTCTCCAGGAGGTTACCATCAAGCATGCTGATAGAATGTATAAAGGTTTCTTACGGTCAATTTAAAGAGAGCAGTTTCGTTTTCAAGGCATTGAATTTAACAAGCCATTCCTTGCTCAATTTGACCTGAGATTGTGGGTCATTTTTATTTAAGATGCCAATTAACCCTATCGAACCTATCAGGTTTATTAATAATATCAAAGGCAAAATGGAAGGGGAAGTCAGCAGGCCACCGACACGACAAAATTATGTAAATCGATGCCGGAACGGGGAATATGAGGCTTGGCAAAGTTTGAAGCTTCCCCTTAGGACCTAGGCGATCATTGCTCTCCACAATTTACTGATCTTTGTAACCCTTAATAAATTTTCTCTTTTTTATTTCTTACAAGACCTGTTCCGTTATCCATATACTCAAGCTCACTAAGTCGTTTATGCGTTTATTTCCTCTGCCCGTCTTGCCTTCAAAAGAACCTATGAGTATCAAATTTTCCAAACCCTCTTTCTTCATTATATGCCCTAGAATTTTTCGCTGTCTCTTCCTGATGTTATGCATAAGTTACCATTTTGTTTCTATTTTCTCTATAAATTCGTCGTTGCTCATATATTTGGTCCATGGTATCCTCAGCATCCTTCTGTAGAACCAAATTGCTGTTGTTTCTAGTCTCTTCTTTTACTCTGAGGAGATTGTCCACTATTCACTGCCATAGAGAGATAGAGCATAACAATTCAGCACGCTTTTCCTTGATTCTAACGAAGTCTTCCAGTTTCTTAATACTCAGCTTAGCTTTTGGAAAGCATCTTTGGCTATCCTAATGTACCTTCAGATTCCAGTATATCATATAACTTTCCGTAGCATTTCTAGGATCTACATATGACAGAATCTTTTGGCGGGACATGATCGCTAACGTCGCGAGGAGTAACGGAACATAGAAGAAACAACTTCGTTTATGTAAACAAAACAAACACCTGGTGGGTTTTAGTATGTTTGGTTTGTAATATAGATATACGCGGGTTAATATATTATTAAGATATGTCGGAGTTATCTCCTCCTTAATCTCCTAATTGTCACCAGGGCTCGCTCTCCCCACACTATAAATACTAGGCGACTTCTTGTTTGTTTCTTTTTTTTTCATTTCATTTCAGCTAACACATATACAATGTAAGCCCACGCAAAAGATAAGCGTCTTCCTATTTGTAGAAGGCGCCGTGAGCATTATATACACATACACACGTACGTACGAACATTCACTATAATACAAACTCTTTACGTTCACACACAAACACAAAATGTTGATGTCTTTGTCACGTTTAATATATTTATTTATTGATTTATATATATATATATATATATATATATATATATATATATATATATATATATATGAAAAAGTGTATATAAATATAAATATATATATATATGTATAATTATTTATATATTATATGCGCGGTACTTGTTAGAAGGCGCTCAATATCAGAGATAGAGCTAACATATTTGGTTGGATAGATGTGAGTTTGTGACCCTGGGTTTCACGCTTTAGCGTTTGTCTGACGACCGCTAAAGCGTGAAACCCAGGGTCACAAAACTCACATCTATCAACCAAATATATATATATATATATATATATATATATATATATATATATATATATATATATTGTGTGTATTTAGGCAGCATCTTTTCATTCATACACGTTTCATTAGATAAATAGACAACACTTGTCTATATTATTTAATGAAACGTGTATATATATATATATATATATATATATATATATATATATATATATCGGTCTTGTTTTTTTTTCTTTACATTTCTTTATGGTTGATCCAAATTTCTAAATCCGCCACGTTCTTGTAGTTGGACCTTCTTCTAGCAGGAAATAAACAGCACGTATTTCCAATTCAACAACGCCAAACATAACGGTCCTATACGAATATACATTTTTCATGCACTCAATATCCTATTTTTAATGTTATATATTGCTGCTGGACTCAAATAAGGCGACGCACACTTATATATGAAAATATATAAATATCTCTCTTGTTCGAGTTGTGCTGAATGTGTTGAGTGATGGAGAATCCCAAAGGTTAGGATTGCGCACCCAGGAATTGACGGAGACAAATGTCTGGTGCACCTCTAGCAAGCCTCTCTGTTCAGATGAAGAATCGGGCCGGTTATATTAAATTTGGACACATGGGCATCTTCACGTGGCTACGCCTTCTTCCGATATGTCGTCTATACAAAATTTTATGGCCACTCTTCTTCTGGCATGCGCTTACAGAAGCACGCATTTCCTTCCGCTCAAGACACCGGACCGCCCTGTTTATTCAAGGCTTAGGACACCTGTACGTCCTGTTTATTTTAGCCACCGGTGCATTTCTTGTTTATGCTATCACCAATTCCGATTTCAGATCACACACTTCTGCAGCAGAAGTAAGACCAAAAGGCTTTCCTCAACCGATATCCAACATTAGGTGTATTGCACAAAACTTTACATTTAAAACTGAAATTACTTTTGACAGATACCTTTTCTCTTCTTGTTAAACACTGCTGCATATCCTGTTTCATGTTTGAATTTGTGAAGATGTATGATTGTGTGAGATAGTTGATTTTGATTTTTTTTTCTAATTCCTTTTGAAACATAAGTGGATGTGCGCTTGTAATTAATATCTAGTTGTTTTTTGATTAATAAAACCAATCAGTGTCTAGTTGGTTTTCTATTCCTAAAACCAATCAGTCTTATTGTTGTCTATTGCTGCTGGACTCAAATGAGGCGATGAACACTTTATATAAATATATAAATAGCTTTATTGTTCGTGTTGAGGCAATTGCGTAGCGCGAGGGAGAATAACAGAGGTTGGGACTGCACACACAGGAATTGGCGGAGAGAAAATCTTCGGTTAAACTGTAGCCAGCCTCTCTCCCAGGCCCAGAGTTGGACCGTTTTTATAACATTTAGACACCCTATCAACTTCACGTTGCTAGGCCTTCTTCTGGCATGGCTCATATGCATCTTCTTGTGACTATGCCTCTTCCGGCCATGCGCCCATGCAACGTCTTGTAGCCATGCCTCTTTCGGCATGCGCACACGCATTTCCTTCCCTTCAGTACATATTTTGCGCCCTGTTTATTCAAGGCGCAGGATACCTTTTGCGTCCTTTTTATTTTAGCCATTTCCTGTTTATGCTATCACCCATTCCGATTTTTGTTCACTCTCTGATGGAACAGAAGTGAAGTCAAATCTCTTCCTCAACCGATATCAAAAATTAAGTGGTGGTATATTTTCTTCTTCCTCGATCAAGCTCTGACAAAATAAGAATGAGAACCTTTTTTTTTTTTTAATTTGTTTTATTTCTTTTTCAAATTGCCATTCATGGGGATCGTGTTTTTTTTTCTACATGTTCCATTTCAACCTTTTAAAAAAATTGTCTGTTTTTATAGCATTTCTGATTTTTGAATTAAAATCCAGCTCTTGGCATTTTTAATTTTTTGCTAATGAGCAGAAAAAAGGCCATGATTTTGCACCTGTGAATGATTAATGAATATGTATTCAAATTAACATCGAACAGAAAGTAAAGAGATTATTCTAAATGTTTCTTGTCGAATGTTAAGTGCCACATTCAGGAAAGACGTTAAATTATTCCCACACATACATAGACACGCACGCACACCCACTGAACCACGGAGACAAAAACAGAAACACATATAGATATATACAGTACAATTCCGCAGGAAAATTTCTTAATAATATTAATGTGTTAACATAAATGTAAAAATGTAATCTTCATTGCAAAACAAATAACTTCAAAGTATTAGTTTCAATTAAATTGCTTTTTGGAGAACTACTTGAAAATCTCGTCTACAGTCACTTTCTCACAGACGTGCTGTTGCTTCCCTGTGTCGTTTCTACAAGTATTTGCACCGTAACTGCTCCGACGAGCTATTTCCTCTGGTTCCCAACCTGCATGAATTTAAGCGTGCTACTAGGTTGGCAACTCAGTCCCACCCTTTGACTATCGAAACGGGTAAATGTCGCCGTCTCTTCTACACCAATAGCTTCATGTCTCGCAATTCCCGTCAGTGGAACTCCCTTCCTCTTACTTGCTTCCCTGATAACTATAATCTTTAAATCAATATCTTCTGATGCCTTGATCTAATTCCCCGTCATTCACTTTATTCTTCCTTCAATCACTCCTCTTTACTTTTGCTTCCACTCTCTGTAACCCCTGGTGTGTTGGAGGCATTCTCGCCTTGCTTGGGGTGAAATCCCCCCCCCAATAAATAAATGATGAATGTATCGTCCTAAGGAACGTTTCCTGAAATGTATCCTAACCGGTGAGGAGAAATGGTTTACTTACGGCAATGGTTTGTCACGGGAAACTTCCCACAACCAACCTGCAAAAGCTGATTTCGGTGGCAGATATGTAACATTGTGCATACGGTGCATCTTCACTTAGAGTTCTTGTAACACAATGAAACTCTAAGTGCACATTTACACAGCTGCAGCATGTCCCCACAAGTTTGCTCGAAAATCGCTCCGCGCTCGTCAAGAGGAAAATGTTTTTTTCTTCCTCCATGACAACGTCTGAGAACCCATTCCGATTTTTGCTCACTCTCTGATGGAACAGAAGTGAGGTCAAATGTCTTCCTCAACCGATATCCAAAATTAAGTGGTGGTATATTTTCTTTTTCCTCTTTTTTCTGCAGAAAGAAAAACATGTCTCGTACTAGGTTTGTCTCTTCTACCCCAGCCTCAATATTCACTTCCGATGGCAAAATAGGTAATGGGGAAAAACTTTTCCAATTATAAAAGCAGACTCAAGTGTTCATGGAAAACTTTATCAAAACATGTCTATATTTCTAACATGAGGCATTGCAATTATTTGCATTATTTACATTGTTTGGACTATTGTCCTCATATTTATTGTCATATTGGCAACATTTCGGCCGTTGTACGCTTCAGCCTTCTTCATGTGATTGGAATCACCTGAAGGCCAGATACGGAGGGATAAGGGAGATCACCGCCCACTGTGGGATGAGGTTGAAATAATAGACAGAGAACATCACTAGAAATGCAAAAACTTAATGAATCAGCACATATGCTAGGCCAGAAAAAAACTCCTGAGCCGACCAAGCATAGAAATGAATACAATATGCGATTGGTAATAAGTGCCAGAGAAAAGCAATGAATAACAACAAAAATTGCAATAATTTGAAGTATTGTAATTGTGTATTATTTACATTGTTCGGACTGTTGTCCTTATCCTTATTGCCATATTAACGACGTTTTGGCCGTTGTACGCTCCGTCCTTCTTCTGTTCGAAATCAACTGAAGAAAGCCGGAGCGTACAACAGACCGAAACATCGTGAAAAGCGCAATAAAGATGAGGACAACAGTCCTAACAATGAAATTAATGTAAATAAAATACGACCTATAAACACTATGTCCACTGTCGACATTTTAACTGTTATCTTATAAAGAATCAATGACACGTATGTGGGTAGAATTCGCACCAAAATGATTGCCTTAGATATATCAACCTTTGACAAAGGTGATTACCAAGCAACCCTTCCAAGTGTCACATCTCCGAAAGAACTTACATATACATCAAGTCTTTTCTTTAGGGTAGATTTCTGAAGTTCATTTTGAATTACCAATCTTTTGAAGCACAAAAATATCAATGGCTCTCTTTTAAAGACTCTATCTTCTGTCCTGTTCTCTTTCTGCATTTTTATTAACAATCTACCAGGGATAATTCTCAGATCATGAGTAAACATCTATGCAGCTGATATCACTGATTATGGACGCTCTTCAAAACATATATTTTTATCATTTCACCCCAAGCCATGTAGGAATGACCCTAGGACGCAGGGGGTTACAGAGGGTGAAAGTGGAAAATAGCTAGACTATAGGATGGATTGAGGAAAGAGTAAAAGATGAGTGAGATTCAAGAAGATAGAATATGGCGATTGACGTTACATTTAAACTTTTGAAGATTGTATTTATCAAGGAACAAGTAAACGAAAGGGAGTTCCACAGGTGGGAAATGTGAGAAAAAACAACCTGTTCTAGTGGAAGTGGTGGTTGCCTTTAAACATTTCAGCAGTGAAAGGGTGAGTCCTAGATACCAATCTAGTAACACGCTTAAATCCATGTTGTGGTGGCACCAGGGAAAAAAGAACATCAGCGCTGTTGCCATGAAAATTTCTGTAGAAAAGTCAAAGAGAAGCCACGTCATGTAAATTAAGTGACTCAAGACGAGATGCCAAGTTAGGATAGATTACATTATAGGTCTTTCTTTGGAGTTTGTTAAAAACATCGAGATGATTAGCAGGAAAACCAGACTAAATATAGCAGCTTTCGGGAAAGGAAGATCCATAGGCGGGATAGAAGATGGCATTTAACGTTACATTTAATTTTTTGAAGTAGGGAAATGTAAGAAAAAAAATCTGTTCTATTAGAAGTGGTGGTTGCATTTAAACATTTCAACAGTCAATGGGTACGACCTAGATGCCAATCTACTAATAAGCTTAAATCAATTTAGTGGGGACAACCGGGAGAAAAGATCATCAGGGCTACAGCCATGAAAATATCTATAGAAAAGTCAGAGAGGACCCACCCTAAATAAATTAAGAAAGTGACTGAAGACGATATGCCAAGTCAGGATCGATTACATTACAGCTCTTTCTTTGGAGTCTGTTAAAACCATCGATATGAATAGCAGGAAAACCAGACTAAATATAGCAGCTTTCGGGAAAGGCAGTTCCAGAGGCGAATAAAAGATGGTTATTCACGTTACATTTAAATTTTTGATGATTGTATTTATCAGGGAACAAGTAAACGAAAGGAAATTCCACAGGCGGGATAGAAGATGGTGACTGACGTTACATTTAAAAACAATGAAAAATTTTGACATCACCTTATTATTTAAGAGCTGACTGACACATTATTGTAAATAATGGTGTATATTGCTTAGATGCATTTTTTACATTATTTGATCACTGGAAGAGCGTCCATAAGCAGTGATATATGCATAGATGTTTACTCATGATCTGAGAATTTTCCCTGGTAGATTGTTAATAAATATGCAGAAAGAGGAAGTACTGAAGAGATAGCTTTTTAAAAAAGATCCTTTGATATTTGTGAGCTTCGTTATATTAACCTGACCTATTATCTATCGATTATTACCTTTTTTATGGTCACTGAAAATGATGGAATAGAACAGTCTTTGAAGAAAAGAAAATATCAAGAGTTCTTTGAAAAATACTGACATCAACTTATTTTACTCAAAAATTATTTACGAGCTGCCTGACAAATTATTGTAAATAATGGTGTATATTCCTTATATGCATTATTTACATTATTCGAACTGTTGTCCATTAAAAGCTAGGACGAATGGTGGATTTTATGGTGGGAAGCTTCCTGTTAATCTCTCCTTCGGCTTAGTCGTAGCAGCTCAATAAAGAAAACATTTTGTAATATCCAAGGCTTCAAAAAGCCGAGCTGTATCACAAGTAGATTTAACATTTGTTCAACTTTTGCCTAGTACGTATCGACTACAAATAAGGATTAGCGTTTAAGTTTGATTCATAATTAGTTCCTGCTTTGCGGAACCAATTTTAATGATTAAAATCTCACCCTAAATACTAATTATATTTGACAGTTAATAAGTTTGGCATACACCAACAGGCCTTATTTTCTCAAGGCAGCTGCAGCGTACATAGAAGATTAAATCAAAAGCAAAACCCTACAGAGCAAAAAATAACAGAAAAAATGCAGACATCTGTTAGTTTGATGTTGGCATCAATTTATTTTACTTAAATATTATTTAAGAACTGTCTGACATATTATTGTAAATAATGGTGTATATTCCTTACATGCATTATTTGAAATGTTATCCTCAACTTCATTGTGATATTCACAACGTTTCGGCCGTTGTACGCTCCAGTCTTCTTCAGGTGATTGGAATTTCGAAGTGAATCCTTTATCTCGACCACATATGACGAGACAGGGGAGATCCCCCATTCCTTTGAGAAGAGATTGAAATAATAGATAGAGAAGATCACTGGAAAATATGAAAACTTTAGGAATCAGTACATATGCTAGGCCACAACAAATCTCCTGAGCCGACCAAGCATAGAAATGAATACAACGTGGGAACCAGTAATAAGGAGTGTTAGAGAAAAGCAATGAATAACAACGAAAATTGCAATATAAGCTCTGGTAAAAAATGAATAATAATAAAAAAAATTGCAATATGAGCACTGGTAAAAACTACTTTACGCAATTCTTTGAAACACAATATTTACACAGTACTTAGTGCAGACTTTGCGAGGAAAAGGCAAGTAGCTCGCACCAAAAATAAACTCAAATTAAAAGCACATTTATAGACTAACACAGTCCAGTGGCAAATCATTAAAGAAATTCCGCATAACGAATACACAAGATGGCAACGAAGAAGACGTCCTCTTGTTATGATAACAACGACACGAAATGACGAAGACATCTGTCGTACTGAGAACATAGACAAAATTGCCAAGACATCTATCATTGACACAAACAGCAAAGATGTATAGTAAAACGTGATCATTATCTCAGGAAAAAAAAATTAAACCCATTTCACTGGTTGGTTCGTTATTTCAACTTCTTGTTGCACATTAATTTGGACCACCATATCAGACCACCATTACTTCTGATAAATAATAGACCGTTCCATTTTTGGTTGCAAAAGAAGACAGATAAAAAAATACAGCGTCACTGTTTTCTTTTAGTGAGAAAAATAAAGATACATGAGACGAAGAAAGTAAAAAGAAAATGGAAGATAGAGGAAGAGATAACACTCACATATGTTTAACGTCTGCTTCAGAGAAATAGAAAACCTTGTCAATTTTAAATCTATTTATGTTTACCTATTTATTACATCAAATAATGCCCTTCATTCAGATCTATGAATGATGTTACGATATTTATTTTAATATTGATATACTCAAATATTTACCGACACCACAGCGGAATTTGCACGCTCATTTTATAATATTTTTTTTTTACAGGTGAGGAACTCACACGAAGCCGACTCAGTGATTAAGTGAAAAATTATGATTAATCAGAAAATTCAAATGGGAGAACCGTTAAATTTCTACAGATACTGCCATTGGATATTGACCTTTCGCTAATCTGCTGCGAATATTGCAATGCTCATGTGCTAAAAATGTTAATAATTAGTTCTCAGGCACCATATATTTTGGTCTTAAAAATCTGGAGACAATGAGTGCTCTGCATGTATAATTTAGGAACGCTACATACAGTCTTGCAAGAATTAAACATTATATACTCTATAATTACCTAAAATATCAGAAAAATAAAACGGACCCCTCAAGATTAAAACGGTTTTTAAAAAATTAAAAATATTTCTTCAAGTTTTTATTTAGTTTAAATTTCAACCTAATAGATTAAATTTAATATGTCTCATAAGCAAAATACTTTGCTGTATTTCAAAACCAATTTGATTGGACTAGAAGAACTTTATCTGTTAGAAAATGTATTCAAGAGATTATTCATTCTACTATTTTCACTTACTCATAAGTTACTTTAGATGGATTGTTACTATTAGTATGTCTGCAAAATGACGATTCAATGGTTTAATCAACTAGGCTATACTCTTTTTGGACGATCTGAATAGAGAAGTTGGAACGTTAAATCTAAATTGCATGCAGAGTAATCGTGAGTTCATTCCCTGGGCTGGCCTCTACGTACTTGGACTCAGCAGAAACGGGTCGAATAATAGCTGAGAATAGCTAAATAAGAACTAGATGAGAGAGATGAGCAGCGAAACAAAAACCCATTATATTCCTATCGTAGATTAAACAACATATACAGTGGGAAATGTGAAGGTTAGCCGAATCGATAATTACCTGATAAAGGCCACAGGGAACAAAGACTAAAACACTGCTATAACAACAAAAATGATGATATGAATAATCAGTATATAAATAATAACTATTTATAACTACCCACCCTAGACATTCAGACAGAAACGGTGATATATTATAGATTAAAATTATAAATAAATAAAAATGTTTGTTTGTTAATGGTTACACAGTTAGGGTTTGAACCTTGAGACCCGGGTTCAAATCATTCTATAGTCGCTATTTATAGAAGCGGAAGTGATACGCTTCTTAATAACATTCAGAGAAACGTTCTCATATAGCCTAAATATTTTCTTTCCACTTTCGTCGCCGCCAATATAGACTTGAGACTAAGCGCGTAACTTATAGAAGACGTCAAGATATAAGGAAACTGATAAATATTCCAATAACAAGAAAAAAAAGGGGTTAAAATAATACGAGACAAAAGAAAGTAATTCAAGACAAGGCAAAGCTTCTTCTTTTTTATTTGCCATGTCCCTGTTGGACGTAGGCGATCATGGCCCTCCACCCCATCCTGTCCCTTGTAGCTCTTTATAAGTTTTCTTTATGCCATTTCTCCCAAATCTTGTTCTACCATCCATTTCTTCAAGCTCATCAAGTTTGTTACGCGCTGCCTTCCTCTGTCCCTCTTTCCCGCAATCTGTCTTGTGAGTATCAGATTCTCCAAGCCTTCATTCCTCATTAGGTGCCCCAGAAATTTCAGTTGCTTCTTCCTGATGTTAAGTATTAGATTCCTTTTCGTTTCCATTTTCTCTAAAACCTCGTCGTTGCTCACATGTTTGGTCCATGGTATCCTCCGCAAGTTTCGGTAGAACCACATTCCTGTTGCTTCGTCTGTACTTCATCTTTGAAGAGATTGTCCAGCATTTTCTGCCATAGAGGATGACAGATATTACGTAGCATTTCAATATTCTTTTATTTGTTTATAACGATTTTTTTTCTGTCTATTGATAATCTGCTTATCTTTGGCCATCCCAATACGTCTTCGGATTTCAGTACCGCACTTTAGGTCCTCTGTTAGAACGTTTCCCCGATATTTAAATCTTTGTACCTGTTCGATTTTAGCCTCCCCGAATTATAATTTATCTATGGCTTCATCCTTTTGCTGATGACCATGCATTCTGTCTTCTTGTAGTTTATACTTAGTCCTTTTTTACTGCTTTCCTTCCCTACCTTCAATAGAAGGTTTTATAGTTTAAAAATAATTTAAAACATTACGTATGTGGTGCTATGAAAAACGGGAAGCAGCATAAAACAACATTTAGCAATTCAAAGCAAATGCAAGGGGTTCTCGAATGAGAGCTATGACGGACACTTGAACACGGAGAGAAACATATTTGCAGCCTGAAAATGCACGAAATTCTTTACATAGTGCAGCTGACAAATGAGAACAAAGGGAAGAAAGACTGCAAGCCCAAAGAACAAGAAGGGCAGCAGAAGAGCAGAGAGAGGAATGGCTTCGGATAACCAGAGCTAGGTCCGATGCTCTCAGAGGATCTGAGACTCTTGAGTAAAGGCAGGAAAAACTTCCGGCTGCTAGAGGTAAGAGGACTGCTAGCAGGGCAGTTGGACTCATGATGGAAGCCTAGAAGCTAATAGAGCTAGAACTGCTTATAACAGTGTAGGACAGGCTCAGAGGTCAGCGACGAAAGACTAGAAGCTGATAGAGCAAGGGTTGCTGCTAGATAGTTTAGAGAAACTCAGAGCAAAAAGACGAAAGACTAGATCGGTCTGCTGCTAGCTGGGTAGGAGAGACGCAGAGCTAGGCGACGAAAGACTAGATCGGTCTGCTGCTAGCTGGGTAGGAGAGACGGAGAGCTAGGCGACGAAAGACTAGATCGGTCTGCTGCTAGCTGGATAGGAGAAACGCGGAGCTAGGCGACGAAAGACTAGATCGGTCTGCTGCTAGCTGGGTAGGAGAGACGCAGAGCTAGGCGACGAAAGACTAGATCGGTCTGCTGCTAGCTGGGTAGGAGAAACGCGGAGCTAGGCGACGAAAGACTAGATCGGTCTGCTGCTAGCTGGGTAGGAGAAACGCGGAGCTAGGCGACGAAAGACTAGATCGGCCTGCTGCTAGCTGGGTAGGAGAGACGCAGAGCTAGGCGACGAAAGACTAGATCGGTCTGCTGTTAGCTGGGTAGGAGAAACGCGGAGCTAGGCGACGAAAGACTAGATCGGTCTGCTGCTAGCTGGGTAGGAGAGACGCAGAGCTAGGCGACGAAAGACTAGATCGGTCTGCTGCTAGCTGGGTAGGAGAGACGCGGAGCTAGGCGACGAAAGACTAGATCGGTCACCTGGTAACTGGGTAGGGCAGACTCAGAGATAAGTGACGAAAGACTAAAAGTGAATAGAGCAGGTTTGCTTCTAGCTCGGTAGGAGAGACTCAGAACAGAGAATGAAAGACTTGAATGTTACAGAACTAGATATGCTGCTAGCTGGGTAAGAGAAACACAGAAAAAAGAGACGAGAGACTAGAATATAATAGTTCTAAGTTTTCTGCTAGCTGGGTAGGATAGATTCAGGGCCACATGGAACCAGATCCGGCATTGTTTGCCTTGCAGCAGGAAAATAACCGTGATGTATCAAATGGGCAAATACATCAGTGATATGTTTGGCTTCCCAATACTTGAAACACTCTTTGGTATTGTGAAACTTGCAGTACATTTGGAAAAATTTCAACGTTTCTATTTCACTGTAGCAAATGCTGTTTAGGTAACACAGACACCCAATTTACAACCCTCACAGCTGACTTCAAACTGCACCAAAATGTTCCTTTAATGCTCACAATGTTTTACTCCAAAGGGCCATTGTATTACGTCTGGAAAGGTAAAAAAATGAATGGGTGCTTATATTGATAGGTCAAGATGTACCGGAGCGTGGAGAACGAACAGCACATACAAATTTTAAGCTTCTATTAGAATTGATTTCATTCGATAATCCAATTTGCCGTATCAGTAACACATCTGAAATGGCCCAAGTGCTAAAAATGTGCAGATTCTTCTTATGGGATGAATATACCATAGCACATAGGGCAGTTCTGAAAGCACCGGACCGAACCATTAGCGAAATTAGGGATTGTCAGTCGTGTATGGATGGGCGGTATAATACACCTGCTATCTGGAGATTGTAGGCAAACACTGTCAGTAATACCAACATGAGAGAACAATTATTTGAAGAGCAGCTCAGTTTCCCTGCAGCATGTTGAGACTTGGAAATGGTAACGTACCTTTAGATGTCAATGTTGGCATTACTGTTTATGATATTAACTCCAATATTTTCCCAAAAATCCAACATAATCGCAAGCACTACAATTGGTTAAATGACAGGGCAATACTGGTTCCAAAGAACAAAACAGTTAACAGAATCAATGATCAACTGTTGCAGTTCTTCCTGGAAGTAGCTCATATCTACCGATGAATGGACACCGTTCCAGATCCGGAACAGTAGGTCAGAACGGAATTTTTGGAATCCATTAGAACCTCCCAGATTACCTTCATATAGACTGGAACTCAAAATGGTGGTGCCGATAATGCGATTACGATATTTGGATCCACTCAGACATTGTAATGGCACCAAAGTGGTGGTTAACAAGTCGATGCTACTTGGAACTGAGACATCAATTCTTACTGGTTATAGAAAAGACAAAGATGACTTTATTCCCAGGATTTCCCTTATTCCATCAGGGTCCGATATTCTATTCACGTTTAGGAGACTTGAGTTTGTCTATTAGCGATTTTCTAAGCCCGGCTTAGATGTGGCACAAGGCCGAAATATGGGATACCCAGTGAGGTTCGAACTCACTACTCAGTCGTAATTGATCTAGCAAGACAAGCTTCCTAACCATTACACCACGTCGAGGTGCCCCTTGAGTTTGTCTATTAACAAAGGCCAAACACTGTCAGTTACTGGACTAATGTTAGAAGAATCTTTTTTTCTCTCACATGGGCAGATGAATGTTGGTTATATAGGAAGTAAAACCAATTTGTTTATGTTCCACAAGAAAAAGCAAAGAAAATTTTCTTCCAAGAAGAAATGTAATGTAAAAACTGCTTATATTTTTTGTGATTGAATAAATGAATTTAAAGTTATATTGTTGTTATGTATTTAGTTTTAACTTTTTTAATCCCGTGCAAGGCCGGATAGCTCTGCTAGTATATATATATATATATATATATATATATATATATATATATATATATATGCGTGTGTGTGTGTGTGTGTGTGTGTGTGTGTGTGTGTGTGTGTGTGTGTGTGTGTGTGTGTGTGTAAAATATATAGAAAATAGGAAAGAACTCGTTAGGTAAACAATCCGAAGTTCTTTAGTATTTTTGTTATTATTTTAAAAAAATAGTGCTCGATACAAAAGTAGAGCATAAATATAATTATTTAATTAAAAATATAATTATTTATTTAAAATATGTAGCGTTGGAATCATTATTTTTAAATAATTATATATATATATATATATATATATATATATATATATATATGAAAAATATAGTCTTAAGATGTGCTATAACTATGGAATAAAGTGGTCAATATCAAGAGATAGAGTGTCTGTAAATATAAAAGTGGACATAGGTGTCAACACTTAGAGGCGACAGTCTGTTTCATGCTAGACCTGAGAATTGCGTCTAGCATAAAACAGACTGTCGCCTCTAAGTGTTGACAGCTATGTTCACTTTTTATTTATATATATATATATAGAGAGAGAGAGAGAGGGAGAGAGAGATGGAGAGAAAGAGAGAGAGAGAGGTAGAGAGAGAGCAATCTCTATTACAGACGTTTGCTCAGGCGCATTTGTGTATATACTGCAACTATGCTAAACATACCCGGAAAAGGGCAGTTTCTGGGGAAAAATATATTATATTATATATATATATAATAATTTGAACAAGGTCAGAACCGCTCAAGCCTTCGGATCACGATGAATTATGAACTCGTGGTATATGTTGACTTGGATGCGTCATCGACGGCCCCGAGGGTTTGTTATCCGTCAACCAATTTCTCCTGTGGGTAGGCTTGGGTCACTCGTGAAATGATTTTTGCTAAGGCTACTTTGCCGAAGGTGACGCACGCCTGCTCGAACCCTCCAGTTCAATGATATATATATATGGAGTCGATTTTCTGACAAATCGATGATGGTGGACGTATTTTCACCTGGTCGTGATGGTTGAAGTAGAGAATGCTTCTTAACAACGTTCTAACTATAAACACACGCCTAAAAACATTGCATTTCTTCGCCATATATATATAATATTCTATATATATATATATATATATATATATATATATATATATATATATATATATATATATTGAGAAAGAGAGAGAGAGAGAGAGAGACATTTAGTCAAAATCCGAATACGACGAAACGACCGTCCAGCAGTTGAACTCTTGCATTTTTTTCTCAATTTTTCTTTGAGAAAACTTGATGAATTAATTTTCTTTATCATTATTCAAATCCGTATTTATATATATATATATATATATATATATATATAGTTAGATAGATAGACTGACAACCTGCGTAGGCATGTAGTTCAGAAGCTCATAAGATAACGAGGATGCTGGAATGTTCTCAGGAAATCATACTTCTGAAAATATGGTAATTTCGGAATTACTTTTAAGTGCACTTTTAGCTGACCCGAGGAATTTTCACCTCGACCTCCTACAAATATTCATTGATCTTCCCCGTAAATACGCACGTATAGAAAAGGGCGTATATTTCAGCGTGTCTTTGTGTGTGTGTGTGTGTGTGTGTGTGCGTTCTTTTATCTCTCTCTCTCTCTCTCTCTCTCTCTCTCTGTATGAATGGTTAATTTCTAAGCATAATGTAGATTTGGCACAGGACCGAAATTATGAGGCATCCAGTGAGGATCCATCCCACTACTCAGTCGTAATTGTTCGGACGAGACAAGCTTGCTAACCATTACACCACGTAGATGTACCCCTCATTCTGTATGTATGTATGTATCTTATGGCTAAGTAGTTAGAACGTTCAGGAGACCTGGGTTCGAATCTCACCAGGGTTGATTTGTCAAGGAGACTTCCTGATATTATCGGTCTGGAAAGGGATGATCCTAGCATGCAGCACCTTTGGAAAGTGCCTGAAAACCATACCAGGAGATGGTGAGGTGAGTGAAATTGAGTACACGGAAGACTTGGTGGCCGTCGATAGCTGTGCAAGCACTAAGTCGCAAGTCATCATGACAGTAGGTCTGAGTGTGCTGGTAGTGTTCAAATTGTTAATCACACTAGATAACACGCTTTCTCCCAGTAATTTCTGCTTAGCATAGTTGCTGCATAAACCGCAGTTGGGCTATGTGGGTGTGGAACAAACGCAACTGTGCCTGAGCGAGCGTCTGCAATAGGGATTGACTAGACACCGTAATAGACAAGTATCATCTAATACGAGTGGCCAGCTATTATTATGTGTATATGTGCTTTTGCGTATGCGTATATAGTGAGGTGAGATTGTGGGAACTAAAAACCAACAAATTATTCATTATTAGCAGTCACAGTCTTAACAGCATAAGATATATAGATGACCCCGTGTTGATAGCAGACACAGAAAGACAACTACCAGAGCCCTACAACAGAATTTGGAGATGAAAGGAGTAAAAAGTTAATTGCAAGAAGTCAAAAGGTATCGTTGTTAGCAAAAGATTGGGTGAATGTGGATAAAACTAGTGCTAGTTTGGAAGTTAACAGGGTTCCGATTTTGAGTGTATTTTAGATGAAGGTAGGTGTTCACATTTGATAAACAAAGAAGAAGCATACAAAAACTGGGGTTTCTTCT
The DNA here is from genome assembly GCA_903632075.3 of Acanthosepion pharaonis. NCBI lineage: Eukaryota > Metazoa > Mollusca > Cephalopoda > Sepiida > Sepiidae > Acanthosepion > Acanthosepion pharaonis. Next base: position 1,807,887 of record CAHIKZ030000979.1, on the reverse strand, counting down.
ACGGAGGGTTTACCTTTTTTATGGCGACTTTACTGAAACTAATTTCGCAATGTCTCTTGGGTATTGACCGTTTTTCTTTTATCCCATAATTCAGGTAAGGTAAGTATAAGTTTCGTATTTATGGTCAAGCTCAAGTCAGCCTTGCGCAGAGTTGGAACAACCAAAGAAAAATTTCTGCTTACGTTATCATAGGGAGATTTAAACATTGTCATGGCATGCCCGTTTTCCTTTTTTTTTGTGGTCCAGATATCTGTATAAGTATAGTTACTATGGTCACTCTCATGTCAGTCTTGCGCTGAGTTGGAACAACCAAATAGAAATCATGGCTTACTTCATAGGCTGAGGTTTTGGAAGAAACGTGAGAAGATAATGCCTTGAAAAGTATAAAGAGAGTTCCGTATCAATGGACTAACATTCTTCAAGGGAAAATTAGTTGCTACGTGGGTCTCATATTGGAGCAAGGGGGAGAAAGATAGGCGGAAAATGTTTGCATTTTATAGGCTTCAACAACGCCACCTAACGAGGTTTGACGAACCCAAGTTGGGCAATCATGTTTCCAGTTCCTTTACTCTTTGCATCATGGGAAAATTTATCTCTTTTTATTTTTTTATTATTCATTATTATTATTTTTTTATGTATAGATTTAATTTAATTTTCCCACGGTAGGTATTATGTTCCTGGTTCGCGAGCACTCAGTTGGTATGGTGGAATTGCAAGAGCACTAAACATGTTGAAGCAGTGGCCGATTTCTTTTTGAAGTACGCACCAGCGAAGAGCAGAGAAACACACGGAAATCAGCGTATGTTATTGGTAATAACAATCGAATCTTTTTTTCCAGTTTGGTATGTTTCCCCATTTTTCCTCGCATGCTTGATCAGTCGATATTCCCGTGGATCGGCCATATCTAATCAGGCAAAAACACGTCCTCCTATCAGCGGAGTAGAGAGACTAAGTCGTTTAACAAAAAAAAATCAAGTTCTGAAAATTCAATTGGCATAAACCTAACTTACATACTTATATGACTACAGCGGGTCAGAGAATAACACTCAGAATATAATCTATCTATCTATCTATCTATCTATCTATCTATCTATCTATCCGACTGTCTATCTATCTATCTATCTATCTAGCTAGCTATCTGACTATCTATCTATCTATCTATCTATCTATCTATCTGACTGTCTATCTCTATATCTATCTATCTATCTATCTATCTATCTATCTATCCGACTGTCTATCTATCTATCTAGCTATCTATCTATCTATCTATCTATGTATCTATCTATCTGTCTGACTGTCTATCTCTATATCTATCTATCTCTCTATCTATCTAGCTAGCTATCCGACTATCTATCTATCTATCTATCTATCTATCTATCTATCTATATATATATATATATATATATCTGACTGTCTATCTATCTATCTATCTATCTATCTATCTATCTATCTATCTATCTATCTATCTATCTATCCGACTGTCTGTCTATCTATCTATCTATCTATCTATCTATATATATATATATATATATATATATATATATATATATATATCTGACTGTCTATCTCTATATCTATCTATCTCTCTCTATCTATCTATCTATCTATCTATCTATCCGACTGTCTATCTATCTATCTATCTATCTATCTATCTATATATATATATATATATATATATATATATATATATATATATGACTGTCTATCTCTATATCTATCTCTCTATCTATCTAGCTATCTATCTATCTATCTATCTATCTATCTATCTATCTATCTATCTATCCGACTGTCTATCTATCTATCTATCTATCTATCTATCTATATATATATATATATATATATATATATATATATATATCTGACTGTCTATCTCTATCTATCTATCATCTATCTATCTATCTATCTATCTATCTATCTATCCGACTGTCTATCTATCTATCTATCTAGCTAGCTATCTATATATATATATATATATATATATATATATATATGACTATCTATCTCTCTATATCTATCTATCTATCTATCTATCTATCTATCTATCTATCTATCTATCCGACTGTCTATCTATCTATCTATCTATCTATCTATCTATCTATATATATATATATATATATATATATCTGACTGTCGATCTATCTATCTATCTATCTATCTATCTATCTATCTATCTATCTATCCGACTGTCTATCTATCTATCTATCTATCTATCTATATATATATATATATATATATATATATATATATATATATATATATATATATCTTCTGATCCAGTTTTCCTCTCTACTGTTCTATCCTTTTTGAGCTTATTTACCGTTTTTTGATGGTTCTTGAATGGACATTGAAGATGGAATCAGGAGTATGAATGCTGATAAAACTACTGATCATTGATCTTCTTCTTCTTTCTATTTCCCATTTGGAAAGGCAATGGTGCTGACACAAAACTATTTTAACTTTTTCTCTTTCTATCTGGATAACTCAATGAGATTTTCAGGGATTCTTACGACTAATGGTGGCGATATGTTTTATCTGAAAACCTGGAAAAAAGAACCTCAATTAGTTTAGTGTATTTTTAGATATTAAACATTTTGTCGGATTGACAATAATACTGTTACGTGATTTGTATAATCTTGCTATTACATCCGCTGTATGTGTCTGTGTGTTTGTGTTTAGGTACGTAGCTAAGGAGGTTACAACATCAAGAGAGATCACCTTTCAACTTAGAGCTAAATACATTCTTATTGTTCAGAGTACAGTCCAATCTGGTTATAAAAACCTCGGAGAATTCCAGTAAGATATCTTTACTCATTTCTAAGATACAACAGTTCAAAACTTAATCTAACAATTGGACAAATCTGCTGTCACACGATTTGGACAATTTTACTATTACACCTGGCATATATATATATATATATATATATATATATATATATATATATATATATATATATATATATTATTTAAATAAAGCATTATGAAAAATAAAAATAAGAGATGATAACACTTACAGAACAGACCAACCGGTTTTGTTCCCAAGCTCATCAGGGTCGACTGGGAACAATTTACCAATTATTGCAATATATATTGACTCACACAAACACCCTACATACAATTAAAACATTAAAAAAATGAAATTAAAGTATATTTCAAACCGCGCAAAAATGCACAGAACAAAGGAAAAAAAATGGGGAGTGTGAGGGGAATGTATGATAAACACTAGAGTCTAATAACGTGAAGCCCAAGGAGACAGTCTTTTTGCTTGCAAAGAGACGGCTCCCTGGGCCGAATATACAGAGACTCAAGTGCCCTCAAATGAAATGGAGAGTGCGAACTGGACAGTACAGTAAACCAATTCGGACTGAAGTTCTTCGCACAATCCCTGCAATTTATCAAATGTTCAGTGATCGCTGACGCGGAAGTATTAACCAACTGGCTCTTACGGGCATCCAGATTAAGAACTCGCAATGGGACATGCTGCCTGATCCTACAATCTAAACGTTGCGAAGTCCTTCCTATGTAGTTGCTACCGCAACCACATTTAAAAGAATAAATCACGGAAGAAACATGATTGGGAGGAAGAGGATCCTTACGCATAAAGGAAAAGGCAGAGCGAGTCGCAAAATGAATCCTTAGTTGAGCAGAAATATAGCAGTGATGGACAGCAGACAAGACCCGCCTAGCCACAAGCTCGCCCCGCGAACCAATAAAAGGAAGCCGCAAGTAAATAGGACATTTCTGAACTAAGTATTGTTTTTCCTTTTGAAAATAATAATAATTTTATCACGCATGACATGGCAAGAGTATCACTAGGATATCCATTTTTTAATAGAGTGCAGCGGATAAAATCCAATTCTTCATCCAAATATTGTACACTGCAAATCATCAAGGCCCTATGAGTTAAGGTCTTGATGAGAGTGATTTTACGCTTTCTGGGACAAAATGAGTCCCAACGCATATACAAACCCAAAAACGTTGGTTTGCGAAAGAACGAAATAAGAAATTGAGAAGGGGTCCGATGCACAAGGACATCAAGAAAAGAGAGACAAGAATTAGACTCCTTTTCGATGGTAAATTTCAAAGATGGATGAAGTTGGTTCATAACTGTGAGAAAGGAATCAGCTTCCCCTTCGCTATTAAAAAGACAAAATGTATCGTCCACATACCGACGGTACATAGACGGTGCATTGTCATAAGTGAGGAGGGACGGCTCATAAAAGCCCACAAAAATATTGGCCAAAGCGGGGCCCAAAGGGGAGCCCATAGCAACCCCATCAATCTGTCTGTACATAAAATTGTTAAAGCTAAACTCCACAGACATGGTAGCGAATTGCATAAGCTCAACAAACACATTTTCTGGGATATCCGGAGGTGACAAACTACTTCGATATAACATGTTACAACAAATATCAATAGTTTCCATTACTGGAACACAAGTAAACAGAGAACATACGTCAAAGGAACACATGAATTTATTTTTAGAAGGAGTATCACGAATAACCTGAATAAACGAAAACGAATCTTTAATAGTATACGAGCTAAAATGTTCAACAACAGGTTCAAGAAGTTTTGAAAGAAAATTCGCAACCTTATGTTGAGACGAGCCTCACATGGACAGGATGGGTCGAAGGGGTACATCATCCTTATGAGTCTTCGGAAGACCATACAGACGAGGGCGAATAGACCCAACAGGTCTAATATCATCAGTGACTTCACGGGATATGAAACCACGTTTGACCCAAGATAAGAGTTTCTTTTGAAATTTAATTTCTAAAGGAATTGTGCGATCATGTGTCTCTACTGGACCAAGAGGAAGAAATTTTGTAGTGTCACCAAGAATGCTTTGCTAGACCTGGCTTCTTTAATATTTCTTCTTTTCTAGCAAGATTAATGCTCGACAAACGTACATATAAGTTTCAGATCAAAATAAAATTCTTTTCGTTTTTCATTCAAAATACTCAAATTTTAGGAATACGTTTTCACAACATCGCCCACGTGACGCCGACGTGATCATATTTAAACGGAACGCTGATCTTATAAAAGATTTCAGTTATCTGTTTGGATTGGTATTGCTTTTATGTCCATCGTCTTTTTCATGTTGAATTGTATATGGTCTATGTTAATTATGTTTTATGAATATGTTCTGAAGATGGTCTATTAGACCGAAACGTCCGACGTTGACATTAAACATTAAAACAGCATAATCGCATATTAGGTTTTTTGTTTGTTTTTTTTTTCAGTATATTTTTCTTCATATATACATATATATATATATATATATATATATATATATATATATATATATATATATATATATATTTGATTGGATAGATGTGAGTTTGTGACCCTGGGTTTCACGCTTTAGTTGTCTGACGATCGCTAACGCGTGAAACCCAGGGTCACAAACTCCATCTATCCAACCAAATACGTTAGCTCTATCTCTGATATTGAGCGCTTTCTAATAAGTACCCGCGCATATAATATATAAATAATTATATATATATATATTTATATATATATATTTCATATATATATATATATATATATATATATATATATATATATATATATTAGGTATTGCTAACTTCAGCTAATTTAGTTAGCATTGGTCGATACATATTTTTATAAATAGGTACACCTATTAAAAACATCGGTTTCATAAAACTCTCTTTCTCATTCGCTCTCCGTGAATTTCGGGCCAATCCTTTACCATAGTCACGTATCTGATTAGATTCATAACAGGCGCTAGTCATACCCAGTTTCCCATATTCGTTACACTTCTCCCTCTCTATCTATGTGTCTCGGATTCCAGCTTCCTCCTGCTCCTGCTGCTGTTACACGCAAAATAAAATCGGAATCCCCGACGATAAGAAAGAAACGTACTGCAAACAGCAAATCGATTACTTCGCTTTCAACCATGCCAAGCAAATTGATTCTCTTTACTTGGATGCAAGCACTTTACTCTGTTTTATCATATTTTTTTTGTTCTTTCATTTTTATTTTATTTTTTTGCAGTTGTTTTCCTAGCCCGTAATTTGCCGGCATTTTTATATTTTTCTCTCAGCGTCTCGTCTAACACGTTCTTACTGGGTTTTTTTTCTGTTGCTTGTCTCAATCGTTAACACAATTATTTGTTCGCATTATTATTATTCGTTCGAAAGATAGTTCGATTATTTATGAGTCTGTCACTCCAAACATCACGATACTACATCAGGGTCGGAAGTTCAATAGGGTAGCATTCTGTGTCACAACAGCTGGTCAATATAGATGGTTGATTGGGAGTCAACCAGTCTTAGTTCATGGCTAGGTTACATTTGTCCGACGGACATTTAGCCGAAAATGTAGTGACGTACTTACATGTATGTCACATTCTTACTGTAATGTGCTATATATAATTACTTACTGTATTAATTTATAATTTTTTGACAGCCTTTTTTTTTTTTAAATCTATTCTGTATATATTATATTTTACTTCAAATATTACTGTAAGATAAGTATTTTGAGAAAAAGCACATTTTACTACAGCAAAAATCTTAAGCTTTTACGATATGAAATATCTTTCAATTTCGTTTTTAATTATTATCATCTTAAAGGGATGAACTAGCTTTACTTTTACTGTTAAATACGGATTTAAATAATTAGGTGCAACTTTTTACCCAAATCCATTCAAATATTTTTAAAATACTAATTACAATAAACAAATATTGAAATTAGAAAACTTTTAACTTTAAATTTAAATTTAGTAAATTAATCCCTTGAAATTGAGGGGTAATTATTAGTCCTCTTTTACCTTATAATATTGTTAAATAAAATACTTAAAGTATTGCTTCTTACTATTTTTACTTATACTTTTTCTGTGAAATGTCCGTCGGCCAAATATCAGTTGGGCTAAATGTCTCTCGGCCAAATGTCCGACGGCGTAATATCTGTCGGCCAAATATCCGGCCACGTATAGCTACATGACCAGAGCAGTATATCACTCGTAAGTTTTTGATTTTATCGCCAGCAGTATCCTATAAATCACATTCTACGTTCGCGTGAGACTGTAGAAATATCAGGGCTGAGTCAATAGAGCTTTGATTTAGTTAACTCTCCAAGTGCTGTGAAGTATAGCTCTCACCATCCAAGTCGAGGTTCCATCAAGCTTAGCCGCTGGGGTTTTAGTTAATATCCAAAGTAGTGGCACTATACATTATAACCGCATCTACAGTAATTTAAATGTTTCTCTGTTTAAGGTTATCTGATTGGTCAGATTTCCAGATTACATAAATTTTATTAAAGACTCGGACTCTTACCTATGCAAATTTTCACATCCTTTTCGGTAAAATGTATTTCTCTTCCTAGTTATGTAAAATATGTGGAGACTCTCTTATTTTTTTTTATATTTGGGCTCACCACAGATTTTAGTATAACTTTATTCTTGTAGAAAAGTTCCGGGTGTTTCATTGAATTATATTTCATCTTGGTAATGGAGATTTTGCCCTTGTTGAGATAAAATTTAGGGGGATTACACCAAGTCACTGGCGAAGTGTTACAGTGTTTTTTTTTTCCCGAATTTTCTTATGTATGTCACATGCAATCAGATTCTCAACAAACTTATATATATATATATATATATATTAATTGATTTAAAAATATGTTTTCTCGCTGCACAGTACTAACCATGTTTCAAAAATGGAAGCTAAAAGCTTCGAATTTAATTTTGTAATTAAATTAAAGAAATTGGTTCCATTTCATCCTCAAGCGAATTCTAGAGTAACTTATTTTTAAAATTTCTGGGTTTTAAAGGCACTGCAAAAATTCATTTAAACCCAGTAATTTTAAAAATAAGTTACTCCAAAATTCGCTTGAGGATGAAATTGAACTAATGTCTTTAATTTAATTACAAAATTAATTTAGAAGCTTTTAGCTTCCATTTTTGAAACATGGTTAGAACTGTGTAGCGAAAAAAATATTTTAAATCAATTAATTTATAATATTAATGCTCTGTAAATTTACATTGAGCACTATTTTGTAAAAATAAAAATATCAATAAGAACACCGGATTATATATCTTACTGTTCTTTCTTTATATATATATATATATATATATATATATATACATACATTCACATTTCTTTATTTTGTTCCCATCGATTTTTTTCTTTTTGCCATCCAAGGCTATAGAACACATTCTTTCATGCTATTTACCCATCAAAGTAACTATAAAAATATTCGACAGATTTTATTAATTCACCCGAGACAGTTTGCATTTAGCCTCGTTAGTTGAAACTTATGAATTTAATTTTAGAGGTTTTGATAGAGAGTCCAATATAGTTAAAAACCTTTTTAGATGATGTCGGAGAACTGTATCAATGGTAATGGTGGCATCAGTGATAGCTACGTCATTTGCATACTAAATATTGATCAAAGTTTTAAGTATATAGATTGGTCTTGGTGTTAGATTAAAACCTATTCGATGATGTATGTCGAGGAATGTTCTCAATACGTAATCAAGGGTGATAACAAAGAGGAAATATGCAAGGATATCACACTAAAAGATCTTTGATTTGATGTCGGAAAAGCTAGAATATCCGTCTGGTGATCTAACCAAAGATTTTCATTATTCTGTGTATACTTCCATGCTTTCCTTTAGATTTAAAAATAAAGAAATAATTTCTTTAGGCTAATTTGTAGCTGTCTTTCTTGATTTTTATCAAGCTTAGCTTCGTACGATATGGTTTCAAATGCGAATGGGAGTCGTAAAGAAAGAGATAAACTGCCATTCTTCAATGTTAAGAATAAAATATTCATTCTGAACATAAAGCTTCATCTCTATTAAGTATGCTCAAACATCGCCATGTTTAAAATACGTAACACCTTCAACTACGAAGCAAAGTATTTTTGTGTCGGGATACAAAAGGCGATTTGGTTGAAAGGCTCATATGGGTCAGGTGACGGCCGCTTAGTGACGTCACTTCCTAGAGTAGCGAAAGTGGCCAGACCGCCAGCCATCTTCTCGGAGTTAAACCTCACATTTTATTTTTTACACGTGCCCAGCACCTCTGCCGAGACCAGCCAACTGCAACGTGGGCAGCTTATCAACCCATCCTCCGTTTACTTTTGGGCATATATCTTCAATAGAAGATATATGTCCAAATCTTCGGCTCGCAGTCCTCAAATTGGGATAAAAAAAAAGACTTCCTGTTTTCACTTTGCGGAATATGTTCTCGCTAGTGATATAGAAATAAAATCCGTAGTCGTTTGTCGGCTCGAAAAGAAACTCTACACTTAGTATTTACAAGCCGCGAGGTGATGGTAGAATGTGACACAATCTCACTTTAATGTGTGTGCTTGGAGCCTGGCGAACGGGTGCATTAAGGTGGCAGCTGTTCGCTAAGACCTGGTACTTATTTTTATTTTTTTGAGGTGCACTTTGTCCGCATGCAGGTAAACAACTGTTTTGCGCTCTGTCCGAATACAGAGACACAATATATATAGTATATCCAATCGCGGTCAGATACAACATTTTTATCATAGCCCGACTGCCAGGGAGTGAAAAAATCGTAGGATCTATAGCACTGGTTGCTCGGGCAATGAAAACCGAGTGTTCCCGTTTAATGAAACGGTTAATATTCGCATTGATATAACGCCGACGATTATTTGCTCATAACCGAACAAAATGCTGGTTTCTGGCAGGCAAAGAGTAGTAGATATAAGATGGCGATGGTTCTTGGGGTTCATTAGACGGCAGTGAGTGACAATTTATCATACGATCTGCCCTTGTGGCCAAAATTCTAATGGCACATGTTTCCACTAGAGACTGGATAAACCGAACAAACTCATTTGCATGAGTCGATGCAAACATTTACTGATTTCTATAAAAATGTTAACGAATTTTGCGATCGCTAAGCTGTGGGTTGCATAAAAAACGGGAATGGCAATGAAAGACAATTTATATCCATTTCGCACTGCTTCACTTGGAAAAGGCATGAATAATAATGAAGGATAAACTAAATATTGGAGGAATTCAATGGAATATATAATTGATAAATATTCAATCGAATGAACATTTAAAATTATTGTATCTTAATATACAGAGTTTGCCTAAAATCTGGACATTTAGGCAAAAATGCATATTTTCAAGAAATTAATTTTTCCAAAAACATTTTATTGATTTGGAATATTAACAAATAACATCTTCAATATGATTTCCATCATTTGCGCTACAAAGGTTGATACGCTTAAAAATAATGGAGTTCATGCAATAAAAAGTTCGTGCGCTTAGCAGTTAATGGAAACGATGCAATAAATCCACATTGCCGCCAATTTTATCATATTCATGCTTTATGCATTTAATCAAGTGTGTTGCATCTTTGGCTTACATTGAATACACCTTCTCTTTTAGCATGCCCCAGAAAAAAAAAAAAAAACACGTCAATTCTTTCTTCTTTCGACAAATCCATGTTTAATCTGTAGGGGGTAAAAAGAAATATTGTTAATGAGATTTCCCGTGTCAGGCACACCTTTTTATAATAGTACACGTATTGATATTTGTTATTTATAAAGATTGGGATACGGCTTACGAAATATATAATATGAAAAGAAGAATAAATATTTTAACGTTATCGAATGCTGGGGAAATATCGTTGAATACAGTGAAAAAATTGAACAGAGATGGCTGAAGAATGAAAAGATTATTATTAGAAAGATAAGAGTAATGAAAATATCTATCTTAAGGAAAGTTATATTTTGGTGCAAATAAAAAGGGTAATAAACAGAAAAGGACAAAATATTTTTTTAAAATTTGGGTTTGCGAAAGTTAATAAAGAGAAAATTATCATATGAAGAAGTTTCGATAAGAAATCAAACATACGAGCGTGGACTGAAAGGTTCAAAGACTGACTATGAAGGAGTGACGCGAGAGCTGTGAAACCTTGCATGGATTAATTTCAACTCTTTTTATTAAAAACTGCATTGTTTCCAAACAGTTAAGAGGGTGGGATGAAATATTCATGGGCTGACTTTGAAGAAGTGATGCTAGATCTGTGAAACCTTGCATGCATTAATTTCAACACTTCTTATTAACAACTGCATTGTTTCTTTTCAGCTACGAATTGGGCTGAAAGGTTCATGGGTTGATTAGGAAGGCGTAATGCTAGAGCTGTGAAATTTATCAAGCAACAATTTCAACTTTTCTTATTAACAGCTGCATTGATTTTTTTTTTCGTCGACGAAGGTAGGCTGAAAAATTCATGGGTTGATTATGAAGGAGTGATGCAAGTGCTGTGAAATTTTCTAAACAATAACTTGAACTCTTTTTATTAACAACTGCATTGTTTTTTGCTTCTTTTTTTGTTTTTGTTTTTACATCTACAAAGGTGGGCTGAAAGGTTCATGGGCTGATTATGAAGTATTGATGCTAGAGCTGTGAAATCTTCCAAGCATTAATTTTAACTTTTCCTATTAACAACTGCATTGTTTTTTTCATCTACGAAGGTGGGCTGAAAGGTTCATGGGCTGATTATGAAGTATTGATGCTAGAGCTGTGAAATCTTCCAAGCATTAATTTAAACTTTTCCTATTAACAACTGCATTGTTTTTTTCATCTACGAAGGTGGGCTGAAAGGTTCATGGGCTGATTATGAAGGATTGATGCTAGAGCTGTGAAATCTTTCAAGCATTAATTTCAACTCATCTTATTAACAACTGCATTGTTTTTATTTTCATCTATGAAGGTGGGCTGAAAGTTTCATGGGCTGATTATGAAGGATTAATGCTAGAGCTGTGAAATCTTTCAAGCATTAATTGTAACACTTCTTATTAACAACTGCATTGTTTTTATTTTCATCTATGAAGGAATAGCGGCTTTGAAAGTTTCAATTTGGCTTCAAACTGATTATAATAGGATTAATGCTTTGATTCTGTAAAATCTTTCAAGCATTAATTGTAAAACAATTCTTATTAACAACTGCAGATGGTCATTATTTCACAGACATATACGCATAAAAAGACAATATATAAATGAACTGAATTAGCCAAACATTTCTTGAAAAATTTAAATTATTTCCTCGTTTTATCTTCGAGGAATCTTAGGATATAGACGCAGGTAAACCAGAAACCACTAATTTATATTTGGTAAAAATGGTCATTATTTCACAGACATACGACATGATTGAACTGAAAAGATTTCAGAAAATTTATTTTTTTATCTTCGAAATGCAGATAATTTATATATATATATATATATATATATATATATATATATATATATATATATATATATATATATATATATATAATGTACTTTCAATTAATTCAAAATTTCTTACAACGGATTTTTTTACCATTTTGTGTTGCAGAACGTTCCAAATTGTTTTGTCTTAATTTTTTCTGGAATAAACAATTGTTTGATTGATTGCTCACCCAGCAGGAAAAATAAATCTTTCGCTCGCAAAAACCAACAACAAGATCACTCTCTTTAACCCGTTATGTAAGTAGGCAAATTACAAAATAAAATCTGAACATCTATGCCACATCTAGCTTGTGCTCCGGCTATATATTTAATGATTCCTGATAAAATCCAATGAAGTATCCACACTGTTACTGATTCAGGAATGACATCTCGGTTTTTCCCATCACCTTAACGTCCCTTTTCTATAAATACGTTCAGGCTAATTGTCCTGATTCACGTTTTTCTACGGTACATTGGGGTCTCATTTTTAAAATCTGTTATCTTTATTCCTTAACCCACAGACAAGTCATTTGATTGGTTAAGTAATTCATCTGATAAACGCAATATGTTTTCTATTACGTTGCCGAAATGAAACCATCTCAAATTAAGCCGTTCTTCATAATCTTCTTGAAGCCAAATGCAAGCTTTATGTTCGTTTCACAAAGTGCCCTCTTCTTGGTTGCTAAGTGTTTGTGATACGATCTGCCATTGGTCACTTGTTGTGTAATGGTTTACGCGTGAATAGAGCAAAATATTTGTTTATTAGTATTTTAAGTATTATAAATAGTTTGAAGTGGCTTTCAAATTTTCAAAGCTTTCCATTTTCAAAGCTTTTCGCTATTCTCTTGCTAAGGTGAAAGGAAGCGACTAGGTTTTTCAGCAATATTTGTGATGGAATGTATGTAAGAATTTTACTTGGGGTCTGGAAGGAAAGAGAATTTGTTGTAATATGGTGGCTGTAGTAAGAATGGTAAGTAAGAATGTTTTGTTTTAGTTTACGGACTACTGTGGTATGTTTGGATCAGTAATTGTGGCTAGATAAGTTTAAGATAAGAACATCTTCGGAATGGGGACATACCCATTATTGTCTGTAGGTATGCTACAACAATAATAATGAATCTATATATTGAAAATCGGAAGATTGATGATGATAGCTTTTTTAATATATTATTTCTCCCACAGTTTGCTATATATTTAACCAATCGCTTAGGCAAATTTCATGAGGTTTTTTTTAAAGACGAGTAACGGAAATAAAAGGGATACGGAAATAAGGTTTAGGTTTGATCCAAAAAATGGTTAAATATATCCAAAACATTAGTCAGGCATTAAAAAAACTGAAAATCAGAAATAACAATAGACCCGAGGCCAGAGAACTGATGATGCGAGAGTGAGGCTATTCATATGATATAGGTGTTCATATTTGGAATCAGAATAAGCGGGAACAAAAAAATCAAAGTTCACTCACAACTGTTTCAAGAAATAGGACTCAAGATAAATACTTGCCAACTCAGAAATGATGATTTGAGATTCAAATGAAAGCAATAATGCAATCTACACTGAATCCATCACAGAAATTTACGATATGGTATTGGTAAATGGTAAACACTTAAAATACTTCGGTATATTGATCAGTTGAAACAAATATAGTATAAGAGAAAAGGAAATTGAATATAGAATAAGCTGAGCTTGGTATAATTTAAAATAACTTAAGACTTGAAATACCTCAGTGTATTTATCAGGTATAACACATTTAGTATAGGAGATAAGGAGACTGAACATAGACTGCACCTGGGATAATTTTTCCCAATACGGTTAGTTGCTATAAAAATCAAAAAGCATAAAAATAAAATATCAAGTCGTGTATTTAAATAGACTCGTTCTATCGAGACATTAATATGGATGTTATTCATGGCGCTAAACTAGTTCGGAAATATCCAAACTGTCAGTTTTATATAAATGTTTCCTTCGATCAATGATTAAAAATGGCTGCGGTGAGAATAAAGCCTGTCGGTCTTAGTGAAATCCATTCTTCTTCGAATCTGACGAAGCGGCGCAGCAGATCACAATAAAGATCTGTACCAAATAACAGAAACCCTTCCCATGATGACTTCAACAACAACGAAAATGGATAACAAATGTAATTCAAAGAGAAAATAACCTTATAATCAATTTTTTTGCGTTATCACAGGCACAACTTCAAACGTTTGGGAAGGAATTGCCCATCAATACTGGAAAGAGCAATACTAGTTACTGGACTTGCTCAAATTATTTCCCTTAAATAATGTTTTAATAGAAAGTGTTTATAAATTTCGACCGACACTGGCTATTCTTAATGAATGAATGTCGAATGTTTTCTTATAAGGAAACGGCTAATATTAACGCTAACATGTGTAATCAAGAGAGCTGGTGTAAAATATGCAGTCATCCGAGGATTTGATTGTGCTACTAGAGTCAACATCTGGCTATATGTCTTGCATGAGGTATTGTAACTATTTCCGGAATTTCACTTCGAAACTCCAGAGTATACAACCTGAAGAAGGCCAGAGCTTAAAACGACCGAAACGTCGTGAATATGATAATAACGATCAGAATAACACTCGGGACATTGTAAATGGTTTAAGTAGCTACTCGTGCCTATATTCATATTATTTACGGAAATAAACAAGTGAATGAACGTGTAAACATAATGTGGTTGGATCAACGACACGCAGATAGTTGCAACAGATTGGTGGTGTTTTATTAATATATTATTTATTGGTATTACCAGATTATTTCAATCATTGCAATCACGGTCGCTTCACATTTTCTTTGTTCTCTTGCCTTGGATTACCGTATCACCTAATTCTTAATTTAAAGAGAGAAATACTTCTGAGTTTTGTTTCTTACCTTATAAATGTCCGGTCTTCCTTAAATTATGTCCTTTTATTTGTGAGTGTACAATATAGAAATATTTGCAAAGTAATGGGCAAGATTACTATAGTACTTGGAATATGGTTGAAAACGGAAAAGAAGTTTTACAATATATGTAATTTTAAAACATCTTGCTAACAACAAGACAGTATTTTGAAAAAGCGTATCAACTGTTCGATTAGGATGTGGAAACTGTTTTGTTTTTTTTAAAATAGAAGGCAAATTAAGAAAATCAACAATATCTTTCAACAAAAAGATGCGGAATATACGATGGACTGACCATGTGAGTAACGATGAAGTTTTAGAGAAATTGGGAAAAAAAAGAACAAATAGTTATCAAAAAAAAAAAGAGAGACTTGAAATTTCTAGGGCGTATAAAGAGGAAAGAGAGATTGGAAATTCTTGCTCTTACATATGGAAGGTAAGTGGAAC
Source organism: Acanthosepion pharaonis (assembly GCA_903632075.3). Taxonomy (NCBI): domain Eukaryota; kingdom Metazoa; phylum Mollusca; class Cephalopoda; order Sepiida; family Sepiidae; genus Acanthosepion; species Acanthosepion pharaonis. The sequence continues at coordinate 1,792,331 of CAHIKZ030000979.1, read as the reverse complement.
AGAACAATAGCGCGTGACCTACCTAACAGCGTTGGGTAAATGGATGTTAGAACAGGGATTAGGAGAAATATCAAACGAACAAAAATCTCTTCAAAGGACAGGAAAGTGTGAAGAGCCATGACCGCCAATTTCTGAAAGGACATTTCAAAAGAAGACGAAGATGACTGATCAATGACAAATATACGTAACATATAAGAAACAAATAAATATATCAAAATAAAAAAATCAATGTTAAATATATATATATATATATATATATATATATATATATATAAAATATATATACAAATATATGTAAATATACAAATATATTTATAAAATATATATATATATATATATATATATATATATATATATATATATATATATATATATATATATATAAAATATATATATATATATATTTATACATATATATATATATGAGGAGAGATAGATATTGAACAATCTGAGATAAACAGATATGAACAATTACATGTATCCTTCGCCACATCTCTTCACCAATCCGTCTCTCTCTCACTCCTCTCTCTCTCTCTCTCTCCTCTCTCTCTCTCTCTCTCTCTCTCTATATATATATATATATATATATATATATATATATATATATATATAAGTTGTATCAAAATTGAATACTTTAACACACTTTGGTGGGGAGTGTTCCTGACACGAAAACATGGTAAAATGGCCATATAAACATATGTCCAAAAGGCCATGTAGAATGCGTTCTTCGTACCACAGGGTCTCGGTCTTCTTCTATCCAAGTTTCTGGTGTCACGGATCCTGTACCAGCAATACGGCGATAAACAGCAGCAAACGTTCGATGACACGAGTGCCTTCGGTCTGGAAACAGATACAGACGTTCAGCCTCGCGTCCATCATGATTCGCGCGCCTTTATGCAAAACCATATCTACCTGAACACGATATGAATATCCTGTCATTTCTCGGTTAACTCACTGTTGAGATGTTGTGAGTTTCCCGCGTGTCGGTGTATGAATCAAGACAAACACAGTTGTAGAGGTAAATACTGGTATATTCATAAAAGCAATTAACAATAGAGTGATTAGTAGAACGAAGGTTGGTTAGTACGAAACAATATCCAAAGTCTATAGTCCAACGGTATGTACCGGGTAAGTTTATCTGGACTTCTGACGCTCTGTCACTCTCTCTCCAGAGCTGACTTATATAAGAGGGACGAGTCCATTACTAGTTAGAAGGTGGGTGCGCCCCAACACTCACTACTGCATCAAACTTTTAAAACAGACTTGTAATCGATATGCAGGAGGGACATCTACATGGCAACACAGAGCCATCTATCGTAAACCTTCTTTAAACTTAATAACTCAAATACGATAAATTTGTGGACATTAGACATAGGCTTATCTTTTGTCCTTGTTTTGCTGTGATAAACCCACCACCAATGTATTTAAAAGTATTATTGATACACCCTGTATATATAACTGGGTTTTTATTTACAATGTTTTATGTAATAATAAATTCAAGATGATATTACTCCAGGTACCATTTGTCCATGTAAACATTTAAAATTACAGGGAAAGTTAAGTTTAAAATGGTTTATGTCTTGATTATTCTTTCTGCTTAGTGGGTAAAACTCAGCAGTTAAATTATCCAACTCCCGGAGAAAAGCAAATGTGTCTTCCGTTGCTTGCAGATGGTTCCAGAATTATGTTTTTCCTTAAATTGAGATAAATCCCAACTGCAATTTTAATGATGACATGCTAATCGAAAAATAATAATTGACATTGGATCATCTAATAATTAATTCAAAACAAATGATATCGTCTTTTCTTTTTTAATGTTATTATTATTTGCTCAACTCTACGATACCAGTTAAAACAGAATATTGCTGATACCGCTTTAAAAATATTCCAAAGGATAAACATTCTAGAAAAGAGACTGATGAACGCTGAACTTAGGTATTTTAAAAGATTCATTGCCAAAATAAACACCGAATCTTTGAAGTTAAAACAAAACAAACATTTCAGTCAGAAATCCGCGTTAATTTTCGTCCTGGGTGTGACGATAAACTACATCCGATTCCTTGGTAAGACGATAAACTACGTCCAACAGCAAAGCCTCTGATCAGGAGGTTTTGAGGAGCGTGGGGTCACCTCTTATTTGCTGGTGTTCCCAGGTTCACCCTGACCCGGGGTGGTAGCACCTGCTAGGTTCCCAGCTACGGGCAAATAGATAACAAAGCCGAAATTATGGAGCGTTCACTGAGGATAAAACTTACTATGCAGTCATAATTCATCTCGCGAAACAAGGCTAGATTGGCCTTTTATATAGTGTTTTTCTGAGCGTAAATTAGATGTAATACAAGGACTACATCCCCGTCCTGGATATGACGTTAAACTACATCCGCGTCCTGGGTAAGACGATAAACTACATCCACATCCTGGTTAAGACGATAAACTACATCTGCGTCCTGGGTAAGACGATAAACTACATCCACGTCCTGGGTATGACGATAAACTACATCCGCATCCTGGGTAAGACGATAAACTACGTCCAACTGCAAGGCTTCTGGTAATACGTTTTTGAAAAAAAAAATTGCCATCTGTACGTTTTTGAAAAAATAAAATTACCAGCTATACGTTTTTGAAAAAATATTTTTGCTGGCTATATGTTTTTGAAAGAATAATATTACCAGTTATAAGATTTTGAAAAAATAATATTACCAACTATGCAAAAAAAATCTTAACAGAAAACAGATTTTTGACAAAACAAAAATATTACCAGAAAAAAAAAGTTGTCGGCATAAAATGACCCATTCAGGTTGATATACCGTAAAACAAAACAAAACAAACCAAACCCCTTTATTTTTTTCACCTTCATTTCTTACTTTATTTCTGTGACCGCCTCGAAAATTACTTCAAGCTGACTGACGCATACACCCGTTTATAGAAAAGTAAACCTCTCAGCAAAATCACACTCTTACAGCAACCAATAACCATTAGTGGATTGAACTTGTAGTGATTTGCTAAGAGTACCTTAAATGTGGCACCATGCCAAAATTATGGAAAATTCAGTAAGCATAGAACTCACTGCTCAGTTATAATTGTTCTAAGCGTAGATTAGATTTAATACAAGGCCTAACGTATGGACCACTCAGTAAGATTCGAACTCACTACTCAATCATAATTGATCTCGCGAGACAAGTTGGCTTACTATTTTTATGTTTGGCACTATTCAGGCAGATATTGAACACTAAAATCATAGTCTAAAGCCAACATCAGACGATTTTAATCTATGTTTATCTTCCTGAGAACAACTTTAAATAATACTTTAAATTTGTCAACTACATATCAATTTGTAGACATGTTTTCTCCGTGATTATATTTTAAAATATATTGTTCACCTGATCTATACTTGCACGTGTTGGCGTAAATGCACATTTCTAACGAACATGCGTGTGCAAAATGTTTCTGGTTTAGTTTGAATTGGTTTGGTTTGTTTTGTTTTACGGCATATAAACCTCAATGGGTCATTTTATGCCGACAACTTTTTTTTTCTGGAAATATACTTGTTTTGTCAAAAATCCATTTCTGTTAATATTTTTTCCTCAAAAATGTATAGCTGGTAATATTATTTTTTCAAAAACGTATTGCTTGTAATAGTTTTTTTTTTTCCTTCAAAAAAGTATTGTTGATAATAGTTTTTTTGGTAAGTTTTTTCTTCAAAAAATTACTTCTGGTAATTTTTTTTAAAATTATTTCTAGCATTAAAACCTAGTTTTACACTTTTATAATGCTTTTTTACCTTAGTTTTTCAGGAGGTTTTGAGGAGCGTGGAACCACCTCTTAATTGCTGGTGTTCCCAGGTCTACCCTGACCCGGGGTGGTAGCACCCGTCAGGGTCCCAGCTATGGGCAAATAGTTAACTATTACCAGCAATACTTTTTTGAAAAAATTATTACTAGCAATACAAATTTGAAGGAAATATATTACCGGAAACAGATTTTTGATAAAATAAAATATTACCAGCAATAAAAATTTTCGTCAGCATTAAATAACCCATAGAGGTTGATATGCCGTAAAACAAAATAAATCAAACCAATATAAACCAAAGAATACATATTCTATTCAGACGAATCTATCTTTAAAATGTTGTCGACATTAAATAACCCATTGAGGTTGATATGCCGTTAAACAAAATAAACCAAACCAATTTATGTCATATGTTACACGAAATATATTGCTAAAAGCCAATATAACTGTACAAGAGGACATTGATTAACAATTAAGACCACTGCCCTATGAAATGAACCGATGTAAATGTGCTTTTTCAAAGCGGGTAGTGAATCAATGGAACGCTTTACCCCTTTCGACAATCAAAGCCAAGACATTTAACATCTTCAAAAATGAGATCAAAATAAATTTTGATTATATAGGATTATGATAAATTTACTTGTGTACAATGTGCGTCTGGCTTAAATATTTTTATGTCAATGTTTCGATTATTCCTGCTTTTCCAATGTTTCCCGGTTTACGACCATATCACGTTGAAACACTGGTTTTTGTACGTTCAACGAAGTTAAGCAAAGTACGGCCTTGTCAGTAGATGTGTGAGCGCTTGAGAATAACAGGTGCTGTAAACTTGTATGATAACGGTTCGAAATTGGAAATCGGAGAGCCGAGTTGACATTCCTGTCGGGTTCGTTCACTTACACACAAATATCATTAAGAATGTGTTAGGGGATGCTAGTTTATTTCCACTATAAAGGGCGATAACTCAAAAGACAGTTGAGTTACTTCCCTTGTTTGGTAGTCGGCGCGTAATACGTCTTAATTCATCATGGTGATAATTTGACACGCACGTTGATTTCATGGTTCAAATACAAACAAATCCTTGCTATTCTCAGACAGTAAAGAAATAAAATTTGTTTTATCTGTTAAAATAAACTTGTTTTATTGTCCTTCGTTTTTCTTCATCCGAAATGTATCGGATATAACAGATATGTATGTATCCACATCGTATCCCCCCAACTATGGGTTAATAAGTAGAACTTATGTAAGTACATCACTATTATCAAACATACTTGCTACAATCTAAAATTATTTTTTAGGTTTAAATAATCTGTCATGGGTTGATAATCCGTAAAAAACAAACTTCCGCCATGTTTCCCGTGTCCTTTTATTTCTACCGCCTCGTTGCCCATTTTTTTCTACTGGTTGGTTCGTTAATAAATAAATCAATAGACATATTTAATCAAGGACGAAATTATTCATACACCCATCAATTTTGAATATTTTTATCATTTCTCAGAATATATTGCCCGTATGATGCCAGATTTTTTTATATGTCATTAAGCATAAAAAAGAATATAAGAATCAATTTTCAGAAGAAGAGGTTAAATACAACAGATTTAACAGACGAATTATACAAAATAGGAAAAGCAAAAATTATTCCTGCAGTAGAAAATATCGTTTTAAATTTATTGATTCCTGCTTATATAAGTAATTTACTGTTGTGGACCCAGAATAGGTCCGAAAGAAAACTCGAACTCAGCAATTTAGTGAAAACAGATTATTAACAAAAAGAACGAATACAAAAGTGTTGCACGTCCGGCTGACGGCAAAGTACAATAGTCAACTCGTCAACTGTAGACAGCGATATTTAGTTACCCCCTCCACGAGGGTTACATGTGGCACAAGGCCGGTTTAACGTGGGATCTCCGAGCCCGTAGGCTCGGCCAAAAATAGCCCCTCTTTGAACCTGCATAAACGGGTTCGGGGGCAGTCAACCTCCCAGAACGAGACTCTGCCCTTTGGCAGAGCCTCGTCCAGGTTCCTCTCCACCCGAAGGCAGAGTGTTCGACTGTTTAGCTGGAACAGGTCAACTGTAGACAGCTCTTTTGAGAGGCATAATATCTCCGTATATATAGTAATTGGACGAGCCCATTTAGTCCATAAAGGTAGGTCCCATAACATTTACATAATTATTTTATCGGTAAAGCCTTGAAAACTATTTATTCAGTAGAATATTTGTGGTAATTCCAGCAAAAAAAAAATTGCCTATGGTATAGTGTCACCATTGTTATTCTTACGTTAACAACGCGACGAGGAAGCCATAGGAGTTTAGCGTTGACTTGAGAGAGAGAATTATTAACTTTCACAAGTGGGAAAATAGTTACAACACTATTTCAAACCGGTTAGCTATCCCAAGATCTACGGTACAGTCCATTATAAAGAAGTACAAACAGGTTGCCAGGTCAGGAAATTTGCCTGGGCGTAGAAGAAAACACACATTTTCACCGAGAACTGCACGAAAACTGCGTCGTGGGGTTAATATAAACCAAATAATTGTTTTGAAAGATATCGCTGATACTTTAGTATCCGACTAACGGTCGTCCTGCATCGACTGACTGACCGACCCACTGAGCGACTCCCTCGTTACTCTTACTACTCCTACTTATTATACGTGGGAGAGTCTATTAACTATAGAATAGGTGTGTTTCACTATATGATGTTTTGAAGAAAGGTGATGCTATCCTCCCAAAGAACACAATAGCAACATTAAAAGATGGAGGCCGCTCGATGATGTTTTGAGGCTGTTTTAGCTCAAAGGGATTTGGACAATCAATTGCAACAAGAAAAAATAATGAAATCTGTAGACTATATAAAAATTCTGGATGAAAATCTACAATTACCATTACAACATCTTCATCTAACTCGGCGATTTAATTTCCAGCAAGATAATGATCAAAAACTTAAGTCTAAATCAGTGACTACATGGGCTTCAGAAAGAGAAGATGCCATGGTCTTTAATGAGTCCCGACTGAATCCTATTGATCATCTATGGTTAGAATTGAAAGTTCGAATAAATCGTCGGTCACCAATAACCTTTTGGAATTAGAACGTGTAACCATTAATAAATGGAAGAATATCCCAGAAAAGACTTGTTCAAATCTCATCAAAAAGTTTAGAAAACGATTACATCAAATTAAAATGAAAGGCCATGCTGTTAACTATTAATATTGTGAAGATTGTTTATTGTTTTCTATTTTTCATACTGTGCGAATAATTTTGTCTTTTCGCATTTTGCATAATTTGTCTGTCAAATTTGTTGCATTTAACCTATCGTTAGGAAAAGTGAGTTTTATATATACCTTTGTTAGAACTTATTAACATATAAAACAATTGCATCCTACAGGGGTTAGATTGTAAGAAATGGATATAAATATGCAAAATTGATGGGTGTACGTCGTTGACTGTAAGTAAAATATAGCAGTTGAATTTCAGAATAAAATATTTATCTTTATTAAAAATGTTGATAAATTGTTTTGAAATTGTCAGCTTATATTATTGAAATACGTTCAAAATCTACAGGCCATAGTAATTTACATTTGATGAACACAATATCCAGTTAACCTGCATCAATTCTAATTAATTTTTACACTGAAATATGGGCTCCTTAACATTCCGTAATAATCCTCAATATTTCGTGCATTGATTTGGCCAACTTGTCTTATTTTCGATAATCAACTTTCGGTTTGTATTCTTTCTTGTTTCTTCGAAATTTTCGTTGCTTGAATAATATTTTAAATTTTCGTAAATTTCTCGTTAATTATGGAAAATTCATTTTCTATTGGAGTAATATCTAGAAAAAGTCAAGGGTCATTCCTTTATTTGATTTCTTTTCATATCATTTCTTCCTTTATTTGCAGAATTTTAATGATAATGCCATTATTTAAAGTTTCTTGTTTGTAAGCAACCCAACAAAAATATATTGTTCAAGAATTCTTCAGGATTTTTCTCATTTATGTTTATATTTTCATTAACTTTCGAGAGATTTCTAATTTTATTGCCTACAATGCTAGATTAAAACCTTAAACCAGCTATCACTATTGTCATATGTATCCCTGTACGGGCTATAACATACCAATCTAATTTAAACTGAATGAAATACACAACAACATAAATATATAAAAAAGTTCAAACAAAACACAAAAGTCATCGTATAAACCACTTGTTTATGTATATATTTTATATTTGACATTCTTAATGAATGTTAGTATGTATCTACTTGCAAAAGACTTTGTACCAAAAACAATATGAATTTTTGTACTTATCTGTTTGGTTTGTCACGAGACTGAATTGCATAGGATCCATTTTCTGTAACATTAGGAAGCGAATAGAGAAAGATTCACTTTACCGCCTAAGTATGTATCATGCAGGTACTTTCAGGTCATGTGACCGCTTTAATTATCGCGAATATTTATAGTTATTTTTCATTGTTATTTTTGCCTGGATAGGGGAGATAACTTTTTATCTCTCGCTACAGTATCATTGTGTCTGACTATTTTAATGCAAGTTTCAATTTTAGCCAGACATTCAGATCCTTCCAATATTATTCTGTATTCCGCACGAAATATTCACTCTTGGAATATCACGCTCTATGTACCTCTTTTATGAAAATAACGTTTCTTAGTTTTGATTTGGTTTAGTTTAGCGGCATATCAACATCTGGGTTATTTAATGCTTATGGCTAATCATTTTGGGCACAGTTTTATGTCTTAAACTACAGACAGTTTGTAGATAAACGTATCTTTTACATATATATAGTTTGTAGATAATCTAGTGTAGGTGTTAGATATTTTGGCATATAAATATTTATTTATGGTAGGACATGTTAACGGTTTTAGTATTTTCAAATAGATTTCTCATATAGGTTTCCTTTTAGTATTTAGTCTTAAAGGGGCTAAGCGCATAGATTTCGGTAAAATGTGAGTGCGGTATTCATGTAGTAAATGCTGGTCGATCTTTTCATCAACAAGTATGAATGGATGAGGCCTGTGCAACATACGTGTTGTCGAACTAGGAGGTAACACAACCTCTGAAAAGGTGTAGTGGGCGAATTATACATTCACAGCTGACAAGGCGGCACATGTGTCTGCTTTCTTTAAGGTGCCAATTCCGTTACTTTAATGCTGTTAGCCAATTTTATTCCTATTTTAAAAATTCCCTTCCCCTTGTATTAGTGTTGTAACCTAGGGAAAATTACTGAATAGAATAATCACACGAAGGTTAGTTTGGTTTGGCTTCTATTTTCCGGCATATCAACCTCAATGGGTTATTTAATGCCGACAAGATTTTTAGGATAGATTCGTATGAATAGAATATGTATTCTTTGGTCTAGTTTGGTTTGGTTTATTTTGTTTTACGTCATATCAACCTCAATGGGTTATTTAATGCCGACGACATTTTTAGGATAGATTCGTATGAATAGAATATGTATTCTTTGGTCTAGTTTGGTTTGGTTTATTTTGTTTTACGTCATATCAACCCCAATGGGTTATTTAATGCCGACAAGATTTTTAGGATAGATTCGTATGAATAGAATATGTATTCTTTGGTCTAGTTTGGTTTGGTTTATTTTGTTTTACGTCATATCAACCCCAATGGGTTATTTAATGCCGACAACATTTTTAGGATAGATTCGTATGAATAGAATTCTTTGGTCTATTTGGTTTGTTTATTTTTTTTACGTCATATCAACCCCAATGGGTTATTTAATGCCGACAAGATTTTTAGGATAGATTCGTATGAATAGAATATGTATTATTTGTTTTAGATTGGTTTGGTTTATTTTGTTTTACGGCATATTGTTATGGTCCGGTTCCTTGTACCACGGTGATAGTCCAAGAGAGAACCAATAAAGAAGAACTCCAATACGGATATGGAATAACACAGATATATTACAAACAGGAATATATACAGAGAAGTAGAAAGTGTTAGTACGAACAATCAGGTTTAGTAGTAATTGTCTTACGGATCTCACTCCTGACGTCAGACTGAACGGTATTTACTCACCCACCCCCCACCAACGAGGGCATCATGTAGCACAAGGCCAGTTTAACGTGGGATCTCCGAGCCCGTGGGCTCGGCCAAAAATATGCCCATTGAACCCGTATAAACGGATTCAGGGTCGGTTTAACTCCCCGAAAGAGACTCCGCCCTTCGGCGTAGCCTCGTTCGGGTTCCTCCCCGCCCGAAGGCAGAGAGTTCTACTGATCAGCTGATCAGTCGGTCGCCCGACTTCAGACTGAACAGTATTTAGTCACACGAGGGCATCATGTGGCACAAGGCCGGTTAAACGTGGGATCTCCAAGCCCGTGTGCTCGCCAAAAATATGTCCTTTGAACCCGTATAAACGGGTTCAGGGTCGGTTTACCTCCCCGAAAGAGACACCGCCCTTCGGCGTAGCCTCGGTCGTGTTCCTCCCCGCATGAAGGCAGAGAGTTCAATCGATCAGCCGGTCAGCCGGTCGCCTGACTTCGGACTGAACTCTCTTCTTCCTAATGAGGCGCAGTATTTATTACGTATGGAATAGTCCATTATGTTATTATGGGTAAGGTCCCATAACACATATCATTCTCAATCAGTTATTCAATGCCGACAACATTTTTAGGATAGATTCGTACGAATAGAATATGTATTCTTTGGTTTAGATTGCTTTGGTTTATTTTGTTCTAAGGTATATCAACCGCGAAGGGTTATTTAATGCCGACAAGATTTTTTGGATGGATTGAGATGAATAGCATATGTATTCTTTGGTTTAGTTTCGTTTGTTTTATTTTGTTTTACGACATCACAACCTCAATTTAATGCCGACAAAACTTTTAATGTTGGTAATATTTTTTTTTTCAAAAATCTATTTCTGTTAACAATATTTTTCCTTCAAATATCTATAGCTAGTAATATGTTTTTTCCTGAAAAATTTATAGTTTGACGTAAAACAACTGTTAATATTAAATAATACAGAGGTAACGTTCGATAACAAATAAAGGGATTATTTTTTATTCCCAGCTACTTCCTCTCAGGATCAGATGAATTTGAGAAAAATTAATTGACCATTTTCAAAAGATTATTCCTGATTCTTTCAATCGTTTTTCTTTTTTTTTTTTTTTTTTTTTTTATCTTAATCATTCGAAATCCATTTTTTTTCAAAATCTGTGAGCTACACACAAAATATGCACAAATAAAGTTCAGTTTGCCATCTGCGGCTAGAAATAATTAAACAGGTAGGAATGGATCAATTAACGAAACTGGGATAACCTAAGTGATGGCCGGCGGAACGAGAATAATTTACTCCCAGAATGGCAGCCTAAGTTTTGAAATACAGACTGTCGTGCTATTTAAGAGATGGCTGGAGGGGAGCGATCATAGGATTCATATATTTTCTAACATTATTTTTGATAAAATCAAACACATCGAACTCGAGTAGAATCGGAATTTGGTACACCGATTTCGCTAAGCTTTGCGCACATCCTTCTGTACAGACCCCACATCATCATATTGCCTAGTTTGCCCATAACATGTGATTTCTCTTTAAATGTAACCATTAATGTTAATGAACGTCTTCAGATATTTTCCTTCTGAATTTCTGGGATGAGGAATTATCATTATTCACACTATGATCACTCTCCGAATTTATTCGGAGGTGAGCTTGTCGAACTCCCTGCCTCTGGGCAGAGAGGAACCCAGACGAGGCTATGCCAAAGGGCAGAGTCTCGTCTGGGGTGGTAGACAGTTACCCGACCCCGTTTTTTACGGGGAATTTTTCCCGAGCTTACGGGCTCGGATACCCCACAATAAACTCGGCCTTGTGCCACATCCGACTCGTGGGGTGGTAGGTAAATATCATCATTATTCACACTATTTATATTCGGACTATTATCCTCATTTTTTTGTAGCTATCACAACTTTTCCGTCGTTGTGTTCTTCGGCCTTCATCACGTATATAACGATCTTATTAACCCAATAAACTGAACACTTTATTTAATATCCGGGTGTAGGTTGTTCACGTTCCCCTCCCCATGTCTACGCATATCTCGTTTGGTTCTTATTTTTTAAGTACTGCTCAGTTATTTCTCACCATTTTTCCACTGAGTCCAAGTACACACTGCCTGGCCCAGTGTTAAAATCATAATCACACCTTATTAACGAACGGACGGACGGACGCTACACTAAGCTATTTTCAGTAAGATTTAGATGAGGTATCCCGAAACATGGGCAGTGGAACGTGGAACGTTTAAACATGTAAGGTTCAGTTCGTAATTCCCTTCAGGTTACCTTGATCGATATAAACCTGATGAAGGCTTGGAGGTGGACACAACGGTCGAAACTTTATTATGTCAACAACGAATATAAATAATCTAAACAACTTCAAACATTGTTTTATTAATTGCAAACCGGTCAAAATCAGTGTATTTTTCCCCTTTAATAAATAGACTGATTAATTGTTTTATTACTTGTTACGTTTTATCAACTCTTTTAAGATCATTTAAAGCCAAGAAATATTTTTAAATTGTAAGACTTGTTTTGAGATAATAATGATTTAGTGATAGAAGTCTTCATATTTAACCCATAGCTGGGGGAGAAATGTTAATTCATACCTTTTATAAGTGTACTTTCGCGTAGGTGAGTGTAACGAAACCGACTGAAATTGGAACTCGTCTCTCACATTTCCAAGCTGGTGTCCGTTGCACCACCCACACATCCTAGTTCACTGCACCTTGTATTCACAAGCAGTCATCTATCTAGATACTGACCAGGATGGACTTTGCTTAACTTCGGTGATAATACAGAAACTAATGTTTTCAACATGGTGTGGACGTTAGCCTTTCAACGAATAGATAATTTATATATCTTTCCGTTATATTTTAAACACAGAATGCTTTAAAAAAAAAATCCGGTAATTATTCGCCGTTTTTTTTTTAAAATGAGCTCAGCTTCAACGCATGTCTCTAATTATATTTAGTTTGGTCAGAGTTCATGTAAATGAAACCTTCATTCCCTGCTGCGTATGGTATAACTCGAAGAGAAATAAAAGAAAGATAAAAAAAATGGATGCAAAACACAACACTCTAAATGAGAAGTGGAACTATTTTATGCCTTAAAGAATGTGGAGTGAGTTGACATGGTCAGATGCAAATAACAGAACTGTCTGACAAACAGAATTGACAGAATTTGCAATAAAAATAAAAAAGAACAAGGCAAAAAGAATATAAAACAAGCAGACAATATATGCAAGACAAATGAACAGTAATAAGGTAAAACGTTCACAAGAATTGGCGTCGACATAATAAAAGCAAGTTCGGACAAGCGAACGTAGAGTTCTGACTTCAAGACAAGGCAGTTCGTGACTGAGTCATATGAAACTGGAAACCGGCCTTTTTTTATTGACTAAGAAAAAAAAAACAGCATGCGTTTGTGTGCTTCTCCATATAGAATGGGAGGGACAAGTGTTTTGCAGTCATTTCCCAGCTAGATTGAAAGTAACATTAGCAGTGTCGATGCAGTAAATAATGGTGTCTTTCAACAAAAATGTCAGGATATAAAGAAAGAAAAAAAAATGAAAGTGCACAGATGGAAAACATTCGATGCATTCCACTGAAAATAGCGGGTCACTTTGAAAGCAGCAATTTCTCAAATACATGAAAAACATGTTCTTTTGCTTTTCAGTTTCTTAAACCGGATTTTTATAGCGAAATATTGAATCACAATGAAAAATCCATTGTCTAACGTCGAATGGAATCGATTTCGCCATTAATCGTCATTCTTCGATAAGAAACCTGATTCGATAATAAGGGATATGATTCATTTTGGTGCTTAGTGTTGCGTTGTAGTTCAGGCTAGACACCATGTTCGTTGACAGGATGCAGTTTATTGCAGTCAAACGCTTATACCTTAAAAAATTACCCTTCCGTCAGATCTTACTCACGAGTGAAGAACAAAAGAATTTATATCAGTAAAGCAGATTTTATTTTTGGTTTGTAACTTAGTGCTATAAGCGAGCGAAGTAGAGATGAGGCGTAAGTGAGCGGGGAGGTACACAGTTCAACGACCTTCATGTCCCTTCTGCGGAGACCACTTCGTTCCTTCTGTTTGACTTTTCTCTAGATGGTCAGTTTTCTGGACAACAGTCTTCTTTTTCTTGTCATCTTCGTCTAAAAATGTAAGTAATCTTCATTCTGTCACTTTCTCTAAGTCTGAGCCTCTTGCTCTTGTACTCTTGATTCACTCGTTGATAACCATTGATGAAAATTCAATGTTCTGTTTAGAGTTGTGCAAAACTTCCTGCTATTGTTCAGTTTTACAAGAGTCATATTGCTACATTAGCTTTGGACATTGCTACAAATTTTCAGGAGCGAACTTATGAGACTTGTATACGTAATTTAACTCTCACTAACAAATGACGGTGTCGTTGATATTTCAAAGAGAAAAAAGAATTCAATTGTTAATATTATTCATTTAACAGAAGCCCAAGAGACACATAATATAGAGGGATACTTAATGATATTTATCATATTAATATGTATAGAGAGAGGACAGATAGTTTTTTTTTGTGGAACTTAGTTGTCGGGTGGAAAATAATTTATTGCCCACAAGGGACTGGGAGGGCATAAATACTATTCAACTCGCTCTTGGCAACAGCAGCTCGGATAAGCGTATTTTAATTACCACTCATTTGTCCAAAGGTTCATCAAAGAGAAAAAAATGAATGTATTTCTTAATTAATTGAAAACATAATCGCTTGTTACTGCATGTAAATGTGAGTTGTGAAAAGATTTTAACATGTTCAATTACTTGTTAGTAGAGAAAAAATATTTTACGTAAAATTTCAAAAGAGAATAATTGAAGCCAATTATTTTATAATATTCAACAGAATTATTATCAAAATCACGTGGACGGACTATGTTCATTTAACGATGTAAGGGGGGGGAGAGGTTTTGTTTGTCGGCGGCGAATTTATCCCGTATCCAAGAATTTTAATTTATTCTTTTCTGATCGCTTCCTTTATGATGATGGCTTTGATGACTAAGTATGCCAATTCTTGAATGGAAATACCAATGGAATTGACTGCCTCGAAATATTAGTGAAGGACGACGTCGATTTTTTTGAGAGTTTCTCTCTTGGCGTTCGACTTCTTCCTTTTCTTTTCTGGTGGCTTTGAATTTTGGGGCTCCGATGGTGAAGGTTCATTGCTATATGGTACGTGCATTTCCTTCAAAAGTATTAGGCTCTAGTCCAGTGGTTTTCTTACTGGATAAGAATTGACGTAGAAACTTTGACTCTTACATTCTTACTATATGTCTTGACCATAGAAGACGGTGTTTAATGATAACTGGGTCGGTACAGCGACTCTCGGCTTTTTCGAAACATTGGTGTTGGTCACATAGTAATTCCTTTAGTATTCAAGAATGAACAAAGCTTTTGCTGGTGAAAGCTTTATAATTCTGGGATGTTGCGACGATATAGCGTATCTTATTCACAACCACATAGGAAATCAAAACAGCATTGTAGAACATACTGTTTTGTGGTTAAGTTCAGATCATTGTTATTATTCCAATTCTGTGTCCCACATTATTCTCTGATGTGCACATGCTTGACAAAATATGCTAAATATAGAATATGCTCTACGTGTTCAAGACGTGTATCACAGTTGGTAAAATATAAACCTGGTAAGATCGTATTTGGGCCTGGTTATGCAAGAACCTTCGTTTTCTTGATGTTTGCTCTAAGGCCAAAACAATGGTACCCCATAGCAACAGTTGTTCGCAGACTTTTGGTTTCCAGTTGCTTTCTTCGTGGTTCGGAATTAAAATCTGTCCCTATCCTAGAATGGTGGCTCTCAATCTCTGTAGGAAGGAGATATGGATTCCTGCCTTTTCTAAAGACATTAGTGCCAAAAGTAACGCAACAGACTATGCCCGAATTTGAACTCACTTCGCTAATTCTACATTATGAGCAGATGACATTTACACTAACCGCATACCCAACTAGTCGTTCATCCGTCCCAGTGTATAATAGTCTGAAATAATAATTTCAGACTATTATTTTTAGTGGCAAATTATTTTTAGCATTTGGCTCTGACCTTCTGAGGCTGAACTTAAGGTTAGATGGTAGATAAAATAGGGATGTCACTACGAAAAGACCGTCGCGTGATCCGCGTGACTTCATCATCATCAAATGGAGATGATTGCTTTTTGTGTCCTTGAACTATAGCATATACAATTTAGAATAAGGTAAATACAATTTATTCTACCGCTATTATATTACTGAGATTGCTTACAGGAAGACATTGTTGCATGATTTTTTAACTTTTAGGCCATTTAGAAAAACGAAAACTTCATTCAATCTATTGCTATAACATATAGGGCCTCGCCTCTAGAATGACCAGCGAGCGTGCATCATTATCTTAGAGACCGTACAGGGTGTCTATAAAGTTCGTGTGCAATTTAAAAAATTGTAACTTTATTTGTATTTGCGATAGAAATAATCTGTCAAAAATGTTATAAAGTTTAATGTACCTAGTTTTAAGTATAGCTAAAATAACTAATGTGATTTCAGGAATTACTGTAAATCAGTTGGCAAATGTTTTCCGTGAACTGCAAAATCGTATTACCCTTTGTATTGCTAATGATGGAGGACATGTGAAAACTTAAATAAAATTTCGATAAAACCTTAAAAAATATAGATTTACTTCTTTCTAATCCTTTTTACAAATTATTTCTATCGCAAATACAAATAAAATTATAATTTTTTTAAAATGCACACGAACTTTATGGACACCCTGAATAATCATGTTCTTGCTTATTTAAGCATGTTAGAATAAAAGATACGTTATTCAATAAATCGATCATTGTAAATAGCATGACCTTGTGAAATGTATAATTATCGTGTAGGACGTTTAGAATGAAGAAAATACAATTTACTCTGTCGCTATTTTCCATTTGATAACAAATAAACGAGTACTGATCTGCTACGTGACATCTGCCCTCTTTTATAGCAGCGAATGTTGGACGGTCTCCTCAAAAATGAAGAAGAGACTCGAGACAGCGAAGATGTGGTTCTACAGAAGGATGCTGAGGATATTATGGACTGAGCGTGTGAGCAAAGATAAGATTTTGAAGAGGATGCAAATAAGGATGAAGCTTATGCTTAACATAAGGAAGAGGCAGCTGATATTTCTGGGACCCGTAATGAGAAAAGAGGGCCTGGAGAATCTGATACTCACAAGTCGAATAGAGCGAAAGAGAGACAAGGAAAGCAAGGCATGTCATACCTGGCGAGCTTGAGCAAGTGGATGACAGAACGTGATCTGGTTGGGTGGGGGCAGAGGGACATTATTATTGAAAGCTACAAGGGACAAGAGGTAGTGGAGAGCCATGATCGCCTATGTGCTGAATGGGCACGGCACATATAAAGAAAAATGATAAGATGGACCTGGAAGCATTATTTTTATCATTAGGTATTTCAGAATAAAGAAAAGGTCATTGAATCGAACGGTATTATGTTTCGGGTTTTGTTGATGGAATGACTTGATAACATATCTTTTATCATTTAGATATTTCTCAATAGAAAGCCTATTATTAATATTTTTTCTATGAGATTCTAGACATTACTAATACGATGATTTTGTCCATATTTTAATATCTGTGTTACTACAGCTTCATCTCACATAAGAATTAATAATAGATTTGTTACTGTAGGTCCATAACGCGTATGTACACATATCTCTGGAGATATCGCCGATAATATTCACCCTGTTTTATTGCATTGTATAGATAAGAACAACCGTAATAATCAGAAATACGCCCCTTTGCATAAGCTTTTTACATTGCTTGCATTTATCTACATCAATGGTTGGGAAATCGATAGAAACTTTATTAGGCGTTATATGTTAGTTTGATAGAATTCATTGCCACATTTTCATCCTTTGATTTTTCTCTCAGTATGAATTTCTTGATCACATTTCCCAGAAAGAAAGTTGGCAGATTAATAAATCTCGAATACTACAGCGGATAATTTAGTCGCTCGGCTCATCGATTGCTTCCAATTGTTCGACACTTTGTTGCCGATAGAATCTCCCATATTTTCAATGCTGCCTTTCAGCCCGACGCGT
Source organism: Acanthosepion pharaonis (assembly GCA_903632075.3). Classification (NCBI taxonomy): domain Eukaryota; kingdom Metazoa; phylum Mollusca; class Cephalopoda; order Sepiida; family Sepiidae; genus Acanthosepion; species Acanthosepion pharaonis. The sequence continues at coordinate 1,774,399 of CAHIKZ030000979.1, read as the reverse complement.
ATCGAACCGGAAACGAGGCTGAAATCATTAAGCCTTTCATAAAACAATATGGATAAATAAATTATTTAAATTTCTGAGTTGTCATTCAATTCTCACGAATTTATGTAAGGCAAGTTTTTTTGTTTTTTTTTTGTAACAATTTTGGCCGCGAATCTGTAGGCAGAAGTTTATGGTCAGACTATATCCAGGTTGAAAACTTATATCAGTGTTTCTTCATTTAATGTTATAAGGGGCGTAAGATAAGAAAATGTCTTCTCACCGGAGTTAGTCAGCCTTTAGACATAGGCATACTTAGGAAATTAGTAGTCTTTCCAGGTTTTAGTATTGCTGGTCACAATCTCGACAATATTAGATATACAGATGGCAGTTTATCTAATGCGCTGTTAAGAGGAGACGCAGAAAGGAAACTACAGAAATTCTCATATAAAAACTTATATCTATAATTCTCAAAATGTGTGTGTGTATGTATGCCTGAGTTTGTGATCGGATGTTGTTTATATATTTCCACAGTTTTCATCCGATAACGAAGAATTTTTTTTGGTTTGATAGATAATTCTTCGGTGCCGGTTTTGAGTCCAAATTGTTGGAGACAATGGCTCTCCACTACTTCCTGCCCATTATAACTCTCAGTAGAATTTTACTATTTACTATCTTTTCTTGGATATATATCTTTCATAAAACTTTAATAAAAATAGATACTTTAAATTATTACAATAATATTATGTATATCTATAATTCTTAAAATGTGTGTGTGTGTGATCAGAAGTTGTTTATGTGTTGTGTGTGTGTGTGTGTGTGATAGTTTTTATGTGTTTCATCCGAACGCTTCTGTGCGCGAGGCTGAAAAGGATGATCAAAGGACACAACGGCTGAGGAGAAACGTCTCTTCAACTGCTGCTGCGCCTGAGGCTGAAAGAAGATTGGGAATGCAAAAACTGACTCTAAACTTAAACTGCTCCAATTGAACGGCAACAATTTCCAGTAATGAAAGACCAGGTCGAAGACTGGTTAAACTTCTAGTAGTGAATAAAAATGAAAAAAAAATATCAACAGCAAAAAGACGATATATGTGGGTGGAAAGAAAACGAACAGCAGAAATGAAAACAAAGAATTGGCGACTCCAAAATCAAGCATGTACAAAAACTTAAATATTTAAGATATGTTTTAAGGACTGAGAGCAAAAATGCACCACCTAAAGCCGAAAGCACATTAGGATAGGGGAAAATCATCTTCTAGACGCTAAACAAACTATTAACAAATGAGAAAAAATTCGTTAGAAACAAAGAAAAGAGTAATGTACTATTATTGAATATCGGTTCAAATTTTATGGCAGTGAAGATTAGACAATATCCTCTTAGATAAAGCAAAAAATTTGAGGTAACAGAAATGTGGTTTTACAGAAGGATTCTGAGAATGCCATGGACCGAATTTGTTAGCAGTGACAATGTTTTGGAGAAAATGGAAACATAAAGTACACTTACACGTAAAATCAGAAAGAGTCAGTTGAAATTTCTAAAGCACATAATGAGGAAATAATTCCTGAATAATGTGACACTCACAGGATATATTGAATGTAAGAGGGACAGAAAAAAACTGTGAGTAACCTGGTTAAAGAGAGTTGTGCACATGGTTGATAGAACAGGGACTAGGAGAGACAACAGATATGGAAAGAAGTAAATGGAACTTCCGAAGAGCGGAAAAGGACGGAAATTGTGTAGAACCAGAAAAGCTAACATCCTGATAGGATACGACACAAAGACGACGACGACGACGACGAAGAAGAAGAAGAAGAAGAAGGAGGAGGAGGAGGAGGAGGAGGGAGAAGATAACTAATTTTAAATAATAATAATATCGTCATCAATAATACGTTTCTAGAAATCTGTAATTAATAGCAATATTAATATTCGTAAGCATTTAGATGATTCACAGAATTAGAATCAATAATTATGAAAGAACAATAATAACAAAAACAACAAGTGAAACAACAGAAAAAACAATAGAAGCAAGAAGAAGAAGAGGAAGAAGAAGAAGAAGAGAAGGAGGAGGAAGATGAAAAAGAAGAAGAAGAGTAGGAGAAAGAGGAAGAAGATGAAGAGGAGGAAGATGAAAAAGAAGAAGTAGTAGTAGTAGAAGAAGCGGAGGAGAACGAAGAAGTGGATGAGGAGAAAGAAGAAGAAGAAGAAGAAAGGAAAGTGTCGGGCCGGTTTCAAATGATGGTCTAGTCTTCCATCACGCTCTAGGAATGCCCTAGAGAAAAGCATGACTTAATTTTTTAAACACAACGATAAGTTGAATAGGAAGTTCGACTTGGCTCTCTATTATTGAATGGTAGCTAGTCTAGAAGGACTACTTTATATTTTAAGCCCTGAAGAAAGCAGCCATAAACTACTCGCCTGTTTTTGTTTTGTTTTGTTTGATTGTACGATGGCAATTCCCAAAGAAAAACGATAAAATCACCTGTGCTGAGAAATTGTCGACTAAGTCCTGACGGAACAAATATTAAATTAACAAATCTCACTTTCTTATACTGATCGAATATATCATTAAAATGTATCACCTGTGGGTCACTGCCTACTTGTCATCCAAAATGGCAATGACGGAACTGTGTTAAGAAGTGATTCTGTGTTTGCTTCAGATTCAGTATTCTCGAAATACAAGTATAGGAACGGAATGGAATATTTCAGGAATGTCCATATATTTATCGATGCTCTATTATACTGTAGCATTTCCTGTTCTTATATCTCAATGTGAAATTACAATGCAGAATAGTAATGGAAATACATGTGCATTGCTGTATTTTTTAGACTATTTGGTGCAATTATTTTTTTCTTTCCTAAATTATCCCATGAATCTCAATATCAGCGTTGCGACCTTCATCCGTGTAGCGGACTTTGGTTTTGGTAACAGTGATCTACTGATTGTTTTTCTCTTATTTAGATGTAATTTCTACGGAATTTTGTTTTTGTCATATTTTATCCATTCTCCTATAGGTTCTTTCTACAACTGTTAATTTCTTTTGTTCAATCATTCCTTGATGTTGCTTATCGCTCGTCATTACTTTTAATGCAATAAGTTGTTCGCAATGTAATGCCAAATAATAGAAACAGAATAAAAATACGTCCATATATAAGAAACTTCAAATATATTTTTCAATTGCTTATTCAGCATGATTGATAATTTAAAAAAAAAAACTATAAAAATAAGCAAGTTGGTTCACTGTATGTTTCGAGACAATGCTTTCCAGAATATATCTTACATAAGCAAAAGTCGACTATTCGTCCATTCTTAGATTATTGCTGGCTTATATGGTCCAGTGCCGCTGTTATTTATTCTGAGCTCCTTGAAATTTTCCAAAGAAGAATCAGCAATGTTATTGGTCCAGATCTGTCGGTTCAGCTTCGGTCACTCCCCCCCCCCCCGCCGCAACGTTGCGTCTCTATATCTTTTCTGTTTTGATGGTATTTGTCCGAATGAGCTCTTAGCTAGGGGAACCTTGACCATCTGAATTTAAACGCCGTACTAGACTGTCGTCAAGATCTCATCAATTTATACTTGAGCTAGCTAGATGTAGCCGTTAGTTCTATGCTAAAAGTTTCATTTCTCGCAATTCTCGCTCATAGAACTCACTTCCGGTTCCTTGCTTTCCAGCTAACTTTAAACTGCAAAAATTTAAAAGCAATGGCAATCGCTATCTACTGTCCATCTGATTACTCTTTTCTCTTCCCGCTCATTATTATTATTTCTGATCATAATTCTCCTACACCATGTAACTCTTTGTGTCTTAGTGGCTTTACTGCCTTACATGGGGTGATATCGATTTTTAATTTTTTTTTTAAATATATAACTTATAAGTTACTTCCTATCAGTCATGCAAAATGGCAATGCAAGAAATGAGGTAAGAAGTGATACCGTGATTGCTACAGATTCCCTCCTTGTCGGATTACAAGTACTGGAATATTTCAAGAAAGTTCATATATTTATCGATGCTCGCTTATTTCAATTCCTTTTCTATTCTTAAATCTCAATGTAAAATTATATTCCAGAATTTTAATGAAGATGCATTTACATTGCTATATTTTTGTTTTAATGTATTTTATGCAACTAGATTTTTTTTTCTTTCCTAAATTATCCTATGAATCTCAATATCAACATTGCGACCTTCATTCGTGCAGCGGACTTTGGTTTTGGGAACACTGATCTCTTGCTTGTTTTTCTCTTATTTACATGTAATTTGAATAGATTTTGGTTTTTGTCATATTTTATCCATTCTTCTATAGATTCTTTCTACAGCTGATATTTTCATTTGTCCATTCAGTTATTGCTGAGTTTTTTTTCACTCGTTATTAATTTTTATACAGCAGGTTCTTAGCAATGCAATGTAAAATAATAAACAAGTGAATAGAATTACGTCGACATATAAGAAATTTTAAATATATTTTTCAATTTTTTATTCATAATGATTGATAATAAAAAAAGGAAACAATGAAAGCTAGATCACTATATCATGAGAGACAAGTTTTCTCTTGAGAATCTTTTTTATATATGTATAAGTCTACCATTCGTCCATGCTTAGAATTATGTTAACATATATTTTCGGTGCCTCTGCTATTTACCTTGAGCTCCTTGATTGTTGATATTTTTCTTGTTTTGAAAAGAAAATTACGTTTTCCTTGAAAAAAAAGAAAAAAAAACATTTAAAAATAATAATAAATGGCCAACAAACGTCAGGTAAAAAAAAGAAAGACATACCCGATAAAAACACTAAAAATGCTATTGACATGAATATAACCAAAGAAAATGACGACTAAAAAATTGAAACAAAAATGTAACGGGGCCAAAAAACTGAAACCAGCGAGAACAACAGCTTAAAAATATATCGACCGGGGAATCACTCTCTTGCTGGAAGTTCTCACTGAAGTGTATCATCAACATAACGGAGTTTCTGGAAAGAGCTAAGAGCTACGCATATGGGCTCTTTGTTGAGATCAGGGATTACAGAAAAGTACTAAGTATTCTGCCATTTTTTTTCTGGTCGAGAAGGGTTCGCGCAAAATTTGCCGGTCCCCTAAAGACCCCGTGATTAAAACTTTGACTTCCCCTGGAGTCAAACCTCAAAGAATTATCAAATGAAATGGTTAATTTATGTGGGACGTACTGTTATCCACTGTAAGTACGCCTCCAGTCGGGATTTAATAACAAATGAATTCATACTTACAAGGCAATATGAGGGAATGCTTGAGACAACGTTTCACTATATGAGGTCCCTTTGTTTTGTAGGGGAGCATTCGGCGGCTTGTCTGGTTCAATTTAGACATATCCCCAGTAATTCCTCCGACAGCATGAGCTTCGAGATAATGTTATATTATAAACCCTTCAGCTCTGCCCCAAACTAATCTTGGTGTAGTGGGACAAAAATGCCTGTCATTGTGAACGGCCGTTAATCAACATGCTGAAGTGCAAAGAACAGTCCCTCTGGAGGTCTCTGGAGGTCTCTGGAGTTTTGGCTCTCTTTGGCCGAATCTTTTTTTCCGTCTCGCCTGTAATGGGCATGCCTGCGACAAGGAACGGTGCAATTTCACGTGCACCATATCCATAAAAGCCTTTTCCCGTCGCTTGTGTGGTTACGGTGAAGGAAAAGTATGAATGGCAGATCCTTGATAAGACAAAAAGGAAGTTTCAAGCAATGGGACCACTGTCCTCCAAAGCCCTCATGTGTAAAGGCAAAAACAGCTCCACTTCTCCCAGTACCAAAGGTGACTCTCATGCCACAGATACCGAACAAACCAGAAACCAACGATTAAAGTCCGAACCAATTTTCAAAAAGGCCAAAAAATTACAACAAATTAAGGAGGCTTTAAAAGCAAAATGTGAAACATCTGCACGAGAAATTGGCCCTACATCCTCGCTACCGTCTTCCTCAACAGTTAAACAGCACTCCATGCCAACAGCTCCAGTAGTAAAACCATTAACATCCACCCCTTCCAAAATGACCATCCTCAAGAAAGATCCCCGCAAAGAAAAGGTCTACTCTTGCCAACCCTCGTAACCCAACCCCTCCCCAAACTCCCATCAGCATACCTAAAAAATCGGATCAACAAAAAAGACAAAAGAAGTCGCTTCACAGACTTAAACGAATCAAATACAACACTGAGCAAAACATGTGTCGGGTAACGAAAGAGCAGGAGGGAAAAGTAGCAATGCAGTCCAGAAAGATTATCTCATTATAAATGCACATTGGAGTTTGATAATTAAATTGTTGTCTTATTCGCCTCCCGCCACAGATAAGATTTGTACATGTGAGTACTACTTAGGACTTCCTATAGATTCTGAGGTATTCTTATGGATATGGTAAGAATGATATATAAGAATGTGTTGTTTTGGTGTAAGGATTACTATGCTATTCTTAGGTCAGTGATTGTGGCACTATAAGTTTAAGTCCCTGTCTCAGTTTTGGCCTTGTGCAGCATTTTTATATTATTACGAAATAAATATCGCTCCCCGGCGCAGGAATTTTAAGTCTCGTTTTTGAACGTGAACTGACATTTTTTACACACCAGTGCAGTTAAACTGAGTTCGTTGGCTACAGAAAACTTTTTGGAAATTTGTTAAGAATTTTTTTCGACAGAGCAAATTTGTGAAGTTGATTTAATTTATTTTTCTTTTATGCATTTATTTGCTTGTTTTGTTTTTGTTTGTTGTTTTGCATTTAGTTTTTAATTTTATTTTTTTCAGTCATTTTTTTCAGGTTTCCCGTCGGCTTTGGTCGCCATCTTAATTTATAGTTTTCTGGTTTCAGTAAAGGCTTGCCAGATGACTTTATTTTTATTGCGTTTGTGTTTACTTCATAATTTACTGTTTTATTTATCATTGAAATTAATTGAAAGGACTTGAAAAACTTT
>CAHIKZ030000979.1:1755000-1762500 GCA_903632075.3 Acanthosepion pharaonis | reverse complement strand
GAAGAAATTAGATATCTAAGAAATTTTACCCATCATCAAATTCAAAGAAAACTATGCGTTTCATATGATGTCGCTGATTGGTTTATATATCTGTCTATATTTCTGAGATGAGGTATTTTGTACATTATTTACATCATTCGGACTATTGTCCTAATCTTTGTCGCCACATTTATTTGTTATAGAGTAGTTTCACAGTGGAGGCTTGTATTTCACTAAGTCGGTCCGTAAATAGGTTCGACGTACAAAACGTTAGGAACTTGATATAATAGTTAATGACACCGCAAATCTAGTTTAATATCCGACTAACGGTCGTCCGACATCGACTGACTGACTGACCAACTCTCTGCGCGACAGATTCACTGAGTGACTGCTACTACTCCTACTTAGTATAGTGGGAGAGTGTATTAACAATAGAATAGGTGTGTTTCACTATAAAATTGTTACAACGTTTCGGCTTTTGTACGCTCCGGCCTTCTTCAGGTGTTTGGAATGTCAAACTGAACCCTTTATTTCACTCACTGGGATAGACTGTTCTAGTTCCACGTGCCATGTTTAATGGATGTCAGTTATCAGTTATCCCCTGTTTATTCCCCTCTCTATGTTCTCTACTGCCTCAAAGACGCATGACACAGTGCATAAAGGCGTTGGTTAGATCCAGTGACAGGACCGAAAGAGTATGAGTTCAATACCCGGTTAAGACAGTATTTAAATCTATAGCATTCTTGAACAATTCTAAAACGCAGTTCCAGATCTGTATTGAACATAATCAACACTTCCTTAAAGAGGGAAGTTTATGTTTATTTTCGCTCTTGTTAATTTCGTCAAGTTATCTTAGCTAGGGAATCTATGTTCATTTTTGATTTATGTACCCACGTTTGTTTTTAGTTTAATTACCCTTCCCTGTCCCGTTAGTTGACCTGAAATATCATTTCTCTGGTAAATGTGGGTCGCCTTTATAAAACTGTCATTCTCAGAACAATACTCTTCGAAGTTCTTTTCACGCTCTACATAAACATGCAGGGATATTTTTTGATTGGAGTACTGTAACCTTCTTGTTGTCTTTAACGAAAATAAACTTGGCAATATATTTTTTACTCAAGTCTTCCTTTTGTTTGTTGCAGTCTTCCGTCATTTATATATGTTTGCAGGCCAATATGTCACCCGCAACGGACACACGTGTATGCCAATTTTTTTCAACTGAATGTCTTACGCCACATTTTTCAAAAATCCCCTGAAATCTCCTATTTCCTGGTGACAAGCTGCAAAAATTCATCGTTGCTGTCAATATATGGAATCATTGAATGGGTATATATAGTCGCGATAGCGATAAACTCTCACCGCATCTTGGGAACCCAACCGACGAAATTATGGAAATATCACAACCCTGAACTTTGTCTTGTAAACAATTGGGATCCATGGTCTAACATTATCATTGCCACACAATAACTCTAATCTTAATATTAAAGGACTGTATTCACGGTTTACTAAACCACACCAAACATTGCTCATCCTGCAAGTTCCAAAGGCGATGTCTCGTAACATAGGACACCGTAGTGGGTCTTTTCTTCTGATATCAGATAAAAGTTTAATCACTTAACTAAATTCCTGCTATCATCTACATTCTATCGAGACGATCTGTTCTGAATCATTAATCTCAACTGTGCTAAGCCACGTCACTCTCGACAGTGGCCGTTATTATTTTCATGAGATATTGCCGATAAGCAGTGGCATAAAACAAGGTATTTACAAATGTCTGCACAGTTACAGAAATTAAATACTCTGTAACGGACTGTGGGATTATGTTGAGTAGAAGTAGATGAATACACGTGGGTTAAAATTTCTCTGGTAGCCGATCCAACTACATGAGAAAGTTGGACTTTAATTAAATCCAAAGAAAAACAAACACAAGACCGATAAATATATGCAAACAAATATATGTATTAATAACAAGAAATGTTACAAGTTACATGGACAGTGTGTGTAGTGAATATTGTGTGTGTTTGTGTGTTGTGGTGAATATTCGTACGTACGTATATTGTTCTTAGCGTGTTCCCAGCATTTGGGAAACGCTGTATCTATGAGCGCTCACATCTGCGAGGTGGTAAGGCTGAAAGCCTGAGGAAAAAGAGGTCGAGGCGAAGGGTCAGCGAGTATTTATAGCCAGAGACCCCTGTTGAAAGGTAAGGAGCTAAGGAGGAGATAACAACTCCATGGGTTTACTATCATTCAGTATTTGAACTACAATAATTCAGGGTACTGTGGGTACTCAGCAAATGACAGAGCAAATCTGATATAGATCGAGAAAGTAACATTATGGAGGTGCATCGTCTCATTAACATTACGAACTGCAATCAAAAGATCTTCTTTTTTTACCCATATGTATGTTCAGTAAGCGAGCCTTAAAAAATCTTAATATATATAAATGTCATGTTTAAGTGATATGTCTGTGACGCATTGAAAGGATAGGTATATATGAACTTGTATGTACTTAACTGTATTTTTTTTTTAGCTTAACACGCATACTTACATAAGACACTCCTTTATTTTAAACGGATATTTTTGTGGAAAAAATAATGTTTTATTTCGTCCACAGAAATCTTTTTGGAAATTTATTAAGAAATTTTTTTTTCGACAGATCACACTTTGATTTCACAAGTTGATTGAATTTATTTTTCTGTTATTCATTTGTTCCTTTAATTTTTTTTTTTTAATTTTTTTTTTATTCAGTTATTTTTTTCAGTTTTCCTGTCGGCTTTAGCTGCCATCTTAATTTATAGTTTTCTGGTTTCATTAAATGCTTACCAGTCGACTGTATTTTTATTGCGTTTGTGTTCAATTTATACTTTACCTCTTTATTTATCATTTAATGTTTTATAATATATTTATTAAAAAATAACATCTTATTTATACAGCCGTCATGATTACGATTTTGTATTTGTTTTCTGAGGTTTTTTGTTTGTTATATGGTTTTGGTCAAGGAACACATCTGATGAAGGTGAAGCGATATATTTCGTTGCCGATCCATTTTACGTTACTCTTGAGCACCCAACGATTTAAGAGGCCTGAGATAGAACACTAGAAGCCTATGGCGAAAGTCTTTCAAACAAATTAATAGAAAAAGATTTCCTTTGTGGTTTCCCCACGAAAAATATAGTAGAAATTTGATTACATATCTTTTTCTTATTAAATCTGTATGCAGCCAGATTCCCCATCTATTAACGAAATTATTTGGATTGAGCTTTATACAACTGACCACGAGACTTGGAATGATTTTTCTAAAGAATAGCAAATACAAGGACCAATCAAAAGATGTATTTACATTCGGTACTGGGACCAAGTTAATAAATATGTATATTACACTGTCATTGTGAGTTTGATTATCAGACGATGTCTAATATTTACGTAGTTCATGCATAATATAGACTTACTGTAAATATGCCAAGGCTGAAATGGAAAATTAGAATCTGTGTTCCAATCAGGGTAGATATCATTGATAAGTAAATACATTTATCCAGCTTTATAAATATATACACCCTTGGTCAAATTAATTGAAACAACCGGTTTAATTTCCTTTCTTTCAAAATACGGTCAGTTTTAGACTGACTGCATTAACAGGATATAATCGATTTCTACTTCCCCCCCCCCCAGATTATGTTATTTGCAGTGGTGTACAGTAATAAAAATCTCTTTTCAGGTTGTATGATGAAATTTATTTGGACTTGAAAAATATCGCATCATCCGTGATTGCACCGGTTTTCATCACGCCCAAACACTATTGTCTCGACTGTTGATTAGTTATCCTATGGCCATTTTCTTCGATGGACGTTACTACAAGGAAGCGTACGAAAATTGTATGAACACGCTGGCGAGCCTTACCAGTGAGCAAATCAAAGTACTATCGACTGGCTCGGAAACTCTCCTGATTTAAATCCAGCCGAGAATCTGTGGTTAATCTGCAAGCAAAGACTTCGTTGAATGGACATACTATGTACCAACGTATGCATTGGAAAAATACGAAAAAAAATAAAGAAAATAAGAAAGGAATTATTTATTTTGATTCAATTAATTTTCACAAGGATGTAGAACTGAGTCTCTATTGAGTGATATGGATATAACTCCGTCCATAGTTTCTTGTATGATTTCTATAGTGCATCCTCATACAGCATATAGATTTGAGGCTCTCCCTGCAATAGTCCTTAAGAAATGTGCTCCTGAACTGTCTCCTGTTCTCTCTCAACTCTACAATAAAGTACTTACTGCTTCTTGTTTCCCCACTTGTTGGTTTCTTGTTTCAATCTTTAAGGACTGAATTAAACCATCTGATTTTTCTATCGGCCTATTAACCATCTTCCGAGACTGCAACTAACAATTTCGCAAAGAAGTAACCTTGGTTTTATTAGCTTGGGGCGACCATCCCAGCGTGCGGCAAGTTCGGATGTGCTTGATAACCTTGCTTCGGATTGAGCGAAGCGTAGTGAATGAAATTACCTTAAACTGCTCGATAGAAGCTGATTGTTGTGAAATAAATACGACAGAAGTCATCGTAACCAAAAGAGGCCAATGCACGGAGCTTCTGTCTCCATTCGAATCTATGTTCTCCATTCTATCTCAATTATCATTAGTTAGTATTCATATAAAATACAAATGCTATTGTAACCTAATTACGTACAATAATAGATCATATGCAATATACATCCTTGCGCAAAAAATATGTAAAGGTAAATAATAACGGAAATATTCGTTTTGTTTCAATTAATTTTCGCAAGGTTGTGTGTATCTATCTATCTATCTATCTATCTATCTATCTCAAACTGATAATTATCTATCTATCTAATAATGTTTATATGTATCTATCTATTTCATTCTGTTCATATCTATCTATCTCAAATTGTTCATTACCTATCTATCTATCTATCTCATTCTGTTCATATCTGTGTATCTCATTCAGTTCATATCTATCTATCTATCTGTATATCTATCTATCTATCTATCTCAAACTGTTTATTATCTATCTCTCTCTCTGTGTCTCTATCTATCTATCTATCTATCTCATTCTGCTCATATCTATCCACCTCATTCTGTTCATATCTATCTACATAATTCTGTTCATATCTATCTATCTATCTATCTATCTATCTATCTATCTCATTCTGCTCATATCTATCTATCTATCTATCTATCTATCTATCTATCTATCTATCTATCTAATTATGTTTACATAAATTAGTACTGGAACCTCTCCTGATTTAAATCCAATCGAGAATCTCCGGTGATTCTGCGCGGAACGACTTCGGGGAATGGATATACGAAGTACTACCATGAACACTGGCTCGTGTTCCATTAGAAAAATAATTAAATAATAAGAGAATTATTGGTTTTGTTTCAATTAATTTGCACAAGGGTGTATATACGTATCTGTGCATGTCTTTTAACTATAAATGTTATTTTTAGTGGATAAACATGTTTGAGTTGCGTCTACTGTTTATTATTATTATTATTAGTATTTTAGTAAACATTGAAATTAATAGCAACCTACCTAAATTGACAAGTCCTACTAGAGAAAAATGTCTGCCACCGGTAAGAAGCCAACGAGCATTCCTTTTTTTTTTAACTGAAGGAAAGCACTTAATCGGAAGCATGCCTCTGCCAGTTTCGTCACGGAGTCAGCCTGACAAATGAAAGTCAAAATAACCTGTGAAAAAGATATTTTTTTTTCTCGTTGAAACTTTTAGAAATTTATATCCGCAAGTTTCAGTTTCGTACACGAAACTTAAACAACTGCAATTTTGTGTAAGCAATTTTTATCCGACATTATTAATTATTACTATAAAAGTTAAACAAAAATCGAAGCCTTATGTTTTCAAAATTGAAACAGGAAAGCAAATTGCTACTACTCTTACGTGCAAACGCAGAAAGTCCCAAACTATGAAGTAAAACACCATAGCTTAAATATAATGGACATTATTTCAAATTGCAAAATATATATAATATATATATATATATATATATATATATATATATATATATATATATATATATAACGAAGTAAGTGCTTTAACAGAGAACGGAAAATGAGACATCGATATTCGTTGTTACATTGAGATAGCAAAAAATGCCATCTAAAAACCGGGTAATGTGTGAAGTACTGAACTGCTAGGTCGCATCTGCCCCCTCTATGGTAGTGAATTCTGGTCAATCCCCTCGTAGTACGAAAATGAAGTTAACTCTTTGAGTACTGACCACCGCTTTACTGATACTAGAGAAAAATGACTTAATGCCGGTTGAATGTTGGGTAAGCAATTGCTCTGTGTTTTGCTATTGGTGGTGTTATTTTGAAGGGACCAATCAGAAAAGCCCTAATATTCTGATGTCATCGAACGTTATGCCAACATGTCTGAGATTTTTAATTGTAATGTGCATGTGTTTTGGATAAAAAAAAAGATAGTTTTAACCACGAAGTGTGCAGAGTTTCAACCTGGACCGCAAGGAAAGCTATCAGGTACAAAACGTGTGAGAAAATAACTCTACACAATATTAACTCCTTCCCCCAATTTGGACGAGATGAGACACAAGGTCTTTATTGGGTGGTGACCCAAGCCCGTACGTCCGGGACAAGGACAAAAATTCCCCGATCCCCCGCAACCGTCAGTTGCGCTAGCCTCGGTGCGAACACCGATCCCTCCCTCTGGTGCAATGGAAGGGCGCGTCCTCGAGCAGCAGGGCTGGGCACCGCTCAGTATAATTTTCTCAGTTGCCCATCTGTCCGTTGACAGAGAAGCCTCGGAGCGCACTGCCCAAAGACAGAGACGCAACTGAGAGATGATGAGCCTGCGTTGAAAATCCCTCTAAGGGGGAATTTATGCGCTGCAAGTAAGTGATACTCTTGATGATCCATCGAAACTAGAGTATGACAATGGTTACTCTAACAGTAAAATGGAATGCGAATCGGATAACTTTGATACAGATAATGAAAAAGAACATTATTTACATTATTCAGACTAATGTCCTCATCTTTGTCGCCATATTTATTACAAAGTTTTGGCCGTTGTACGCTCCGAACTTCTTCAGGTGGTTGCAATGTCGAACTGAACCCTTTATTTCGCTCACTGGGGTAGACTACTCTAGTTCCACGTGCCATGTTTAATGGATGTAAGTTATCATTTATCTCTTGTTAATTCCCCTCTCTAAGCTCTTCACTGCCTTAACCGCGTATTGAACTCACACTCTTTGCGTCCTGTCACTGGATCTAACGAAAGCCTTTATCCGCTGTGCCATGTGTCCTTGGGCGTACAACGCCGAAACGTTATAATAAATATGGTGACAAAGATCAGGGCAGTAGTCCGAATAATATAAATAATGTACATAATACGTCGTCTCAGAAATATAGACAGGTAGTGAAAATGAAATTGAGCATGCAGAATTAGCCAATCAAAGGAGGCTTGTCCTAAGAGATTCCGGGGATGTTAGAGAAGATGTAAGAGGAGATCGAATTTGGAACAA
>CAHIKZ030000979.1:1662500-1747500 GCA_903632075.3 Acanthosepion pharaonis | reverse complement strand
CATTAGAATTCATAGGTAAGGCATATTACACTATGACAGATAGATAGATAGATAGATAGATAGATAGATAGAGAGAGAGAGAGGAAGGGAGAAAGAGAGAGAGAGAGAAATTGTTGTAACCTAGGAAGAGTTACTGAATAAAGAATAACCAAAACGGAGGTTGCAAATGAAATGGTAATCTTTATAACATCAATAAAATACAATACTCGGCAACGGCGTGAAGTAGGTAAACCACTGCTAGTGGTGAACTACTTAGACAGCAGATTAACCTCGCTTACCAACCTATTTATGAGAATTGGGGCATATCCATTAGAATAACAGTTACTTAGCAGCATTTGTATAGTAATAATTATATTCAAACATCTTACAATCTAAAACTATTTTCTGGTGTTAAATAACCTGCAAAATTTTGATAAGCTGTAAAAAACAATGCAATCAATGACACATAGACAAAATACCGAACATTAACACAGTATTATTTGAGAATGTTAAATATAGATCCTCGACAGTAATTGACAACCAAGTTTTTCAGTCAGAAAAACAGAAATTTCAGCAAAGCCTAGAATTTCGCACACGCTCCCTACAGCCATATTTTTCTAAACCAAATAGGTCGATCCAGAAAGCGGTACAGATGTTTTCGCTTGACATGTGGCGCATTTAATCCTCTTAGTAGCCTTAGCGAATCGACAGAACCTGCTTGCTTGCAGCCTTCGAACAGACCGACGACTGTTCCACTAATTATTCTCAGAGTTTCCATCAACCCATGTACATCAGAACGATCTAGTAGTCATCTAATCTGTTCTTAGACTCAACACGCCAGATTTGCATCGAAACAGTATAGACTCCGAGAATAACCCGCTGTGTACGAATGATGAATACCACTGTACGGTACGCCCCTAAACCGATGTGGTTATCTAACTAGTTTATCTCATGAACCCTTATTAGCAAGAAAGAGAAGTTTATAAGAATAAAGAGACATTCAATATTTAAGCAAATAAAACTAAAGTCACTTGGCTTGACAATTAACCGTGTTAAGATTTGTCTTGATTTGAGTTTCTTTATTGAAACTGTTCTTTACCTAATAAACAAATCCAATCTTTTGGAGAAAAGAGAAATTCCTTACTCTTTTACTTTCCTATGAAAGACCTATTACAAATTGGTGAATGTCCAGACAAACGTTTACAGACAACAGTCAGAATAATCTTTAATCGCAGGAGTTGAAAAAAAAATGGTCGCTGCAAGACAGAACAAGAAAGATATACTAATACATGACATCGCCTGATCACGCTTTGCTTTCTTGGCAAAGAAAGTCACAATGGAAAAGGAATGGTAAAGTTTCCTTACACGACAGATTTGGCATCATCCGCATCTCATTAATTTCGACCGATGTCGGAATGCTTACCTAGAATCAGATGTTAAAGACATCTTGCAATAGGGCATTGGCTATCGCATCATGTACAAATCAGGCTCTGATTCAGGAAAAAAAATTGTGTAAGTTAGTTACGAAAAATATTTTAATATTTTGCAGATACAGATACTAGTTATGAGTGAACTTATTTTAGTAAAAACTTCCGTAAAAAATTGAAAACAACTAATAATAAATTAGGTACTGTTTTGAAAAATATAACTGAACTTTAAAAACATTATATAATAAAATTAAGTGTTCAACTTATCTTTCCCAATAAG
This sequence comes from Acanthosepion pharaonis, assembly GCA_903632075.3. Lineage (NCBI taxonomy): Eukaryota > Metazoa > Mollusca > Cephalopoda > Sepiida > Sepiidae > Acanthosepion > Acanthosepion pharaonis. The sequence goes on along the minus strand of CAHIKZ030000979.1, from coordinate 1,745,814 downwards.
AGCCTTTCACAGATATAGTAAACACTTACCAGAGGGTTTACTATTAAAATTCAGTTTATTTACAAAAATCACATAATTCGTGAAAGACATTAAGTGTTTTGCTTTTTTATTATGATAATTTTTACGACAATATATTTTAATATTATTCTTTCTTAAAGACGTTATTATACTGATATGATAAATGTCTTTAACCGAAATTTTCGGTCACACACATATCCAATATCGAATAAAATACAAAGAATTGGAACAGTTTTGTATATAAAGAACTCAATTAATATTTTTTTTCACACTTTCGTTCCCATAACAGATAAAAACAGGTTATATAAACATTATCTGATACATATAACAATTTCAAATTAGACTGCATCTTACACCAGCTGATTTAAGAAAGAAAAAATCTAATCTAAGCTGAAGGAAGCGGCCTGTACAAGTACGAATTTGTGACACTGTTGTCCATGTTTTGCTGCCATAGACATTACATCATACACGGATGCACTTTTCGCCATTTGCAATAATCTTTTGTCGACGCTTTATAGATATATTTCATTAAAAGCTATTACACACTTTTCCCTAAAGTCTTTAATTTTATGAAATCAGCATCTACAACTTCGTCGTCATCACCATCATCATCGTCGTCATCGTCATCGTCGACATCATCGTCGTTGTCATCATCATCACCGTCGTCATATTTTCCGTCATCATCATGGTCATTGTCATCGTCGCCGTCACTATCATCATCACCGTCATCGTCGTCGTCGTCATCATCATGGTCATCATCATCATCGTAAATGTCGTCATCATCATCATCGTCGTCAACATCATTATCATCGTCATCGTCGCCGTCATCATTACCATCATCATCACCGTTGTCGTGCTCATCATTATCATCGTCGTAGTCATCATCATCATCATCATCATCGTCACGGTTATCATCATCATCATCGTCGTCGTCGTCGTCGTTATCATCATCATCGTCGCCGTCATCGTCGTCATCGTCACCGTCATCATCATCATCATCATCATCGTCGTCGTCATCGTCGTTGTCATCATTATCATGGTCATCATCATCATCATCATCATCATCATCGTAAATGTTGTCATCATCATCGTCGTCGTGAACATCATCATCATCGTCGCAGTCATCATTACCATCATCATCACCATTGTCGTCCTGATCATTATCATCGTCGTCGTGAATATCATCATCATCGTCACGGTTATCATAAACATCATCGTCATCGCCGTCATCACCATCATCATCATCATCAACACCGTCATCATCGTCGTCGTCAAACTTATCATCATCATCATCATCATCATCATCATCATCATCATCATCGTCTGAGCAGTTTTTATACGAAGGCAACAATGTAAACCAGCGTGATTAATCCTCTTCAGCATGGCGGCGTTTTTTCGAGCATAACCCATCTTCTTAGATACGGTGTGAGTGTCCTCAGCACCCAAAGAGTCACCTTGCAGTTCATACTGAATTCATACATTCGTTCACCACTTGTACAGCCAACAGAAAATGTTAGACAAACTGGAAATTTGAACATGGTGAGAGGATTCCTGAGTTCAGTGAATACACAACCATTGTTAAGAAATGCCCCACAGGAGAACACCGATATTCCATCTTCACGCAACAATTTATATTCCATACCTAATGTCTTACTACACTCAGGAATGCTGTCATCAAAGGAAAACAATGGACGAACAATATATTTTTCGTCGCCTACCTTTTGAATATGTTCGAAACAAAGATATTCAGATTCTCGAAGATTTCACACCTCATATTACTCGAACAGTTCAATGGAAAAAAGAAATGGTATTGTAATTTTCAATGTTCAAAACAAAGCTGTTTTTTGTTCAACATCACCGATCAGATGCTGATTTTTTTGTCCAATAAAATTGAATTATTCCACAGTCAAAATATATCGGGGAAACTTAAACAAATTTGCCCGAATTAAGATGAGTCAAAAGGGAGTTTTCTCTCATGACACTGATTTTCTAAATAACTTACTCTTCGGCAATGTATATTATTTAAAAAAAAGCGATTATTAGAATTGGAATAAAATCTAAACAGACAGTGAATGTTAATTTATACATCTTTTAGATCTTGAGAATTTACAACAAAAATATTAAACACGATTTATTTAATAGATTGTTTATTTATCCTCTGTGCTTCTTATATTATTTATTGGAACTGCCAAATGATTCGTATCTCAGTACATTCAGCAGGTACAATTATGTTGACTGTAAGCCTCTACCTTGAGTGACCCACGCAATTTTTATTAGGTGAACATTAGTATGAACAAAAATGGCAGCGTCTATATTTTCTGCCAAAGGAGATAATCTTAGATTTTAAAATATTGGTCACCCTGTACAAACCCAAGTGCGACTCGAGGTAGCATGTTACAAAGTAAGACATAATTTATGGTTATATGTGAGGAATATAACGGTTGAAACTTGAACAGGTTAAGATTGTATTAATCGGGGGAGTAACCTATTAGGGGGCGTCGGTTTAATAAAGTAGCGCTTCATGGAAAGATGTTAGAGTAGAACTTGTCTATATTTCTGATATGAGGTATTACGTACTCTATTTACATTAATCGGACTAATGTCCTCATCTTTGTAGCCATATTTAAGAAGAAGGCCGGAGCGTTGAACGGCCGGAACCTTGTAATAAATATGGCGATAAAGATGAGTACAATAGTCCGAATAATGTAAATAGAAAAGAACTTACATCTCACAAACGGAATCAGAAGTAAATGAAGGTGGTTCCCAAAAAATGCGCATGGCATTGCGGGTCTTAGCCGCGAATGTTAGAACTGGTGGAACTCTCTTTGGAAATAGCTATAGTGTAGCGAGAGGTTGTAGGATGGGAAATAATATCATTAACCACAAGGACGTGTTGATTCTTTTGAAGATTATCACTTTTGGAACGTCAGGACTGTGCATCCCCTTACCACATATGATAGCATTACTCTATTTTTGACTTGACCTGTCTCTTGTAAAGGTAGAGAATAGCAGTATGCGTCAGATATTTACTGGTATATGGAACCGATTAGAATTCTAGCAATCCACAGATATAAATATAACAAGATATTTTTCTATCGACCACTTATTCACTTTTCAGCTCTCTATGTTTTTGAAGTTGTATTATTTTATTGAAATTATTTATGATATACTTGCATAATCAGTTAATGACCCCTGTCATTGTCGATGATGTGTACAACAGATATTTACTGATATTTCTCTCTGTATGGTTACTGAGATGGGATTGCATTCCAAGTGGCTCGCAAACCCAAGTTTAACGAACAATCTGGATATAGACCACCTAAACAGTAAGTGTAGATATTTATGAACGATTTGCGAATCATGCATGACAACCACATGAAAGCCTATATCCGTCCAGGTTATTAACGAAGACAACCTGTGTTTTAAGGTCAATACTCCGGTTTTGTAACAAGTTACAGTGCTGGACTAAAGTACCATTGCATTCAGCTTGCTTATCCTTTATACTAAATTTGCTATAACTGATCAGAACTATGATATATTTCAAACAGAATTTATTAATAAACCTTCTTAATTTTGATGATAACAGACCTCATAACTTTCATTTTATTCCAAATAGATTTTTGTGAGAACAGAAATTATTTTTTTTTCTTTTCAGGACATTACTGATAAAAATAAATTATGGTCTTTTACCGAACGATTGCAAATGGTAATTGTTATAACGAGGTATATTTTAACGTAATAGAAAAGCGAAATAGCAACGCTTTTTCTAGGATGGGTAAATTTCTTTTACGTTAAATTCTTTCCATTGATTATGCATTATCAAATATAAACACAGTACAGGAAACGGTTTGGCAGAATTTAGCGAAAAAAAGAAAACTCTACCTACACTATTTGCATTATTCAGACTATTGTCTTCATCTTTGTCGCCATATTTATCACGTTTCGGTACATAATGCTTCATCTCAGAAATATAGACAGAAACTCTACCGAATAATAAAAGACTGCGTGCTAAAAATTTCTGTCTTTCCAAAATATGAATAAAATTGGAAAATAACAGAATTTATTAGACGGCTTTTAGCCAGTTTGAGAACTTTTCAGCACCCATCTGATATAAAAAAAAGAAAATGATTCAGATAATAATTTAAAGTTAAACCTATGACATCTATCATTTTTAATTCTATCTCCCTTCAGGACGTAGGCCTCCACAAATTCTAATTCTTTTATTGTCTTTGTACTGACATGATTACTTTGGAAAGATAGTGGAATGGTCTCCCGCTGAATTCTCCATTTTCTGCTTTTTTTTGTTTGAACTGAGATTTATAAGATCAAAATAGCAGCTGATATCCAAAATGATCTTTAGTCTACTGTTAACCGGGGTAAAGAATGGCTTGTTAATTTTAACGCCTCCAAAATTAAACTGCTTACTATTAATCAACTAAGGGAAGCTTCATTGATTTTCATCAGCATGGCTGATGCTGACATCCAGAAGAGTGTCTCGCTGCGCATTATTGGGTTAATGTTTTCGGTTGGTATTAAGTAGAAAGATTATATTGAATCCATTACTTGGTCAGCTGCTAGGAAGGTTGATACACTGTGTCGTACTAGAAGATCTTTTCTCTCCAGGGTCAATCTTTAACATCTATAAATGTACCAATTTTCCATGCTTAGAATATTGCAGCCACATATGGCCCGGTGTTATTAATGTTGGGCGTTTTCTATTTATCTACACCTCCTTGATAACATCCAAAGAAAAAGCATCAATATTACTGGCCCCGATCTGCCGTCTCGGCTTCAGTCACTTTCCCACATCTCTAAGGTTATCTCCCTTTACCTTTACATGGGAATTGTTCAGATGAAGTGTTCGCTGTTGTGTCTATATTCATTTTATTTAAGCTCTGTACTAGATGGACGATGAGGTCTCAAAAATTTACGCTTGACCTGACTAGATGTAACCGTAACTTCTATGCTAACAGCATTTCTCGCACGTGTCGCTTGTGGAACACACTTCTCGCTCCTTGCTTTCCAACCAAATTTAATCAGCAAACATTTAAGTGCTGTTTCTAAATCTCCCACGCGCAGTAAAACTTCGTGTTTCGGTAGCTTTACTATTTTGCTTAGGGTTAACTGGATAAAAAAAAAAAAAAGATTAGTAATTCTGATAGAATACCGGCCACCGATGGCTAGAGAGTAAAGTCTATTAATCTATTATTTAATCAATAACTTGGGCATAAATCTTGGAATCATAGATTTCCAAAGGTTATTAACGCGAAAGTGAATGGAGCAGTTTAGGCCGGAAGTTGATCTTGACTCGATGATTCCACTTTTGGCACTGGTAAGCCGTACAGTAATCGCTCACTCATCTGTTTATATCCGATACTGCTAGATAAAAATCAATAGAAATAAAAGAAAAAAAAAGTAAAAAGAAGAATAATAAAAGAATGACTAGCAAAATGTGCCAAGTAAAAAATTTGGACAAATAAAAAAGTATTTTCTTCATATTTTGTATAATTTGAATGCAAAAAAAGCTAAACATTTTCAGTGTAAATATATTTATTGCGATCTTATTTTAAAGAATTAAACTTCGTTGTCACGGAGTTCTTGCAGTTTTCTTTTAGTATCAGATGCTTTGTTTATGGCAGAAATAGAATGAAAACTGCAGAATCTCCGAGACAATTTAGTAAAGGAAAGCGGAAAATACGATTAACCATCAATTTTAGGAAGACATAATAGATGGTTGCCTTTAATCGAAATGGCCAACAGTAAAAGCTGCAAATTGGAGATGCCAAAATCAAGCTACTACAGAGATTTAAGTAGCTGGGATGTTTTTGAACAGAGGAAGTGACTCATTAGAATAGCGGAAGATGTCCTCCAAAAGCTAATAAAAAAAATAGGCGAATTTTGTTATAAATAAGGAAATTTGTGATGGAATGTAATATGAATTAGTCTATATGACAACGAATACTGTAATTTTTCTTATATACAGTGTAACCCGGATATAAGAGACCGGGATATAAGAGAAACCCGGATATAAAGGAAGATTTTCTCTGGTCCCAAATTAGAGCCTGTGTTAATGTATATAAAATAGACCAAACCCTGCTATAAGAGAAACCCGGATATAAGAGACTTCTTCTCCGGCCCCGACAACTCTCTTATATCCGGGTTACACTGTATACAGAATAGTTTTCTGGCAATGGAGATGCAGTTCTACATAAGAATGATGAGAATTCTATAGACGAAAGCATGTGAGCCACTAGAAAATTATGAGAACAAAGGAAATTAAAACAAAAATATAACACGATGAGAATAAAAAAGATTTGAAATATCCGGGACATTCTTTTTTTTTTTTTACTCAGTTCACCCCAAGCAAAGTGATAATGCCACTAAAGTTCAAGGGTCTATATTGAGTGAAAAAGAATGAAAAAAAGACTTTAGAAGGAACCAGAAACCAAATACTAAACTGGAAACAAGGAATAATACTCGGCTCATGTACTAAAAGTGAAGAAAGTAATAACCAGGCGATAGAAGAAACATATTTACTCCTATTAATGATCAGGAAGGTGGGATTGGCGAATTTGAGACTCATATTTCATATTCATTGGAAGAGGGAAAATACGAAGAAATACATATCAAGGATCTGCTTAAAAAAGTTTGATAGGTAGTTGATCACCGTTAGAACAGGGAGTGGGAAGTAGAGTTAGAAAGTAAACATTACTAAGAGTTACAAAAGCCAGAAAAATGTCTTAGGGAATGCGGAGGCTAGGCCAGGATGGTGAGCGATTAATCAGAATACCTCGTCGGAATGGTATTCTTATAGTGATGGATTGTCTTTTTCTAAATTTTGGATAGAAGATAATAACGGTGGGAAGTTGGCTGAAGGCCGCAGTAATTTTGAAGTGTCGATACGATTTTCACACCCAGATTCGATAGACAGGCTTAGTTCGCCGATGGACGAATGCTAAGCCAGCGATCGGGCATGCGTTCCTCCTGAAGTTCTTCTTTCACTGCCTCTTGGAAACGATGTTTCCGCGTCTGTCTCTCTCGTATAAGAAAACGAATAAAAAAAGAAACATTTAATTGATTCATTTTATGAAGTGGCTTTGGAGTCCGAGAGATTGAAGCTAGAGACGCAAAAATAAGGGTGAGCTACATTTTGAAGGTACGTAGCACATAGAAGAAAAAAAAAGTCGGGACTACTTCAGATTGATTCCTTAAATTGGTTGCTATAGACTCATGCTTGTTTCTGTTCTATCTTCCTTCCTTCCTTGTTATTTTTTTTCTTTTGATATATCTTCCTTTCTTTTTTTGTTTTGTTTGTTACTTTAGACGTCTCTTTCTTTTTTTTTCTTTCTTTCTTTTGTTACTTGCTTTCTTTCTTTAGATGTGTATTCTTTTTCTTTTGTTGCTTTATTTCTTTCTTTGCGTGTCTATTTCTTTCGTATCCTGTTTGCTTTGGTTTTTCAACATCTCTTTCTTTTTTTTTCTTTCTATCAGTTGTTACTTGCTTTGTTTCATAAATCTCTCCTTTTTCTCTTGTTATTTTGTTGTTGTTTTTATTTTGACGTCTCATTCTTGATTTTGTTGATTGTTCTATTCGAAAAAGTTATCCAATTCCTGGCAGCCGATAACTTATATCAGTTTCTTCTTTCAAGTCGATCCGTTCTTGTAATGTCGTTTGTCTCTTCCGCTAAAACAGGATAAAACATTTTTCAGTACACAACCAAAGTATATTCCCGTCGGCCATCTAACTACATCCCCTTAACTAAAGTTATTATCACCTAAATCATGAGTTGCTTAGGACATACCCTCTAATAAAGCCTTAGGCTACACCAACCAACCAGCCAAAAAGTCGTTATATAACATCATCCAAAAAACACGAAGTCAAGTATTTCAGGATATATATATATATTTATTTTTTACTTTCTGATATTCTCTTCCGTCACATAAATCTACCCAGTGCCATTTCTTTTAAATAATCACTGAATAAAAGGCCCAAGAGCCACTCATATCAGAGTGTTAGTAAATAAGGTTGGTGTATGGAGGTAGGGAATGTCCAAAAGTAAGTTGTGATTATAAGGTTACGTAAGATAACGCTTAAATCTAGACTCGAAGACGTTAACATTTTAGTCTTTGGGGAAGTATACTATAGATTGTCTGCTTCAAAATGTAGCGTCTCTTGTTGGGTGAAAGCTGTTCAAATGGAACTTTCTTCTTACCAATAAATAATAAAAATAATAATTCACCTTAAGCCTGGGCAGACACTTTCAAATTTTGTCAGGACTGGAAAGAGACGCCTGTGCGGAAATACACAGTAATTATTCTTTGATTGTTTGGTTCGTTTTTTCTATGGCTTATCAACCCTTTACACGTTATTTAAAGCCAGAAAATAATTTCTAGATTACAAGAATTTGGATTTGGAGATAATAATAGTTTGGTAATATATGACTTACCAATTGAGCCATAGGTGATGGGAGATGAAACGGATTCTGTCATATAGGGAAAAAAATGGTAGTTGCCGACACTCTGGTCTTATCGCTATGTTTTTCGCCAGATCTATAAATGGCGGTATCAGGTTGTTGACGATTGGTTGCTTACGAGTTGCGTACGAGTTGATTACTACTTCATCGTTGATTGACTCTTTGATGTTAAGCAGAGCTGCGTTACTAAGAAGGTACTGACTGAATTTGTTAACAAGCTTTGTTTGACTCTTACTTCTTTTGTATTTATTTACAGTTCTAGTTAAATATTGTTTATTTAACATTGAAGTCTTAAGTTATACTTTATCATTAACGGCCTTCCATACGTTTCAGAAAAGGATCATACTCTGCTCTCCAGTTAACAAACTTAAAGAACCTAGGATACCAAGCGGTCACCCAAATGTCAACCGTTATCGACCGTCTTCTTAATCCCTGTACTCTTTTTGTTCTCGATTCTATTTTCTTGCTCCTTAATAATGTTTTTATTTTTTTTTTCTTATAATATTTCACACTTAGTAACCCCTTGTGTCTTATTGGCCTTATTGCCTTGCTTGGAGTGAAACTATTTTAAAAACACTCGCATAACGAGCTATTAGTATTTTATCAAAACATTTCTATTTTAATGAGATCAGTACTCGCTAGTTTTATACTTTTTTTCTAGGACACATATTGAGAAGGAACGGCCTGGAGAATCTGATACACACGGCTCGAATAGACGGAAAGAGAGACAAAAGAAAACAACGCCTGACATACCTGGCGGACTTAAGCAAGTTGAAGACAGAACGTGGTCTGGGAGAGAAAGCAGAGGGTAGAAACTTGTTGAGAACTGCAAGAGATACAGGGAAGTGGAGAACCATGATCGGCTACGTCCTGAAAAAACATGACCAATAAAAAGAAAGACTCAGTGATCAACCCCGAAACAATCTATAGCTTTGAGCCAGATTAATTAAATAAAATGATTGGTAATCAGCTGTATATCAGTGGTTAGCAAATTAGTCTTGTTGGCCATTACTGTTATACTGACTCTAAGACCTAGCACGTTGCTAAGACGACGAATCATTCTCCGTATAAAACTACGCTTAATAATTGTCTATGTAGATAGCTTTATTCGTAATTGTTAAGTTATCTCTCTTGTCAGTAAATCTCTTAATCTGCGATTTCAAAAACTGCGCAAAATAGAGTTTCTTTCAAATATGCTACACTGCCGTGTATTCTACACGTTTGCAGCCACAGGCTTAATTATCGCCGCAAATGCAGATGCTTCGTTAAAATATCTTACGATTATTTATAATTACATCAACGTGCATAATATAAGCGTTGTCCCATGAGTGATTACATGGATGAAGATTTTCTATTAAATAATGCTTGATAATATATTTATTTTTTTCAGTTTTCAACAAATCGTACGCTGTAATCCGGAAGCCGTTTTTTCGATACGAATCGTTTATGTATTCTCATTTGTGGTATCTGTGTTTTTTTGTTTTTATTTATTTATTTTATTTATTTATTTATTTATTAAAGTATTTTTTTCTTGCATTATCACTGGCGTCATTTTATTTAAAAAAAAAATCCCCATTCAAACGCGTAATAGAATTTTACCATAGTGCTTCTCTGTTGAAAACAAATAAATGCTGGCTTTTTGACAATTTTGTTTTGAGTTCTATTTTGTAGGAAATAGTTTCTTTTAAATTAACAGCATTCTGTAATCAATTTGATCCAGTGCGAAGAATATGAACAAATGTATATGACTAAGTTGTCCTTAAAAAATCGTTTCTTACTTCTGTTGCAGATTGTTTATTCCGAATTCGGCACTGGCATTCCACCAAAAGAAGAAGAAAAAAGTTTTAGAGACGTTTATATTGGAATGTCGAAGGAAAATGTCTAAGCCTGGGTTTGAGGATACCATTACGTCAAACATAGCGAAATACATTTGTCAGTAATATAATAATAATAATAATAATAATAATAACAACATGCATAACAAGGTAGCGACATATGTGAACTGGAAGATATGCAAAAAGCACAAAATCAAAACCACTGAGAGATGGCATAAGCACCAACCAGACACAGTTACCGAAAATAATGATGTAACTATCCTCTGGGACATGCCAATTGAAACTGACAGGGAAATAAAAGCCAACAGATGTGAGATTATCATAAAAGACAAGAAATTCACAAAGTGTAGGCTTATTAACATAGAAGTACGATGCATACCTCCATCAAAATTATCCTGAAATTATCCAAATACAAGAACCTGGAGACCGAGATTAACAGGATGAGAGGAATGAAGACTGAGGATGTTCTAATAGTAATCGGAGCTTTGTGTCTCGTGAGAAATGGAATGGACAATTTTGCTAACAGTGTCCCAGGTAACATCAACATATAAGTTGCCCAGAAGATCGACTTACTAGGAACATCTTATATAAAAAAAGTGCTATTAATTGAATGACAGTTCTCTTATAGGACCTAAGATCCATAGTTTGTATCCGGCGATATAAAGCAGGAAATATGGCATACACAAATACTTATGATAATAAAAATAATAATAATAACATTATTATTAATAATAATAATGATAATAATAATTATTATCATCATCATCATCATTATCAATAGTATAAGACTGTTTTTAAATTGATTACAATGTTATTTGATGCTTGTAAATTTTCATTGATCTAATGGATTCCTACTGCCGCACGACCTTCTATTGCCGAAAATATTACCGCAGTTCAGCCGATCCTTCTTACTAACTTCAACACACACAGAATTGATACGAGACATGTTTGAACGGTACTTTCAAGTCAGCAAATAATCTTAGCAACATACGAATTCTTTTATTCTCCCTGTTGTAAAAAAAATTATCTAGGCACATGTTAGATATAAGAATGACTATATACCTTGGATTTTATGAGGACGGAAATTTAGTGGATAATCCAGAAGATAAACCATTTTTTTTCGTCAACCAAAGAGTAATCAGTCGAGACAAAGCCGAGTTTTCTTCTTGTAAAGTAAGTCGGATTATTTGAAAGCATAAAGTCATGCATATGCTCAAAAATAATACAATTCATTTAAAGAAATCAGTTAGCTAACAACTTGTGGTCTATTTAAAATTATATTCATAAATTGTTTGGGATTACCATGATTATCGTGTGCTGTCCGCCATTTTTTGTATTTATTGCTTTAATCTTTACTTGTAATTTTTTAAAGTGTTTTGTTCTGTATTTTGTTAATTCCTTCTTCGTCTTCTCTTGATAAATTACACTCATGTCAAGTCCATACATGTTTTTATTTTTAAGGTAAGTTTTAATACATTTTCATAGTATTTTTTTATTGGGTGCTATATTTTTGGCATTGGGGTGTGCGTTGGTGTGTAATGGACAGAAGAAGGAGAAATCGGAGATCCGAGTTCGAATTCCGGGAGGGTGCTTTACATTCCGTTACAGCAAGAAACCTTGGGGAAAGTATGAATCCATCTCATAAAACCTTGGTTAGCAATCAATCTACCGCAGACTGAGACGGCAACTTACTGCGAGAAAATCATCTGCCTCGTCAGTTATCAATCGAAAAAGACATGATCGCCCGAGCGCGTATCACGTATCGCACAAAACTAACTGATATTTTTGGAAGAAATACTAGAGTCAGAGCCTAACTTAATACAAACAATGTGGTCCTCGGAATCAATATCAGTTGATACAAATGTCCAAACTGATTGTGACTACACACACACACACACACACACACACACACATATATATATATATATATATATATATATATATATATATATATATATATATATATAATTTAGACATCTAAATTTCTATCAAGCATTAAAATCTATTCTTTACATAAATTGCTAAAACCCAATTACAGCCTCTTTCTCTTTACTTCCCTCTCCTTCTTCTTTCTTTTTCCTTTTTCTTTTCTCCCTACTCCCCTCACATTTCTATATATCACTTCCGTTAAGTTAACCATCTAAATAGATCAAGGTCTGGTCACTCCTCCTCCCCCAATACTAAGTATGATTGAGAGAGATATGAAATTAATCCCTCCCTATACTCTACCATGTCTCTTTAACTATCCCTCTTACACTCTCTGTTAAATTACAAAAACTTACACTATCCATCAATTTTAATTTCATTTTTCGTTTTTGGAAGTGCTATCTGATGATCCGACGTCCTTTAAAAGGTCCCTGGTGAAATAAATTATTATAATGGTACCACAAAAGTGGTCTGTTTTCTTTTTTTAAATATATATATATATATATATATATATATATATATATATATATATATATATATGCATATATATCTTGTTAAATATGACAGAAAATGGATGCCTCTTATGTTTGATAATGAGCCATTCTAAACTCCGTATATCTGCTTTAATTTCGGGTGGAAATAGAGACAGAAATTGTTCAAAATTTGGTTAATTTCTTATTAAGCTGTTCCTTGATCAAAGATTTCGGCTCACATGAGCCATCTTCAGAGTGATTATACGGATATTTAAACAAAGATATTCACCATCAAAGATGATATGCTGTTATGTCGATATACAAGATTGCTATGCGACGATAACGGTCGCGGAATAAGCAGACGCAGGTCGTAAATTAATGATGCGGTTCTATGACGTCATACCCCGTGAGAGACTGAAATATCAACAACTGAACCATATGTCTAGATACAATGTAATGTGTTATGTCTAGTTTGAAATGTAATTTTGTTGAGTGCAGGTTGCTTTGTTTTAATGTAGATGGCCTCCAATATTGTAAGTTTATTTTTACTGTGTGTATGTGTAAGTATTGTTGTGTTATCAACTAATATCTGTCTAATATTATGTACATGGCTATGCTTTTCTAAGAAATGTTGTTTAATAGAACTAAGATCAGAAAGATGACAGGTAAGTCTGCGGGGGAGCGTGGTTGTTGTAAAACCAATATCTGTAGTCGGTTCATTATTAGTATCAGAGATACAATCTCTGAACGGGCTTGTAAATTGATTCACTCCATTGTTTTTTTTTTTTTTTTTTTTGTTTTAGAGGAATAAGTTGTGTCCTTGTGGGGTTATTAAAGACTTTGAGGTCAATTGTTAGTTTTTTTTCTTTTTTATAATATACTAGCAGTAGAGCCCGGCGTTGCCCGGGGATGTAACAGTAAGAGATAGATCAAGTACCGACCATCATAATGACTGAAAAATAAAATTGACAAAAGATTATTGTTTAAGGTTGACGGACACGCATGTCTTAATTAGTTTTGTTTTGTTTTGTTTTTTACGAATTGGTCAAACCCAAACTCAAAGAAAAACATTGTTTTCAATCGTTATGAGTCTACCGATTGAATAGAATCTTACTTATAAGAAACACTACCTGCCAAAAAAAAAAGTGAAGTTTTGTTGAAATCAGTTGAAAAATGTAGGAAATCCGATCCCATATATAAACGAACACACACTCACACACACACACACACAAAAACACACACACACAGACACAGACACGCAGACACAGACACACACACACACACACAACCTGGGTTTTATAATAAGTATAACTCGATATGAGTTGTCCCCCTTTAATTCTCGCGAACGCGATGCCTCTTAAACCTGTTTTCAAAATGATTTCGTGCAAAAACAATTGTGTTTTACCAATTTTTGGCGCTGTCAGAACCACCGCAAGTTAATTTTACGTAGTCCTGTGAAGTTTTGTTGAAATCGGTTGAAATATGTAGGAAATCCGATCCAATATATAAACGAACAGACACACAAACACACACACGCACACACACAACCTGGGTTTTATAATAAGTATGATGATGAGCTTAACTTGTTATTATTAATGGTTAACATAACGGGTTGGATAAGACTGGCGACATTTTCGTCGGTTGAAATACGTCTATACCCCATAGGAGTTAATTTTGGATTTTTTATGTACTAATTTATTTGCTCTGTAATAATAAATACATTGAGTTCTTTTTGTGGATCAGTTTTAATCTTTTATATTACTAGGATCCACTTGAATTATATACCAACGGACTTATCACCTTTATGATATATATATATATATATATATATATATATATATATATATATATATATATATATATATATATATATATATTTATATTTGCATCGTCAGTTCTTAGTAAGACACTGAAAAAGTTATCAGTGACGTCCAAATGTTTTTTTCCCTTTCTTAAATTCTGTTATCTTGCAGTTATTGTATGGCGCCTGATAACTATTTTTCATATACTGTAATTTGTGTCTTATTTTAATATCACAGCTTAAACTAGAGAATTTTCCAATTCCTTCCTTCCTTACTTTTAGCGGGCAGGTGTTTTCTCCTCTGCATATCTTATGTAAATTGTAAAGGATGGTATAGTTATGTTTTCTTTCGAAGAAATTGTCGTTAAAGAGATATATCTTCGGAGAGTTAAGCTACTTTTGAACATCATTTTAACCCTGTATGGACCGTATGCACTTGCAGAATTTCCAATATTCTTCAACAGATACATACACGTCCGGTATTAGAAATACAATTACATTTATGCTTTAAACACATACACATGAGCGTAAAGAGATTTAAGACACCGAAACGATGTAAGTAACATTAAAATACGTAAGTTTTCAACTGTTATACATACATACACACACACACAAACACACACACATACAAACACACATATATATATATATATATATATATATATATATATATATATATATATATACTGCGTGTGTATGTTTTGTAACCTGACGATTGCATCTAGCATCAAACAGACTGTCGCCTCCAAGTGTTGACTTCTATGTTCACTTACATATATATATATATATATATATATATATATATATATATATATATATATATATATATCTGTGTTATATTTATGGGATAAAGTATTCAATATCAGAGACAGAGCGTATGTAAAAGTAAATATAAAAGTGAACATTGAAGTAAACACTCAGAGGCGACAGGCTGTTTCATGCTGGCCGTAATCATCAGGCGGCCTGTCGATTGCGTGAAGCACAGAAAACAGCCTGTTGCCTCTGAGTGTTGACTTCAATGTTCACTTTCATATATATATATATATATATATATATATATATATATATATATATATATATATATATATATATATATATATATATATATATATATATATATACAGAGAGAGAGATTTGGGATCTCAAAGACGAGATGAAATATGTTACCAAGTTTCATGAAATTTATATATTAGTCTCGAACCAGTATGAACAAATCTAAAAAGCCAATGATGTGCAAATCCAACACAGGCGAACAATTGAATAGAGGATAATGAATAATATATATATATAACACCCCAGGCTGCAACTCTCTTGTTTAGTATGTGTGGGGCGCAGCTGACCAAAAGATCAACAAAACTTCTTTTAGCACCTTGTACCACAAAAGATGAACTGAAGTCAAGGATTATGGCAGCATCCACGAAATTAAAAGAAAAAAAGACCGAGAAGAAATGAAAGAAATGCCAAAGTCGACTGGACGCCGTGGTTCAAGACAATGATTTTATTGAATAAATTTTCTCTTGTGTGTGTGTGTGTGTGTGTGTGTGTGTGTGTGTGTGTGTGTGTGTGTGTGTGTGTGTGTGTGTGTACAGGCACATGAGTCATTGAATGAACACGATGGTCAGATTCAGTAACTAGACCTAAATAGTTGTGAGTTTAATACCAGTCTACAGCGGTGGTGAACGAAGAAACTTGAGCTAAAAGAAAATAACTGAGACATCTGGAAGAGGCATATCACGTGGAACTAGAACAATCGACAACCGTGGATGAAAGATAAGGATCGGTCCGAAATTCCAATCAGCTGTTACTATTTATAAAATCACTACACACATACAAACGCACACACACAATTATATATATATAATCCCTCTCCCCATCTCTCTTTGCCGTAACACTCATTTAGTTATATCTGTATTACTGTCGTCTGTCTCCTCTCTCTTTTCCATTTTTCCTTTTCTTTTCTCCCCACTCCCTTCCCATTCCTATATATCATTTCCGTTAAGTTAACCATCTAAATAGGTCAAGGTTCGGTCTCTCCTCCTACCCCAATATAAAGCATGCTTAAGAGAGATATGAAATTAACCCCTCCCTATACTCTTGTCTCTTTAACTATATTGTCTCTTTAACTACAACTCTCACCCCCCACCCTGTTAAATTACAAAAATTAGATTACCCATCAATTTCCATTCCCATTTTTTCTTTCATTTCGTTGTTGGAATTATTACCTGATGATCCGGAGTCCTTTAAAAAGGATTTTGGTGAAATAAATTATTTTAATGGGACCTTAAAGTGGTCTGTTTTCATTAAATTTATATATATATATATATATATATATATATATATATATATATATATATATATAAAACTACAATTTTCTATGATTTTCTCACGTACATTCATATCTGCTCGATGCGTTTCCAAATGTAAACAAGTGACGTCACACATTATGAAATGGACAAATTCCGACAATTATTTTAAGACATTTTTATGTTTATACATTTTTTTATAGATACAAATATTTAAGTAAATGCACTGTTTTATAATAAACAGTATATTACTGGCCTGAATGTCCGAGAAATTTCGTACATATATATATATATATATATATATATATATATATATATATATATAAAGCCTTATTGAAATCTAATAATAATAATAATTATTATTAGAAAAGAAAAGGATTGACGTAAATCTCACAATATTTACATCAATCACCCTTGTTTCTTTAAAACAATGTAATGCTTATCAAGCTTGTCTTGCTAAAACAATTACGACTACCAAGTGAGTTGGAGAAGAAAATGAAAGGAAATGGAAGTATTTACATTATTCGAACTATTGTCCTCATCTTTGTTGCCATATTTGTTACAACGTTTCGGTCGTTGTACGCTCTGGCCTTCTTCAGGTGATTGAAATATGAAAATTTCTCGGACATTCGGCCCGGTAAATGTTATAAATACTGTTTATTATAAAACAAATCATTTACTTAAATGTTTGTCACAAGCCTTGTGAGTGAAAACTGGGTAGACGGAACCTTTCAGGATCGTCGATAGCTGTGCTAACAAGAAGTCATCGTGGCCGAGGGTGTGAGCGTGCTGGTCTTGTTCAAATTGTTCATCACATTAGATAACACGCTCTTTTCCAGAAACTGTCTGCTCAGCCTAGTTGCATTATAATAAGTTTTTGGATGTTGAATAAACACAAATGCGCCTGATCAAGCGTCTGCAATAGGGATTGGCTATCCACCCTAGTAGACGGTTATCCTCGAATCTGATTGTCCAGCTACACACATACACCCCTGCCTATATATATATATATATATATATATATATATATATATATATATATATATATATATATATATATATATATATATATATTACTTCAAACGTTGTTTTAGTGGATACTCGTGTTTGAAAACAGACGCCCCGCTTTCATTTTAGCAATATGAGAGAAACAGGATAGCGGGGAACGTTCTGAAACCGTCGATGCTTGTCCTAGCAAGAATTCATAAGTTATCCTGTCCGATGGTTTGCTGGCCTTGTTAAAAAAAAAAAAAAAAAAATAATGACTACCGCAGATTTTGCCTTCTCTCCCAGAAACTGTAAGTTCCGCTCAGCATAGCTGCAGTATGAACCATAGGTGGGCTTTTCGTTTCGCAGGCATCTTTATCAGTCATTGGCTAAACACCCTTGCAGACAGATGCGGTCGGAAACGTGTAGAAGCCGACCATAGATTGACCGTTGTTGTTGTTATCTAGATATGCATAATGTATATACATAAGTCTTTATGATAAATCTGTTAACGCATGTTCAGACTTTCATATATTCATCTATCTAATTCTTTATCTTTTGTTATGGAATTTATTTGTCGAGTGGCGAATTCTGCTAGAGAATTATATAATCTATCGACAAGAATATTTATACAGGGTGAAGCAAAATACTTGTGCCTTTGCGGTTAATGGATATGTCGAAGAGATCCTTTTGAGTGGCCATTGTGGTAACTCTGATATTATTTTCCGTAGAGCCACTTGGAATCAGTTGTTTATCAAACCCGATATATTGTAGAAAGAAAGAATTAAATAGGAATGCAGTAAAATGACATAGCAAACTCCGACATGTTAAATGAATGATACAGGCACAAAACTGTAACGTGTTTTGAAAAAGGGGCACATTTTGGACAGCATATATTACAATTAAATAACTAGTAAATAAAAGATTCATGTGTAATTATACTTTTAATAAATTATCCTTCTGATGTGCGAATTTTGCCTCACACTGTATATAGAAAACTGAGCTATTCCCCAAAGTATTGTGAATTCTAATCATGGAATAAGTGCAAATACCTTGCAGAAAGAGAATATTAATTAAAATATATGTTAAAAGAGAAAAAAGTATTGAAATAATAAAACTTTTATGTCAGCAAAATCTTTGTTTATAAAATAAATCATGCTAATCTGTCCTTTATGTCTTGCCAGAAGGGAAGATCTGTTCTTTTCACTATCTATCTATCTATCTATCTATCTATCTATCTATCTATCTATCTATCTATCTAAGTCTATTCATTATCTGTTTTTTTATTATCTATCAATCTAATCCCTCCTTTATGTCTCTCTGTCTATCTATCTCAGTCTGTTCTTTCTTATCAATCTCTCTATCTAGCTGTTCCTTTTTTATCTCATTTTCTGTCGTTATCTATCTATCTATCTATCTATCTATCTATCTATCTATCTATCTATCTATCTATCTAAGTCCCATTCATTATCTGTTTTTTCTATCTATCTATTTATGTATCTATCTCAATCTGTTCTTCATCTATCTATTTCTATCTATCTATTTCATGTTTCCCATCTATCTATCTTCCTATTTATGTATTTCCCATCATCTATCTATCTATCTATCTATCTATCTTCTATATGTCTCTGTCTATTTTATGTATCTCCTATTTATCTCTATCTATCTATCTATCTTTATCTATCTATCTATCTATCTATCTATCTATCCTTTATCTCAGTCCTATCTATTCTCTCTATTTCATCTGCTCTTTCTTTTCACTCTCTCAGTCTCTATCATCTATCCGTTTTATGCTCTTTATCTATCCTATTTCTCGTTATCTATCTATCTATCTATCTATCTATCTATCTATCTATCTATCTATCTATCTATCTATCTCAGTCTGTCCTTTACGTCTTTCTATCTATCTTAGATCTTTCTTAATACTCTCTCTATCGATCTCAGTCTGTTCCTTTTTGTATTTTTTCTCTCGCTGTCTCTCTCTCCCTCCCTCTCTTTCTCTCTCTCTCTCTCTCTCTCTATATATATATATATATATATATATATACGTATGTATAGAGAGATATGAAATAACAAACTGAAGTAGGGATAGAAATAAGAAAGAACAGATTGAGATAGATAGATAGATAGATAGATAGATAGATAGATAGATAGATAGATAGATAATGGACATAGATAGATAGATAGATAGATAGATAGATAGATAGATAGATAATGGACATATTTAGATAGATAGATAGATAGATAGATAGATAGATAGATAGATAGATAGATAGATTTAATGGACAAAATTTTCAGATAGATAGATAGATAGATATAGAATAGATAGATGAATCTTTGACAAAAATAAAATCAAATTTAATTCCAAGTGCGTAAGTTTGTAAAAAAAAAACAAAAAACAACAACAACAAAAACCTATAACAATTTCCTGATGATATACACACGAATTATAACTTCATTTTCTTCATGTTTTCTTTTTTCAATATAGAGTAATTCTTCGCGAAAACTAACCCGTTTCAATTTTTATTTCACTAATTATTTTACTGGGAAATTCGAAAAAGGTAACCCTTAACATATCGAATGCCTTTTGGCTAAGATTTCGATTATTTTCTTATAAACCGAAGAACTTTGTTTAGAACACATAGAATTTAAAATTAAAGTTACAACTCTTAAACTGTGTGGCATTAATTAGAGACCGATTTAAAAAAAAAAAAAAAACATATTTCAATAATATATTCAACATTTTTATATTCAACTTTTTAGAAAGTCACCAGTATTTTCACTCGATTATAAACAGATTGGATTATACACCCTTGTTCAAATTAATTCAAACAACCGTTTTAGTTCCCTTTTCATTCAACATACGGTGAGTTGTAGACCCATTGGAGTGGCAGAGTGTTATCGATTTTTATTTTTTCCTAACATTAGATCATTTGCTGTGGTTTGCAGTAATATGAATCTATTTTCGGCGGGTATGCTGAAATTTGTTTGGCCTTCAAAAACATTGCGTCATCCGTGATTACATCAGATTTTCATCACACCCAGACACTATTGTCTCAACTGTTTATTATTTGGCCTACAGCCATCGTCTGCGATGGACGTTACTCCAAGAAAGCGTACAAATATTGTAACGCTGCACAAACAGACTGACATGATTTACCGGTGAACAAATCAAAGTACTATAGACTCGTTCGGGATCTGTCTCGATTTAAATACACTCGAGAATCTGTTATCAATCTGCAAAGATAGACTTCGTGGAATAGAGACATGAAGTACTAACATGTGCACTGGGTCATGTTTCATTGGAAAAATACGAAAAAAAGTAAATAATAACGGAATTAATGGTTTTGTTTCAATTAATTTGCCCCAGGGTTTATATGTGGTTTGTTGGGATATAATATTTCGCAAGATAGTCCCAGGTTGATTAGTACTGTAAGTGGTTTAATTCATGATGGTTGCTTTTCGCTTTCAACCATGTGTCAAAATTATTTAAGATATGTGAATACATGTATACGATTGAAAAGTTAAAAAAAAAAACTATTACGAGTGATTGAATATTGTAAATTTTACAAGATCACTAATAAAAGAAAAGTAATGTGGTAATAAACATATAATTCATGTTGGTAGATTTCCCCAAGATTCGAAATAATCTTCCCAAAAGATTGCTGATAATAATAGATTAGATAGATAGATAGATAGGATATAGATAGGTGAACAGAATGAAAACATAAAATATGAGCAAGAGAATAAACTGATATTAAAAGGTAGATAGATAGATAGATAGATAGATAGATAGATAGATAGATAGATAGATATAAACAGAATAAGATACATATGTAGATACGATATGAGCAACCGGTAATGTCCAGAAAGATATTAAGAATGAACTGAAATAGACATATATATATATATATATATATATATATATATAGTGAGAGTGAAAGAGAGAGACAGAGACAGAGACAGAGAGACAGACAGAGAGAGACAGAGACTGATAGAGACAGAGAGGGGTAGATAGATAATTATTAAACTGATATAAACATGTTAACAAATATATTTACCTTTCTCCTTTTATCTCACACATTCTCTTACTTTCTTCTTACTTTATATATATATATATATATATAGAGAGAGAGAGAGAGAGAGAGAGAATAGATAGATAGAAAGAGATACTATATAATAATTAAAATTAAACTACTCAAATCGTTTTTCACTAAAAATAACGTTATATTAATAAAATAATTAATAGTTATCGATGAACATAGATAAATAAATAGATAGAAATCAAGAGTTATATATATAAAAAATTCGATTGAAGATGAAATGGAACTATATTTAATTTAATTGCAATTAAATTCATTTTAGCTTCTATTTTAAACATGGTTGGAACTGTGTATAAAAAACCATATTTTAAATCAATTAATTTATAATATATATAGATATATATATATATATATATATATATAGATAGATAGATAGATAGATAGCTTGCTTGATAGATAGATCATGAAGACACTGAGATAAAAATATGTGAGCCGGTATACAGGTTGCGGCAGGTAAATATTAGTCATTTTATATTTTTTAATTTTCCTGCATGCGCGTTGTTTGTTTTTGATTTTGTCGACTGCACAGTATGGCAGGGTCAGTTTGGCCACTGTCTGTGACAAAAAGATTGCCGTGACGCAATTCAATCGGCCCTTAATTTAGAAACGGCATGCTGTATTGCTTGGCATTCGTAGCGAAAGTTTCAATACGAACATTTCAGAGGATTGGGTTTCAATTTGAGTACATTGCAGAAAAAGGTGAGTGCCCAAAAGATGTACCGAGTGTGATGAAAATCAAATTTCCAGACGACATCATGGTGATTAGAGTGATCACTAGTAATGGCAGCGTTATGCTTCCATTCATCTTCAAACGGGCGTTCAAACTCAACACGAGTGCCTACATCTAGTGCCTTGAGGAAGTAGTGTTACCCTGCGTCAAGATGGTGGCTGCTGGAAGATCGTATATCTAGCAAACAGGACTCTTCACCATGCCACACAAGCAGGAGGACCTAGTCATGGATGTTAGACAATTTCTCCGACCACATCACACCTTAGATCTGGTCATCTATCTCTCCAGACTTCAAACCATCATGATTATTATGTGTGATACGCAGATGAGCAAGATGCCTTGTAACACCAAGAAATGTAAGGATTATAGAAGCATTCACCAACTTAAATAATGAGGCGGCCAAGATGACATGCAAAAGATTCCGAAGTGGTTTGGAAGACCTGGTTACAGTCAACGGCGATTTTATTGAATAAATTGACTCCTTACTATTTTAAGATCTTTTTTCTGTAATTCTGCTAAATGTATCTGCTAAAATAAAATGTCAGTGCTGTTCTTATTTTTGCGCCAGTGTTACCCATCGCTCCATGTATGTACTTATATATGAAGATACATTGATATACATTGATAGCTAGCTAGCTAAATAGCTAGCTAGCTAGATATATAAAAGATTTATTATTTGTAGAAATATTCAAAATCCATAGCAACTCATCATGCTTCCTGGAATATTTCCACTGTGAGTAATAACAAGTCTTTTCCGCTTTTCACACGGCCTTTATACAAACTAGAAAATAAATATAAAGATATATTATTTGTTTCATTATTTTAATCCGTGTAAGGAGGCTTATCAGTAGATAAACAAAAGACATATTTATTCCACTTTAGACAGCTCGCATTTATAGAAATATAGAATTTCAAAGAGACACACCATTCACTTCATATGTATTCAACTCTTTGTAGAGACGTGAATTATGTCCGGCCCCGGGAAATTGGCGTCACGCGCAGACTTGAATGTTTGCATGATTCAATGGTTTCCGCATCATAACTTTCGCAACAAACTGAATTATATATATATATATATATATATATATATATATATATATATATATATATATATGTGTGTGTGTGTGTGTGTGTGTGTGTGTGTGTGTGTGTGTCTTGGTTATATTTAGTTTGGAAAAAAAGAACAGTGATGTAAAAGTTTTACCAAAGTTCCTTTTGATAATCTATTAACGAATATAGCAGATCTGTTACATTTCATGGCTAAGAGCGCGGACGCTTATTACATCCTAATTAGAAGGAATGATCTTGTTCCATTTTTTCTTCTCTTTGTCAATATATAGCTCGCTTTATACCGTTCTCTCTCTCTTTTACCTCTCTCTCTTCTTTCTCCATCTCCATCTCTCTCTCTCTCTCTCTCTCACTATATATATATATATATATATATATATATATATGAAGATATATAGTCTTAAAGTGTGCTATGTTTATGGAATAAAGTGCTTAATATCAGAGATAAAGCGTGTGTAAATATATAAGTGAACATTGGAGTCAACACATAGAGGCGACAGCCTGTTTCATGCTAGACGCAATTGTCAGGCCAAGAGTGCTATTATTTTTCTCGGCTATTTATATATACGGGTCAGTTAGACTATAAAAATCAAAACAAAAATCGAACGAAAAGCATAGCTATAACTGTTATATAACGATTAAATATATACTATGTTAATTAAAAATCGAAAACTAAAAAGAGTAAATAAAAATATACAGTATAATAAACAAATAATAAAAAAACAAGTAAAATAAATTCATCCAAATTCATCCAAATAAATAAGCAAACACACAAACAGATCCCGATAAATTAACCGTTAGAAAAATACAAATAAAGATAATCAATCCAAATAAATACATGAAGTAATAAACAAATTAATAACTGCTCCCACCAAAATAATAGTTAGAATAAACAACAATCAACCCCAAAATTGAATAAATAGTTTTAATTATCTCCCCAAACCAAAACAAATCTATTAAATAACCGATATAAACAAATTTTTACTACGTTAATCAATACACCGATTAAGATAAAGATAAAAGATAAATATATAAGATAAGAAATAAAAATTAAAATTAAAAATAAAAAATAAAAATAAATAATGGCAAGCAAAATAATTTAACACAAATAAAAAAATAAACGATTTCCGGCAAAATAATCGCCAAAATAGACTCCCCACAATGCACCACTGACTCGTATATATAAATAGACGCGAAAAATAACAGCACACGTTGCCTGACGATTGCGTCTAGCATGAAACAGACTGTCACCTCTAAGTGTTGACTTCAATGTACATTGCACGTGGAACTAGAACAGTCTACCCCAATGATCGAAATAAAAGGGTTCAGTTCGAAATTCCAACCACCGGAAGAAGGCCGGAGCGTACAACGGCCGAAACGTTGTGATAAATATGGCGACAAAGATGAGGACAATAGTCCGAATAATGTAAATACTGTACATAATACCTCATGTCAGAAATATAGACAGACTCTGAAGGATCGTTATGGACCCGATATACCAAAGATATAGAGACAAATTGAAAAATCCTACCAGAAACTGGCACGAATATCGAACCATCTGACATTCCTACACCGATGCAGAGATCTACAAACTCATCCCTTCAGGCTTGGCACCAAGACTTCCCGTCAATTCAAGGAGAGCTCGTCGGGTCGCAGAGAAAGCAGGACATGCCCTTGTCCGAGAGAGAATCCAGTACAATCATTGGATAAAACATCGACTTCATGCTCATATCTCCCAGAGGCTCGAGGATTTCTTCAACAGAATTACTAATGAAGACCAGAGAAGGATCCAAAATGACTTGGATAAATCTTTCAGACATGAATTTGATGTAGTCATGGCTCGCCAAGTGCAAAAATTAAATAGATTGAAAGATCAGAAGGTGACGCACCCACCAGTGAAAGCAGTAGTCAACATCAGCCAATATCAGCTGAGTGCCTCTGAGGAGTCAGTATTGAATAAAGGTCTCAACTTCGCCACAACCATCAGGCGGGTGCCATACTTGGACATCATTGCCAGAGTCGAGGAGGTGGCCTTGAACTTCCCTCAGGCTCAGGCGGATGAACTAAGATGGAAGGTAAGACAAGCCTTGGAGACGCCAAGCTGCCCAGGTCTAACATAACAAAACTGGAGAGGCTGGCGATTATATCCCTACAGAGGAACGAAAACATCATCATACTACCGGCTGACAAAGGTAATGCGACTGTAGTGATGGACAAATCAGAGTATACAAGAAAACTGGAAGACCTCATAAGCAATGGTAGCTACAGTAAAGTGAAAAAGGATCCTACTATGAAAACGGAACGCAAACTGTCACAGATCCTAATCAAGAACAAGGATCACTTCGCACCCAAGACGTATAGGCAGTTATCGCAGCGTTACGCCAAGCTACCTCACATATACGGTCTTCCTAAGATTCACAAAGACGGTATTCCGCTCAGGCCGGTTGTTAGTTGCCAAGGCTCTGTGTGCCACCCTCTGAGTCGCTTCCTTGTAGATATAATTGACCCATTGATCGGAAAGTTTCCTTCATATGTCCGAAACTCCGCCCACTTCGTGGAAATAATCAAAGATGCTCCCATCCTATCCAACCAGATGGTGAGCCTGGACGTGGTGAGTTTGTTCACCAAGGTACCCACGGTGGAGGTACTCTCAGTAGTCAGAGACAAATTGACCTCTGACTCTTTCCTAGAAGAACGGACCAGTATTACAATAGATAATCTGATGGAGATGTTGACTTTCTGTACACAAACAACACACTTCGGAATGGGATCACACATATATCGACAGGATAAGAGCTTAGCAATGGGCTCGCCATTATCACCAGCAATGGCGAATATATACATGGAATGCTTTGAAGAAATGGCATTAGAATCTATATCTCTAAAGCCTACTATATGGTTAAGGTATGTGGATGACACCTTCATACTCTGGCCACACCAGGAAGATGTCAAGGTTCTACTGGACCATGTGAACTCAATAAGACCTTCGATACAGTTCACAATGGAGAAAGAGAGTAACAACTCACTCACATTCCTGGATGTAGTAATATCTCGAACAGAGCATGGGTTCAAGACATTCGTATACCGTAAACAAACATTCACCGGACAGTACCTCAATTTCGACTCCCAGCATCCATACAGCGTAAAGAAAGGGATCGTCCGTTGCTTACAACACCGAGCAAAAGTCATAAGTGGCGACCCAGAGACGCTAGATAAGGAATTGGTCAGTATAAGTAGTACCCTACAACGTAACAACTACCCTGGGTGCATGGCAGCAGCCCCAAAAAACTGGGATAGGCGGGTACAAGAGGAGGAGGAGGAAGAGGAGGACAACAACACTCAGAAAACAGTCTGCCTGCCTTATGTGAAGGGGTTATCAGAGAAAATACAAAGGATCTGCGGTCCATATAACATCAGGACAACCTTCAACAGCTTTACAAAACTTCGCAGATATCTCTCTCGAGTGAAACCCCCCATAGAGAGGAACATGACTAAAGACTGTATGTACGCTATCCCGTGCAGCTGCGGAAAGGAATATAAAGAAGAGACAGGCCGCCCCCTCAAGGTAAGGCTTCAAGAACACCAGAAAGCTGTAACACGAGGGTAAGTAGAAAAATCAGGCGTGGCTGACCACATGTGGAGAGAGAAGGGAGATCACCGTCCCCTGTGGGATCATGTTGAGATCATAGACAGGGAACACCACTGAAAAATTCGTAAACTTAAGGAATCAGCATATATGCTAGGCCACAAAAATCTCCTGAGCCGACCAAGCATAGAAATAAATACAATATGGGAACCAGTAATAAGGAGTGCCAGAGAAAAGCAATAATAACAAAGTTGCAATATGAGCTCTGGTAAAAACATGCAAGGATAACAGCAAAATTGCAATATGAGCACTGGTAAAAATGGTTGCTGAAAACATTAGGTTTATAATACCTAGAAATTCATACCCAGATGTCCTCAAGGACACATGGCACAGTGGATAAAGGCGTTGGTTAGATCCAGTGACAGTAGAGAACTTTCAGAGGGAAAATTAACAGGAGATAACTGATAACTGACATCCATCAAACATGGCACGTGGAACTAGAACAGTCTACCCCAGTGATCGAAATAAAGGGTTCAGTTCGAAATTCCAACCACCTGAAGAAGGCCGGAGCGTACAACGGCCGAAATGTTGTGATAAATATGGCGACAAAGATGAGGACAACTGTTCAATGTACACTTTATATATATATATATATATATATATATATATATGATAGAAAGGAGCATTTGAGTTTTTTTTCAATTCTCGGTAGTGTAGTGGATGCGCACTGCTGATGAGTCCCAAATATAGGACGAAACGGCCGTCCAGTGCTTTCTGCATTCTCTTGAGGTTTCTACTAGACTCGATAATAAAAAAAAATAATAATTATCTCAAACATATATATATATATATATATATATATATATATATATATATATATATATATATATATATCATTTGTATATCCTTGTTTGAACCGGCTTCTAATGATCTGGATGGAGGGGCTTGGGGATAATAGTCATGGCTCTAGGGGGCACAGTCCTGTGCGTAAAGGAACTTGGATGAGTTCCACCACGGAATATGTGAACGAGCGGGGCAATATCGAGTCTAGTTCGCTACCTCTTTGTCACCGAGTAGTTGATGCGTACTGCTAATGAGTCCCAGTGCTTTCTGCATTCTTTTCAGTTTTCTTCTAACACTTGATAAAAATTACTTTATATATATATATATATATATATATATATATATATATATATATATATATATATATATAAAAATACAATGTAAAATATAAGATAGTAAAGTAAAGCTTAGCTACTACTGGGGACGTAAAAACTAACTTATGCAACTGCAGAGATAGTAATAATTGTCCATTGCACGGTCACTGCCAGATAGAGGGTATTGTTCATTCAGCGGAGGTCAGTAACGGTAACAATTTAAATAAAACGTATATTGGCTTCACAGATGGCCATTTAAGAGGTTATATTACAACCATACTACTTCTTTCAGGTTTGAGAGCCAGAGAAATGATACAAAACTGGCAAATTGTCTTTGAAGCTAGAGGGAAGTTATAAACTGTATAATCGCCCGAAAATTAAAGCCAGGCATTGTCCGAGGAAGCACCTGTAAACTATGCCAATAAGAAAAATTAAAGATCGCCACATACCCAAACAAGGATGAACTGCTAAATGAAAGATCGGAGGTGTTATCCAAATGTAGACACTTTAGTAAATAATTATTGTGTATCTACCTGGATGAATTTTTCCTCCGCCTTTTTACCCACTTAAATTCCGCTGTTCGTATATAATGGTAATGGAATCAATTAAATTTTCCCTTCTACCTATCTAAGGAGACCTAATTGTCGAAACCTTAGGTAGCGTGGTAGCGTATGTTTTGTTGTACCTGATTATGATATATATATATATATATATATATATATATATATATATAAACACACACTTAACGCTACTGAGATTGTGAGGGTACAAGAATGCATTCTAGTCGCCTGAAGATTGCCAGAGTTTGAAAGATAAGTAGCCACTCATGCTCTGCGTCATTTTGTATAAACGTCTTATAACTTTTTTTTTCGCCGTTGGGCACTTTTATTCACTATTTAGGTACTTGTTATATTTTTGGGGAGGGTGCATTCTTGTTTAAACTTTTAGTTATGCTTGACAGGTTTTCAGTACACACACACACACACACACACACACACATATTGTTGTGGATTCCGAGATGAATTCGGTCTCCAATGAAAAACAAACGCAATAATTAAATATAAGAAATAAAATGTATTTACACCATCATACAAAGGGTAATACTGTTAGTAAATCCAGGAACACGGTCAGTAGCAAATACAGATAGATATATATACAGTCTCGAAGTAGGACTTCCTTAGAGTCTACGTGCTTGTAACTGACTTCTACAAGAGGTTACCTCACACTCATCTCCGTTCGTATATTCTCTCTCTCTTTTCCGACTAATCTCTCACTATTCGACTACCCTCACTGACTGTAACTCTGGGTATTTAACGGCAGCAGTCCAAGTAACACAGGTAGAGTCCACTTATATGAAAAAGGGGTGAACCCCATAACACACACACACACACACACACACACATATATATATATATATATATATATATATATATATATATATGTGTGTGTGTGTGTGTTACTTTTCATATGGTTATTAGCACGTAAATGAATGTAATGGATTCGACTGAAATTCGAACACGTCTCCCCGATTCCTCAATCCGATTCGTTATGCACGACTCTACCGTGCCTTCTCTCTCTCTCTCTCTCTCGCTCTCTCTCTCTCTCTCTCTCTCTCTAATATATATATATATTGTCACGTAGCCACGATTTCATTAACCATATAGGCGTTAGGCTAAAGTAAAATCTTAAATAAAGAGAAAAATTAGTTAGATATAAAAGAAAAATAAATAAATAAATAAAAATAGAAATTTAATCCAATGCTTCCGACTCGCGAGCGAACATATTCTATGATCAGCCATATCCTCCTCTTCTTTTCACAAATTCTTTCTCTCCTTATCTACTCTTCCACCCACATGCCAAGGGCCCATGAACTTCGAAGTGACCCGACGCGAGAATGACCTGGTTCCAAGATTTCGCAGCTATCAGGCGGCTGACCATAAGTGAATTCCAGGCACCATCAGGGTCTCTTGCTGCGATTCACGTGATCAGAACGTACTGAGCATGTGTTGAACTTTTGACCATCACACAAGCACTGCGTGATTTGCACCCTATCCTCCTGCGTACCCTGTCAAGGACGAAGGGAACCCACGTGACTGTCTTTGGGGACAGCGAAAACCAAAAAAAGGATTTTTCAGTTTCCCTCTGACCAGCGGCAGTTGAACGTCGCTGGGCAAAAATCGTCAGTCTGCCCACCGAGGTGAAGAAGACAGCAAAGTCTGTCGACTAGGGGTGAAAGGACTGCTATGGAACTGATCGACCCAACCAAACGACTGTATGAAATGCTGTGGACCCTCGAACACTTGTGAAAAGAAGAGGAATCCAGGAACATTGTCGGCCGGCCAAGATATTGTTTTATCATCAGAATTCTCGCTTCGGCGAATCAAACCTTTATGTGAAGATATCAACCCGACTGCAATATAAGTTGATTCTCTTGGCTTGATCTGTTTTCATATATGTATATATTCGCTCGCGCCTTCTATTCTTTAATGATCTCCTACCCCTTTGTTAAATGAATGTTTTTTTTCTTCTTTCTTTATTTCTTTATATATATTTATAAATAAATGTTATATTTTGAAATCCATCGCCTTGTGTCTGTTCTTCGTTGATTCCCTTGTGTCACTTCCGTTTCTGAGTGAAGACCGAGAAAAGATCCCACGTTTTCCTTTTTTTAAAAACCGTGGTTCATCTATATGCTAAAAGTTCGTAACAATATATATATATATATATATATAGTGGGATGAGATCATTGTTAGATTGGCTGACCTTTTAGATCCTACTCACGCTTCATGAAGACAAGCTGATTGAAAACTGTTGAGTCCACTAATACGCGTTGATCTGTATGCTAACTGCCCCAGGGCTAAGTGCTCTAAGGTGTTATGAAGTTTATTGACAGCTGACAACATATAACACACACACACACACACACACACACACACACACATATATATATATATATATATATATATATGTGTGTGTGTGTGTGTGTGTGTGTGTGTGTGTGTGTGGTGTGTGGGAAAACATTTTTGCAAACTATGGGGAGAAACAATGAGAAATGTTCATATAAATATACCTACAAACTTTCGTCTTTTATTCGTTAAGATTAATAAAATTTACGGCAGCTGGTGCTATGTTGTCATCTAGATTAGGTTACATTTGTCATTCATGTACATATGTGGCTACTCTGTCGTTAGCATTTAAATTGTTTAGTAGTGAGCAATACTAGCATATTCAAATCGTGAGCCGTAGATATGATTTTTACATACGGCAGCGCGAATTGTAATGGACACGAGGCTGCACGGCTGTATCAGATTGCCTTTCAGGAAAGAAGGTAGCCCAGTCATCCAACCCTTGCTGCAGCTTATCGTCTCGTTGCCGGGACAGGATCGGTGACAGCACAAAATATGTGTCGAGAAAACCCTGATCCGTTAGTTCGCCTGACCACTAGGAACACATTCTATAGGCTGTCGGGGAGGATCCAGGTATCAGTACATGTCAAGTGCCTCGAGCATGTCACACATCATAGAGTACGGCATGGAAGGTGCTTCAAGAGCAGCTCCTGTATCCGTATCATTTGCAATGTGTTCAGAATCTTTCGCCCTCTGATCACTCACTACGTTGTTTGTCTCTTGGTTCTTGTTTACGGTTGAGGCAATCTTTGGAAGAAAGTCTTATATGCACGTGTTTATCGTTGCTTAGAACTCTTCCATGTAAACAGAAACAGACTATCATCATTTTCTTGTCCGTGTATTGCTTAATATATTGTACAGTAATTGTCATTTTTGATAATGGCTTATGTAAGACGAAAGCTTAGATTGGATTTAAAAATATGTATCTGAAGTGTAAGCGTTCTCAAAGCAAATTTGTTACTTTCACAACACAAAGAAAAATCACTAAGTCCAGACTCGAGCATCGGGGGCAGAAAGAAATGCTGAAAACTCGATTCGCTGGTACTATCTTAAATCACAATGCGTGTAACGAGTCAGGAAAATAACTCACTCTCCAACAAACGCCGTAGCCAAAAATGCCCGAATTTTCCTTCTCGAATCGAAAACACCAACTGCTTTTATCGGCACAACATATTTTTTTTATTCGTCGACACCTGGGATAGGATGCTCCGTAATTTGCATATCAATATACTCTTATAGCGACTCATGCGACGGACTTGTTTCTTTTTCCGTCACAGAATACACGCGACGCGCTGTCGCTTGGGTTGACGAGGTAAGTCGCCGTTTTCTTCGCTATAAGATTTTTGCTGACTACTTTTTGGTAATCCTTCTTCAGCAGATCGCACACAAAACACGAACTTTTTTCCGGGGTACCTGATTATCTCGTTCACTACATTATCAAGATTGTGATTTTCTTTCTTCGTTTAATGATAATGTTATTATGCTTATCAAACGTTATGAAAAAATTTTACATAAAATAAATAGACAACACTTGTCTATATTATTTAATGAAACATGTATGAATGAAAAATGCTGCCTAAATACACTATATATATATATATATATATATATATATATATATATATATATATATATAGCTTTCAATAAACTAGTTCGTATCAATTTGGTACACAAATTTCTAAATTTGATTGAAAAGCGATTTCCTAAGAAGAGTAAATTAAGCCAAATATTCAACCGTTATACCGACAAAATCAGTTATAGTTGTACTAGAAATTTAAACAAAATTATTAAATCGCACAACAATAGAATACTAAAAAATACAACCCGAATACAACTTCTAGTATACCCCAGACAACCCAACTATGTAACTGTAGAATTACAGAACAATGCCCATTATCAACTAAGTGCCTGACGAAATCCATTATATCTCATCAACTGAAAATAGCAATAGTATAAAACTGTATGCAGGGTCCACTAGGAATGATTTTAAGAAGAGATATTATAACTATATATCCTCTTTTTCAAATGCAAGCAAACGCAATATGACTTCGCTTTTTAAATATTTCTGCAAACTGAAGGAAGTAAACAAAACGCCTAATATTAAATAGAAAACCATGAAACAGTCCAGAACCTGCAGATCTCTGAAAGAACCTTTTTTTCTTATGTCGGCAGGAAAAAAAATGTATTATTAAGCTTTTTAATAATAGCCAATTGTTAAATCAAAAATCTGAGATTACCGTTTTTGTAGGCACATTAAAGATCTAACCTTAAAATCTTGCTAAACCTTCAAACTTATAATGAACCTCCTTCATATATTTTATATTGTCTTATACATTTATACTGATCTATCCCAAATTACAAATCTAAATTGTTTATGCACATGTACAATACTAGGAATAATATGAGATAATTAGATATATGTCTATAATTATTCTATAAGTTATACAGTTTGATAATAGGCTTAATTTGTATAGAATTTTATATTAGCAGTCTACACCTTCTATGTCTTTTTACTTACATCTTGTAGTACTTTAAATATAATTCATGTATTATGCATGCTTGTATTAATTTACATACTAAGTTTATGTGACAAACATGAGACAGAACCTGGGACGAGCACAATTGGTCGCGACTTGCCTTATCCCCGCCAAAAAAGAGCCCGTATTTGCTTAGCATGTAAAGCTACTACAGTTGAAATGGGGGAGAAAAAAGCACTTACCGCTCTGCCGTAATCCATCCTCGGCCAGATAACGTAAAAGAATGAGGGGGGCTTGCATTGCATTTTTATGCAATAAAGATGCAATGCATTATGGGACATGGACGCAATGAATTATGGGATCACATGAAGACGCAAGGGATTATGGGTATATGGACAAATATAAAAGCAATTGCAGTTCTTAGAGTGACGTTCACGGGTGGCGGCAAGAACAGTCTGTTAGTGCGATTTTGAGACAGAACTCAAGAAGCAACGACTCAAGGTTGAAATACCAGCTGGGAGAGCTTGAATTTACTCGCCGGTTGCTGTTTTCTTTATTCGCCACAGTTTATTAAAAAAAAAAAAAAACATAGACAGAAACTTCAACCTAAACTTGGGATCACTCAGTCTGTTTCTGATCTAAGATAGCTGTTCTTTCACCGGTGGAATCTTTTTCGTTTCCTACTATGACGTTACTCTAGAAATATCTCTCCCTTTTCTTCTTCCTCTTTTTTCTATCTTCTACTCTCTCCTTACCTCTTACCTCTTTTCTCCCTTTTTTTGCTTGGAATTTTGACGTGGGGGCTTGAACATTTGACCATGGCATAGTAACAAAATCTTTAGCGGATATTTCCGCTATCAAAAACTACTACTGTCTTATATATATATATATATATATATATATATATATATATATATATATATATATTTGTATATCCTTGCTTGAACTGGCTTCTAATGCTCTGGGTGGAGCGGCTTGGGGACAGTAGTCGTGGCTCTATGGGGCACAGTCCTATGGATAAAGGAAACTTGGACGAGTTCCACCACAGAACTTGTGAATGAGCGGCGTAATATCGAGACTAGTTCGCTAACTCTTCGTCACCTAGGCCTGTTATTATAGTTGGTATGACGTTTGCCTGTCAATGTAACTGTCTGGGTTTCAATTCGCGGTAGTGGATGCCCACTGCTGATGAGTCCGAAATATAGAACGAATTGGCCGTCCATTGATTTCTGCATTCTGTTGAGGTTTCTTCTAGACTCGATGAATTACTTAATTATCTCAAATCCTCCTTAATTTCTGTCATTTATATATATATATATATATATATATATATATGCAATGAGAACGAAAGTAATATATAAATTCTAACGTTCATAGTATTAATTAAAAAACGGCCTCGATACCGATAGTAGAGCGATAATTATTTATTATAATTCAATCATATAGGCAAAAAACAGTTTACTCACTACAAAAATGCAACTTCGTTTCCGTGCATTTCAATTGCACTTCCACCGGTGGGAAATTGTTATGAACAAAGATATATATATATATATATATATATATATATATATATATATATATATATAAAAACACAGAAGTCAACACTTAGAGGCGACAGTCTGTTTCATGCTATATGCAATCGTCAGGCCAGGACGCCGGATCATCAGGTAGTACTTCCCAAAACTTTTGGAAGTGCTATCTGATGATCCGGCGTCCTTTAAAAGGGCTCTGGTGAAATAAATTATTATAATGGTACCTTAAAGTAGTCTGTTTTTCTTTTAAATATTAGCTTTGGATTTACATTGAGCTCTCAGGATTTCATCCTCCTTGGGATTACCCATACGGATTACCAAGTTCTTCATAACTTATATATATATATATATATATATATATATATATATATATATATATATATATATATGCGTGTGTGTGTTGTTGTTGTTGCTATTTTTTGTTGTGTGTGTGTGTGTCAACAGGACTTTCCGTTTTGTTTTCCACAAAGTAAGAATTCAAAAAACATACAAAACGTCCCATATTTCCATACAAAGTAAGAATTCAAAAAACATACAAAACGTCCCATATTTTCATACAAATAAGAATTCAAAAAATATACAAAACGTTCCATATTTGGTCATATTTCGCGAATTGCTTGAGCGGAGAACTTTTGGCGGAGCCAATTCACTTTCTTAAATATTTCCAATTTTTCTTCCCCGGTTTATTTAAATAACACCAGTTCGATTCAAGTTATTATTTCTTAGAGTCTTAAATATGAATGACCTGTGGATCAACTATTATCATTTCTTATTTAAAATAAACACAACTACAATCTCAACATGGCTCAAATACAGTATAGTTAAAACATCAATATGACTAATTTTTTAACCAAATATTAGTTATACTTATTTTAAAAAAATGATATAACTGCAAATTCTTAGTTAATCAGGATGTAGGTTACACATAAATAATGATTCCGTTTTCATAATTCTGAAAGACGGAAAAAGAATGCTATTTGGTTTTAGTGATAAAACAGAAACATAGAAGGGAGTATGAAGCCAAAGGACGCGATAAGGCTCACATCTCTTTAACGTCTGCTTCTATGAAAAGTAAAAAGTTTGCCAATTTTTAGTATTTTCGTTTTTATCCTCTTACTTCTTCAAATAAGGACTTGTATTCATATTCATGATTGTTACAAAATTTTCTTAAAGTTATTAATTTAACGATTAGCTAAGGTTATTTTTAGGTGTATTTAGTAGTCGTAGAATTAGCAAACAGTTTATTTATTTATATTAAAAATTATGGTATATCAATAAGTAGGAAAACTGTGAAAGCATGGCGGTTACTCCTAGCATATACGATTATTTGCTACTCGAATATGTTTCCAGACATATGAACTCAAATGCACATTAATTTTTACACTGATAGGGCAAGTTTATGACTTATATATGGATGCAATTTTATGCCTTCAACTATAGATGAAATATATTGTTATTAAACTTATGATATATCATAAAGTAGGAAAACTATGTAAGATTGGCGGTTGCTCCTAGCATGATTATTTCCTTCTCTTATATATCTCCTGGCATATGAACTTAAATACACATTAAGTTTTACATAGATTGGGCAAATTTATGTCTTAAATATCGATTATGTCGGTGGTAAATATTACTAATCCATATTTAAAATATTACTAATCCATATTTAAAATATTTCTGATTCAAATAAAAAAAATATTCTTACTTGTTTATGACTCTTGACGAATACGACTTCAACACATATCAGATATTACTCATATAAGTTCCATATGGAAAATTTATGATTTATTTATGACAACATTCATCATTTATCATGTCTACGATATGGAATATAAGAGGCTGGTTATTGTAGGAACAATGCTTTGAACATTGTAAACTGTACCAGCGCCGAAGACCATATCATGTGGAATGATATTTATCATTAATCTCCTGGAGAGTTTCGAAAGGAAATAGGGCACATCTGATTAAAGTGTCATCTGCATTCTGACATAACTGGCTACACTCATAAATGCCTGCCAACAATGTTTCAGTGATCAATATACAAAAGCAGTAAAAAGCGTTATGTTGAAACTGCTTTATGAAGCAAGCATTTACAAAATAAAACCTAATTCTCTTTTCCGTTCTCCATTTCTCACTGAATCGGAGAAAATGAGTTTTTCGTAAAAGCGTCATTCCCAAAGCTACGTGAAAGCCGGTAACAATGTAAGAGGTACAAATAGTGGAATCGACTTTTTTCTAGAAGAATCGTTTAATATTTGAATCGTGCATCTCGCTTAGATCCTTGAGATATTTATTTTTAACCATGAAGTAAAAGCTGATATTCCGGGGAAATCCATTAGAAGGATTATTAACCAAAAATTAAGAAAAAATAACAAAAAAAAAAAACGTTTGGTTGATTTTGTTTAGCGGGATATGAACACCTCTATGGGTTATTTAATGTCGAAATGTGAGTATTTTCAAGACAATTTATGTGTATATTTATTTATTTATTGTGTGTGTGATTTTGTTTAAATAAGAGTATAAGGTAAACGTTACAGATTGAACTGATAGTTAGAATAGAGAATTTCTTTTTAGAAAGTACTAGTATAGGATAGATTTTGGTTGGGTACGCGTGTAGGTTTAGTTAAAGATTTAGTATCGCTATGGAACTAGTATCTAATATGTAAAACATAGGCTTAAACAATGGAATAAAGATACCTGCTCACCTCGTTATGGATTCCGGAAGTAGTAAATCTAAACCGGATGAAGTAAAAAGACATCATTATATAGTAGAGGAGCGTGAAAAGCTCTGTTTTCATTGGCTGGCGTTGAATGACATATGTCAATTTAAACCGGTCGAAGTCCAGGCTTGATAGTTATTATGTTTACTGTTTTTTGCAATGTCACGGTGCGTAGCACGAGGCTTTCAAGGAGGCGGCCTGACTCGTCTAGAATCAAGTCGGGGCTTGCTGTTGGAGCCGATATGATGTAAAACCCGAAATCGGCGACGAGAACAGTGCATCATGGAAGACCATCGTTGATGCATCTAAAATGTATGATTTAACTGGCTTCAACTAAATATATTTTGAATGCAATTGCAATCCTTCTACTACTGATAAAGTTTATTGCTGTTAAATCTGATATAAATATGTATTGTTGGTATTTTTCATATAAAAATATATTGCTTATGATGTTATTATAAAAATGTATATTTATAATTTCGTAGTTTCACCTACGCTGATCGTCAGGGTATGCTGGCCAAAGAAGTAACAATACAACAGAATATAAATAGCCTACAACATAAAAACATGACCATGTGACAAAAAAAAAAAAAGAAACTCAACAACGGGAGGGATTAAACATATTTATTCTAAAACACAACATATATATATATATATATATATATATATATATATATATATATATATATATACAAATATAGGTAACCCTACTCGTTTCGAAAAAACCTTCGAATTTTTGATTTGCCAATAATCAAATCAATCTTGAGGGAATATAATAATATTAATATCCCTTCCCTTTTTAGTTGTTGAATTAATCTTTAACCCCCACCCGGGTGTTGTTTCTTTATCTTTGGTCACGTGGTATAATTTTGACTATAAATATGCGTTTCTCTTTTGCCTCTTTAGCCAGCTTTCCCTGACGATCCCTTTAGGTGAAACCTGGGTAGGTTTGTCTGGCTCACTAGGTTTATCTATCTATCTATCTATCTATCTATCTATATATATATATATATATATATATATATATATATATATATATTATAAAAAAATTTATGGTACAAAATTTAACGATAGCATGGAATAAGCAAAATTTATATGGCATTTTTAAATAGCTAAAAAGAACAACCGGTTTCTTCCCACCCTTATCAAGTTTATTTCTGGGATATAAAATATAAGCGTGTAAATTTAATTAACATTAATGAAAACGAATAGAGAGAAAAAGATGAATTTCAAGAAAACTAGAGTCCAATAACATTCAGACCCTGTAAGCCTTCCCTCTGAAAACAGAGGGAAGGCCCACGGGATCTGATATACAAGGAATCTAGAAACTTGAGGTGATATGAGGAGTGGGACCTAGATAAAATCGAAAAACGGTCCGAACTAAAATCAAAGACACAATTCCTGCTATTAATTATGAATATGGACACAATATCTTGACCGTGGTTTGAAAAAAATGAAAAGATAATATAAATACATATATGCAATAAACTCTTTCTTATTTAACAGTTAAACTATTTAATCCTTGTAAATGGGTAAATGTATAGCCGAAAGCGCTCGTTAAAAAAGGGCATTCGGACAGTTTTTATATAATTTATCATCTGAAAAGAAAAAAATCAGATCTCATGAGAAATTGTATAACAATCAAAGTAGCTTGTCTGTCGTATTCAACGAAATGAAATATATATATATATATATATATATATATATATATATATATATATATATATATATGTGTGTGTGTGTGTGTGTGTGTGTGTGTGTGTGTGTGTGTGTGTGTGTGTGTGTGTGTGTATAAAACCAAGTATAGGATTAGTGTATACGGAATAGTTATGGTCCGGTGATAGTCTAAGGTAGAACCAATAAAGAAGAACCCCAATACGGATATGGAATAACACAAATATATTACGAACAGGAATATATACAGAGAAGTAGAAAGTGTTATTACTAACAATCAGGTTTAGTAGAGAGAACAATGTAGTCTCGACCAGCATCACTATTCCAATGTCTTGTAGTCATTGTCTGAACGCGACACTGTTTCGGTCTGCTTCTGACTCGACTGACTGACTCGCTCGCTCTGACTGACTGACAGACTCCTGACGCACCTCACTCCAGACTTCAGACAGAACAGTATTTAGTCACCGCCCCCACGAGGGCATCATGTGGCACAAGGCCGGTTTAACGTGGGATCTCCGAGTCCGTGGGCTCGGCCAAAAATATGCACTTTGAACCCGTATTAAACGGGTTCAGGGTCGGTTTACCTCCCCGAAAGAGACTCCGTCCTTCGGCGTAGCCTCGTTCGGGTTCCTCCCCGCCCGAAGGTAGAGTGTTCAACCGATCAGCCGGTAAGCCGGTCGCCCGACTTCGGACTGAACTCTCTGCTTCCTCTTGAGGCGCAGTATTTATTACGTATGGAATAGTCCATTATGTAATTATGGGCAAGTTTCCATAACAGGAATAAATTCCAATAACTAAAAAATACTATTCTTAAAAGAGTGCTCAATACAGTGTAGAGCAACTATCATTTTTTCGAAAATTATAACATAAACGTTGCAAAATCATTGCAAAAATAACATATCTATGTTACAATTTTCGGATTTTTGACCAATACATACTGGTCTTTCATCGCAGAACAACTAATAAATAGCCATAAATGTGATGCTAATTTTAGTGTGGACTCATTTACCATGTCCCACTCTAATTACCACATAAAAGTGTTGGAGGCCATCAATATTCTATTGTTGAAGACTTCTCTGTGTAAACAGAAATCTTTGTATTAGGCCTCTAACTAATTACCATCTAATCATTTTTTCCAAAACACTTTCTCCATTTTTTTTAGAAAGTTCATTTTATTAACCTCAATTTAGCTCTGTTTGAGTGACATTCAAACCCTGTTGGCTACCCCGTTTTTCAGTTTTACTTTTTATTATCATCATGAGTGATAATAATAAAATTAATTTTTGTCTATTCATGGCAGTTTATATATATATTTATTAAAGACATTTTTATGTTTAACGTTCTTTTTTATAGATACAAGTATTTAAATAAATGATCTGTTTATAATAAACAGTATTAAATAACATTTACCGGCCTGAATGTCCGAGAAATTTTCATAGAAAATATTCGTCCTTTGACAGGATTCGAACCTGCATCCTATACGGAACCGTCTTTTACGCTGACGTGCCTTGACCGCT
The DNA here is from genome assembly GCA_903632075.3 of Acanthosepion pharaonis. Classification (NCBI taxonomy): domain Eukaryota; kingdom Metazoa; phylum Mollusca; class Cephalopoda; order Sepiida; family Sepiidae; genus Acanthosepion; species Acanthosepion pharaonis. The sequence goes on along the minus strand of CAHIKZ030000979.1, from coordinate 1,704,527 downwards.
CGGCCACAAGTGATCGTTCGGTCGTCAAGGTTGAATTTACTGCTTATAAACTTCAGCCTTGCCAACCGAACGTTAAACATAAAAATGTCTTTAATAAATAAATTGTCGGACTTTGTCCATTTCTTAATATATATATATATATATATATATATATTTATATATATATATATATATATATATATATATATATATATCTTGCAGATCATAAATGTATTGTGGGTAATTTTCCTTTGAAAATTTACTGCAGATTTTTGCTTGGGTGTTTATTATTTGCTGGTATCCTAACCACGTGCTACTAGAATGATCGTTTTTCTGGGAATAACATCAAATAATTGACGTTTCCTTAGTCCACAACGCATCAGTCAGAAGCTTTGCTACCGGCTGTAGCTTATCGTCAAGACAGTACTAGAAATCATGAAGAAAACTGATCAATGGAGAACGAATGCAATGTTTTTTTTTTTGTGTCGTAGCGAAAATTTAAATATAACATTTTCCATAAGGCTGTTAAATTATTTTTATATAAAATCAAACTGTTGAATTTTCAAAGATCATTTCGTTTTTCATTAAAGTTTAATTATAAAATAGAATTAAAATTAAATGAAACTTAAATTTTATTCACTAAATAAATTACCGACTTTGCATCTGTGAACTTGTATTTATGATATAGCATGTAGAATAATATGTAAGAGGAAGTTACTATATAAAATGGCGTCTTCTGCATTTATTTACGATAAGTATGGCCCAAGGTCCACCAAATGGTGCTTAAAATTAGAAAGAGATTAAGTATCTGAGAAGCCCTCTGAAAAATAAAGGCCTCAAGAAGAAATTGGAAAATGTAAAAATGAGATCCGAAGGAGCCCAATACATATTCCAGCAAGTAAGTAAAGTATTAAACGAGAGAAAATTATCTGTAACAACAGAGAAAATAATTTCGAACTGCGATGCAATATCTCATCTCTGACAATTCGCTTCCATATAAAGAAGCAACACTCACTGACATAGATGGGATTCTTCCAGTGAATGCTAAGAATTCAATATTGGTTATGAGGACTCTACACGCAAATATATTTACGACTCGAAAAAGGTGAAATTTCTTTGAAACATGAAAAAAAAGGACCTGAGTGTACACAGAAGCCGAGCAGCAAACATGTTTGGGTAAATAGATGACAGAACGAAGATAACGATGGATGACAACGTGTCAAAAGAAAATATAGAATGCCACTATTTCCCATATCTTGAAACGACATGACATAAAAAGACGAATATCAGCTTTTGTAGCTAAGTAAGAGACGTTACGTATTTGCATTGAATGAATGTATCAAAGAATGAAAACAAAATGGATGGTTAAGGGGCAAAGGTCATTTTCAATAACAAAATCCATGTTCATAAACAAATAACTACCAACTACATTATTTACATTATTCGGACTATTCTCCTCATCTTTGTCGACATATTTATTACAATGTTTCGGCCGTTGTACGCTTCGGATTTCTTCAGGTTTGAAATATGGAACTGAACCCTTTATTTCACTCACTGGGGTAGATTTTTCTAGTTCCACGTGCCATGTCTAATGGATATCAGTTATCAGTTATCTCTTGGTAATTCTGGATGTTCTCCACTGCCTTAGCCGGGTATTGAACTCACACTCTTTGGGTCATGTCACTGGATCTAACTAACGCCTTCATCCATAAGTGTCCTTGAGGGAAACTAACAGGAAATAACTGATAACTGACATCCATTAAACATATCACGTGGAAATAGAAGAGTCCACCCCAGTTAGCGAAATAATATGTTCAGTTCGACATCCCAACCAACTGAAGAAGACCGGAGCGTACAATGGCCGAAACGGTGTAATAAATATGGTGACAAAGATGAGGATAATAGTCTGAATAATGTAACTAATGTACATAATACCGCATTTCAGAAATATAGACGGAACTACCAAATTGAGGACTTTCAAAAGCATCGATGACTAAAATGGATATCAAGTGAATATCGAAGAGAAAATAATGACATAATCAAGATGTTGGCATTCCATAAGAGTTCGAACCACAATCAATGCTGGAAAAAAAGCGTTAACTAATAGTAGACTTGAGAAAACTATTTATCTGGAAGAATTTTTTTAAGAGAAGGATTTTATGTATTTCAACCGACAGTGGCAAAGATTGCTCGTTCAATAGTTGCTGAAAGTTTCCATTTGAGGAAATTGCTAATATTGTCATGTCCATTACGATGATTACCCAAGTGCTGAAAACCTATGACAAGTAAAAGATCAACTCTCAACGTAGAGGACACTCCAAAGTTAGTAAGTTATTCCTGAAAAAAAATAATTTAGATATATATTTCGTGTCTATTGAAGGCTCATTCGAGTGGATCTCAGGTTTCTCCACGTTCTTCACTTTAGGACACACGCTGTCAGTAAAATTCAAATTTGATGAACAGGGATATCTTAAAATCTGCAAAATGAAGTAAATTCTTTTTTGTATTTTCGTTTTTACATAGCGTTATATACGTTCTTAGTCTTTCTAATTGGATAACTTCGATTTTAAATTACATTTATAAATGTAAAAGGGCTCACTGTGGCTGAGGAGAGACTCAGACCAATAATAAAGATGATGTTTCTAAATCAAAAAGCAAAGGAAAGGGACTGACATAGAGAATTCATTTGTCTTCTACTGCTGCCTTTCAGCGAAAATATGGAAATCACACTTTTAGTGCAAATGTGTCTTTGTTCAGTGATTTTAACGAACGACATTTATTGAAGATCTGTTTTGTAATGATGTTATGATCGATCTTTAATAAAAAGGCAAGATCGAAAACTCTGGCCTGTTTAGAAGATAAGCGAAATTACGTGATAATGATTTTTGTTTTGGTCTATTTATTATGGCACCACTATTCTCAGACTTTAGGAATTTTGTTTAACCTTTTGAGAATGGAAGCATGAACAGAAACACAATATAGGATGAAGAAATCGTAAAAGTACATTATTATTCGCTGTTACATGATTGCGCATTGGTAGAAAGAGAAATCGCAAAGTTTAATAGTAATTGTAATGGACATATTAACTGTTTCCTTATAAGGAAACATTTGGTCTTCATTGGCTGATTAAACTGTCGGTTGAAATTTATAAAATGTTTTTCTTAAAATATTTTTTCATGAAAATAAATTTCTCAAGTTCAGTAGCTGTTATCGATCTTTCCACTAATTACGGGGAGTTCCTTCCTGTGCTTTCATTTCAAGTTTTGGTTAATATGAATATTTGTATTGTCATTATTTTGACTTCGTGTTACATGTGATAATCGTTTTCGTCGTTGCTGTTGATGAAAGTGCTCAAGCAATATGGTTTCTGCTATCTAGTATTGCTCAGGTTCATAACGTTCGAAGAAAGATGAACTTCGCAATGACCCCCAGTATTAACAGAACACATAAACACACACACACACACACACATATATATATATGTGAAAAGTGTATATAAATATAAATAAATATAAATATGTATAATTATTTATATATTATATGCGCGTTACTTATTAGAAAGCGCTCAATATCAGAGATAGAGCTAATATATATATATATATATATATATATATATATATATATATATATATATATATATATATATATATATATATATATATGTATAAATAAATAAAAAGAAAGAACAGTAAGATATAAAATCCGGTGTTCTTATAGATATTTTATTTTTACAAAATAGTGCTCAATGTAAATTTACAGAGCATTAATATTATAAATTAATTGATTTAAAATATGTTTTTTCGCTACACAGTTCCAACCATGTTTCAAAAATAGAAGCTAAAACCCCCGAATTTAATTTTGCAATTAAATTAAAAGCATTAGTTCCATTTCATCTTCAAGCGATATATATATATATATATATATATATATATATATATATATATATATATATATATATGTTAATATCTATATATTTAATATACATTGATTTTAATATATGATATATATATATATATAAATATTCATGTATATAATATTTATATATATATTAATATATATATATATATATATATATAATATATATGCATAACATATATATATATATATATATATATATATATATATATATATATATATATTGGGATTTTCTTTCTTTTTTTAATGATGATGTTATTAAGTATATTAGACGATATGAAAAGAATTTACATAAAATAAATAGACAACAATTGTCTATACTATTTAATCAAACCTGCATCAAAATACACACACACACACACATATATATATATGTATATATAATATTAGTGGTAATTATACACATACATATGCAAATATATATATATATATATATATATATATATATATATATATATACATATATACACATACATATATATTTTGTATAAAAAAATTACAGGAGGATAGAATGCAGGTAGAACTCAATGTCCAGGACAGAGTAAGGCTCTTCTTTTCATCTTTAAGATTAGATCGTCTATTGTGTGTGTATATCACCACAAAATGTATCCTTTCCGTTTACATCTCTAATGTATTAGACATCCGACAACATTCATATTTCTCTCATTTAAACCGTCTTTGACTCCCCTCTCTAAAACTTTTCTTTGTTAAATTTTAATCCCCCACCTTCTCTCGTCTGTTACCCCTCTCTATATCTCTAACATTCGTCCCACACTCTCATACTTACACTTTACAGTTTTTTTTTTATTTCCGGAGTTGTTTTCTTTTGTTTTCTTTTTCAATTTGTAGGTCTGAGGAATTGGATCGTATTTACGATTCCAATGGAATAAATTATGACCATGTAATATTAGTGTTTAAGCTTTTTTTATTATATATATATATATATATATATATATATATATTTAAAATCTATTCTTTACATAAATTGCTAAAATCCAATTACAGCCTCTTTCTCTTTACTTCCCTCTCCCTCTTCTTTCTTTTTCCTTTTTCTTTTCTCCCTTCTCCTCTCCCATTTCAATATATCACTTCCGTTAAGTTAACCGTTTAAATAGGTCAAGGTCTGGACACTCCTCCTCCCCGAATACTAAGTATGATTGAGAGAGATATGAAATTAATCCCTCCCTAAACTCTACCATGTCTCTTTAACTATCCCTCTTACAATCTCTGTTAAATTACAAAAACTTACACTACCCATCAATTTTAATTTCATTTTTCGTTTCATTTCATTTTTGGAAGTGCTATCTGATGATCCGGCGTCCTTTAAAAGGCCTCTGGTGAAATAAATTATTATAATGGTATCTTAAAATGGTCTCTTTTTCTTTTAAATATTGGCTCTGGATTTACATTGAGCTCTCAGGATTTCATCCTCCTTGGGATTACACATACGGATTACCAAGTTCTTCATAACTTAAACACACACACACACACACACACACACACACACACACACACACACACATATATATATATATATATATATATATATATATATATATATTAGAATATGTGATGCAAAATGGGAAAAAATTGTGTGATGTGTTTTGTAGTATTGTAGTATATCATCGGACTAAAGTGATGTTTCCCCGATGATTACATATGCACACGAACAGAAGGGGGATTTTAAATTTAAGTTTTTAAAAGATACTCGACGCAACTGTCTAAACTATATATATACCAAAACATGTCTAAAAATCAAATTTTAAAATTATAACATTTCCAGCACTTCAACTTTTCCACTCAATATCCTTAAAATTATTTGTGAAACGGGAAAATTGAAGCCCATAATATAGGGAACATCATGAATCTGCACTTATCCTTTCTCTTGGGTTTGCTTTTTGATCCTGGTCAAAACTTTTTTTTCTGAGCAAAACGGGTTATTATCGATGACTTTAACCGAATGTACTCATGTACAACATTAATGTTTGTGTCTTCAGAGACCTGTATATATTTCTGGCCCATATCGTCGTTATAGTTTTTCTACACCCGCTCTAAAAATTGTGGTGTCTTGCTACGCTTGGAATGCTTTTGACTGTTCGATAAAACCGGTGCTGTTGTTCCCAGGTCCACCCTTCCGTCAGCAAGGCCTCAGATGGGGAGATTGCAGGTTTTAAAGAACGTGGAATCAACTCTTAATTGCTGTTGTTCCCAGGTCCACCCTTCCGTCAGCAAGGCCTCTTATCGGGAGATTGGAGGTTTTGGGGAGCGTAGAACCACCTCTTAATTACTGTCCGCCCTAACCCAAGGTGGTATCAACTGCTAAAATCGAAGCTATGGGCAAATACTTAAACCCGAAAATTGTGGCCAAACCCTATGAAAGTATAAGAAAACATTTTAAAACGAAATTGTCAGTGATTCATTTTCATCGCTAAAAAATATTACCAGCAATTAATTTTGAAAAAGAAAATTACCAGCAATACATTTTTGTATTGAGAAATAAAAATTTACCATAATTATGTTTTGGAGAAAAAAATTACCAACAATACATTTTTGAAAACAAAAATATTACCAGCAATACATTTTTATAAAGTAAATTTCGCCATTTAATGATCCATAAAGATTTGATATGCCGATAAACAAACAATGCATTATCATTTGGTAAAGGTATTTGTGATACTTATAGAGGATTTAAAATGAAAATCGGTTCAAATGATACTTTGCTCTTTTAAAACTGGATTCAGACTATGAGAAACGGGTTTGTTTCGGTTCTGTGAGAGGTCTCTTGCTGTAAAATCTTTTCTCCTAAAAAATCCACCGACGGAAATATTTTTTTCTGTTTTAGAATAATTACAAAAAGCAGAATTTTTCCTGCATCTCATATATTTATTTCCCAATTTTATTTATTTATTTCTTTTTAATTAGTATTCCAGAAAATAATATAAAAACAAACAATTAACCAGACATTCCTTTCCTTCACTTCGAAGATTTTTAATTCTAATGTAAGCCTAACCAAATCCGAGAGATCTTCATTTTAAAAAAATGTAGGAATTCTATATAACTTTTAACTCTTTTTTTACGTTTCATGTAACAATTCTTGTTTTTCTCTTTTAAACTTTCAAGGGAAAAATCATTTAAAATAAACAAAAAGACGAACTCAACACGCCACAACAAACACGATGTGTTTGCTCGACAAATCTTCATCAACGAATTAAAGCCATTTTTTGCTATCGTCTGCTTTTTAAAAATTCTTTAGCCCACATGATATTTGTCATAGAACACTGAGCGTATTTTAAATGACCTTCTCCAAAGAATAATCAATTGAACGATTCACTTTCTAACTTTTAATTTAACCTTTATAATAAAAAGATTAAAATTAATAGAGTTTTCACCATACTAAAAAAAAACAAAAAATGGTAACCTCTGGTTGACAAAAATCCAGTTTGTATTTCGTTATTGCATGTCATTCTATAACAGTTGAATTATTAACAACTGATTTATCACTCGAATTCTGATGAATAGCGTTCGTCGGTTGATTAGAAGTGAAATTTTTTAATGACTGTGTTGTTTCGTTAAAGACAATGAAAAAAAATACGATGTTTATAATAGGGATAATATCAGAATGAGCAATACAAATACAGAAGTATGTACACATATATTTTAGAGATTATGCACAAGCATTTGATAAACTACAGCACAACAAGACTGTTTCAAATACGAGCAAATCATAATTATTTAGGAAGAACTTATACTGGGAGGAATTACATTTTTTATGTTCAAATCGACTTAATATGTATTTTATAAAGACATTCAATTCTATTTTTTAAAGGTTAAAGATAAAAAAAAATATACTGAAAATGCAAGGCTTATTAAGTAACTATCTAGTTTACAGAGGCTCGGTGGAGTAATGGATAGAGGATCGTATTTTGGAATCGAAGATCCGAGTTCGAATTCTAGTCGTGCTAATACCCTTTGGAAAGGCATGAACCCTATTCTTCTCCTCTCAGCTATCGCTAAGTAGCAGGACAGATCGTGTTCAATAGCTTTGGATTCCAAGTGTCTACTGCAGAAAGAAATGGCAACCTACTGCGGGGGAAAAGGTCTGCCTCGTCAACCTAACCGCGTATCATATGACTGAATGACGGATCTACTTTACGCACGTGTTTTGAGATAAAGGTGTTTTTGATCCAAAGTATGTTATCTTTGTAGTGTGAGTAAATAAATTAAGTATTAATTTAACTTGAATCCAATTTTTTCAATATAAGCATACAATCTATTGAAATTTAAAAAATTAAATACTAAAATCTACTCAAGACTAAGGATGTAGTTTGTGATCCTTGTGAGGAAATACTACTTACTTGTACTTGTACTTGATGCGGCATTCACCCTGGGCGGATTGAGCCGGCTTCTTCCTGTTGTGAGAAGAAGATTCTTAGGATAAATTACAGAAGTAGGGTACCCAGGCCTACTTGGATAACGTTCTTGCTTGCCGCGGGATTCCCACAGACGCAGAGACAGGAACGACCAGAAGCCGCCGGTTGCCGATGCAGACGCTCCTTGGATTTTCACCAGAGCCCTTGTTAGCTGGCGTGTGTGAGGAAATAGCAGAGGTTTAAAGTTGATGTCCATCAGGATGTTTGATATATAAAGATTTGATCACTGGTGACAGCCAATATTTACAGAGTTCACCCATAGAGATAGCAAAGTAAGTAATATATTTGGTATCACCTAAGAAAGTCAAAGGACTATGAGTTGATACCGATAGAAAATGAATTCTCGAAGTACACAAGAATAGAAAAGAACGTAAGACAATCATGTATCTTTTCGCCAGACATTGTTTAACCTTTACTGCAAAGCATTTCTGAGAGAACCAGGCTTTATTACAGGCAAACAATCTCAACGGTATAAAATACGCAGATAACACAGTGTTGAGAGAAATTAAAATATTGCATTTTGCAGTGTTATACACATTTCTGCATATGGTCGTTAACTGGTGTCTCGGTTTCAATAACTTTCCTACCGCCGTCTTTCTATAAATATTTTCATAGGAATTGTTCTGATAATTGGTTTGATTTGTTTTGTTTTACGGTATATCAACCTCAATGGGTTATTTAATGCCGACAAAATTCTTATCACTGGTAATGTTTTTCTTCAAACATCAACTCCTTTGAATATTTTTCTTTGAAGAAATTTATAACTGGTCATATTTTTTCCCAATAATGTATACCTTTTGTATTGCTGTTATTTTTTTAAAGTATTGCTGATATTAATTTTCCCTTCAAAAATTATTGCTGGTAATAATTTTTTATTACAAAGTATTTCTGGTATTGAAACCTATTTTTACACAAGTTTAGCTGTTAACTATTTGCCCATAGCTGAGACCCTAGCAGGTACTACCACCCCGAGTCAGGGTGGACCTTGGAACACCGGCAATTAAGAAGTGGTTCCACGCCCTTCAAAACCTCCTGATCAGAGGCTTTGCTGCTGGATATAGTTTATCGTCATACCCAGGACCTAATTGTTCTGAAGAACATTCCAGCCTGTTACATAGACTTTATGAATTTAAGCACAGTAGTGAATGGGCGGCAAGTTCTCATCATCTCTCAGTTGAAATGACGAGATGTAACTTTAATTTCTATGCTAATTGTTCCTTCTATCGCGCGACCCGCTTGTAGAAACCTTTTCCGGCTTATTGCTTTACAGTCAACTTTGATCTTAAAAAAAATTATCTCCAATGTTAATCTTTACCTTCTGTTGTCTTAATTCCTGTTTTTTTATTGTTCTTTCTCTTTAATAACGTTTTCTGCCCTCATATTTTTCCGCGATCAGTAACCACTTGCCTCGTAGTGGCTTTGCCGTGTTTACGATCATATCACGCTGAAACACCTGTCGTCTTACGATCACCGAAGCTAGACAACTGGTTTGTACCTAGATAGTAGACCGCTTGGGCATGCCAGATCTTGTAAGCTTAGACCTGTCGATGACGTAAAGGATACCGGCTCGAAATTGGAAATCAGAGAGCTGATTAAAGTTTCCAATTGTGTTTGTTGTATTCATTTACGAGCAAATATCATTGGGAAAGTTATGAATTCACTTCTTCTCTACCCCAGCTATAGGTTAATTATTAAGACTTCATAAACAAGAAGTGACTAGAGGTGACGGAATTGTGGTTCTACAAAAGGATGCTAAGGATATCATGGACCGAGCGTGTGAAGTTTCTGGGACACATAATGAGGAAGGAGGGCCTGGAGAATCTGATACTCACGGGTCGAATAGAGGAAAAGAGAGACAAGTGAAAACAATGCATCACATACCTAGGACAGAACATGGTCTAAGGGAGTTGGCAGAGAGAAGGAACTTGTTGAGACCTTCAAGGGATAGAAAGAGGTGGAAAGCCATGATCGCCTACGTTCTGAAAGGACACGGCATATAGAAAAAAAGACCAAGATTATTGTTCAACATCTATCTCTGAACTACACCTCATAACTCAAAGTGACCTTTGACTTAGTCAAAGATTTTGAACTTCGTAAGAGTAAAGCAGAAACGTTAGGTTCCATCTTACAGCAGTGGAATCTATTCGCTAGTGATGAACAGATTTCCCATTTATGTGATCATCACAAGGATCTAGTCCCATTTTTTTTTTCTTGTGGAAGGTGATTTGGTGTACTGAAATGATATACATCAGTTACAATCCAAAGGAATAGAGACTGTTTATTGATTCCTCAAAGACAATGTATAAATACATGATTATTATCTCCAAAAATTCTTAAAGCTAAATAGACGTATACTGGCAAATGGTCGATAAACCGTAAAAACAAATCAATATATTTTAGTGACTTTATTGCTTTACTTGGGGGATAATTAAAAAATTAGGAATATTGAAAATATCACTTTATTCAATCTATGGAAATATATTTTTTCTTTCTTTTGAGTCACTATTAAAAGAGCATTGTATTTCATACATGTGTACAGTGAATTCGTTCTTTTGCTGTCAATTATATCTTTCACAAAATGAGAGAAATGATTTTTTTCACTACTGCAGCCGTAGTCAATTATATTTGCTTAATCAGAGCTTTGCTTTACTCTCTCGTGTGTTCAGAAAAAAAAAGCAAACAATAGAAGAGCCAAAATGGCGAAACGATGAGAGTAAAGATAACGACATTATTCAGATTAATCCCGTGTATATATTGATTGTGTCATATATTTTTTACGGGTTATTTACGTTTGTGAGTTACTGAAAAAGTAAGGATTTGAAGTGTATAAAGATCTTTTTCGAGTGAATATTGAATTAACTGTTTTTTGTGAATAAAAACTATACAATTCTTCAGTATCTGTCTATATTTCTGAGATGAGGTATTTTGTACACTATTTACATTTATTCGGACTATTGTCCCAATCTTTGCCGTTGTACGTTCCGGTCTACTTCAGGTGGTTGGAATGTCGAACTGAACCACAGCACAGTGGATAAAGGTGTTAATTGGATCCAGTGACGGGACCCAAAGAGTGTGAGTTCAATACCCGGTTAAGAAATGGAGATCTTGGATAGGGGAATTAACAGGCCATATTTATTACAACGTTTCGGCCAATGTACGCTCCGGCCTTCTTCAGGTGGTTGGAATGCCGAACTTAACACTTTATTTCGCTCACTGGTTAAACTGTTCTAGTTCCACGTGCCAAGTTTAATGAATGTCAGTTGTCAGTTATCTCCTGTTAATTTCCTTCTGAAGGTTCTCCACTGCCTTAACCGGGTATTGAACTCACACTCTTTGGCTCCTGTCACTAGATCTAACTAATGCCTTTATCCACTGTGCCATGTGTCATGAGTGTGAGTTCAGTACCCGGATAAGGCAGTGGAGAACTTTCAGAGGGAGTTAACAGGAGATAACTGACATCCATTAAAACATGGCACGTGGAACTAGAACACTCTACCCCAGTCAGCGAAATAAAGGGTTCAGTTCGACATTCCAACCACCTGAAGAAGGGCGGAATGTACAACAGCCGAAGCGTTATGATAAATATGTATATGAGAACAATAGTCCGAATAATGTAAATAGGAAACAATTCTTATACCATTCCAGATACACGGCATACTATTTAACCCTTAGCAGGGGGGAGATGAATTCATACCTTTTCTAATGATGTTTGCGGGCAAGTTAATGTAACGAACACCAATAGAATTCGATCTTTGGACACCCATTTCTAATTCTGAGCCGCTGTCCATTACCCAACGAGTTTATCTTTACTCGTGTAGAAATTTCATAATTACTCTCCGAAACATCAAATAACTACTTTTTTTTTATTTAGATGTATCGTAATAATGTATCTGTTAAAATATTGAGATTATGTTAATCCTATATTGTTTGCATGAGTCTCAAGATGTTAATCTGTACTAAGATTAGCATTAAAAAGTTCTGTGACGTCAACGAACACTTGTTTCCACTTTTGTAACGCCAACGAATACACGTTGTCACTTTCGTAATGCTCATTGTAATAGAGACTTTGTAATCGCAGATACAAATACAGTAACACCATTGAACAATTCTGGTATCAGATGTGTTCGAATAAAGCTCACACTAACAGTACTTGCTCGATAACACTCGCTCGAATAGTAAACCGTTTAGCGATCTGAATAGAGGAATAGAATAGTGAATAGAGTAAAGAATAGCGGTCCGCATAGTAATAGAGGATAGACTAGAAATGAAGATCCAAATAGTAAGAGATGTTAGGATAGAAATGCGATCAATTAGACGTCACGTGACTTATACGTTTTCTCTATTATCACGTGGTCGAATTTAATAATGGGATCGCCAGTGTTTGATATCTGGCGATCTATGTTCAAATTCAAACTTAGCCATTTAGAAGTTAGGTTTTCCAAATAAAAATTATGAAAATGGAGAATGATGTCCGAAAGGAATAAAGAATAAAGAAGATAATAGTAGTAAAAAGAAGAAATGGTAAAATTTTGTAAAGTATGGAACAACGGAATTGACAAAATATAATTAAATTTTGGAGGAAGTAAGAAACAAAAGAAAGTAATGAAGAACGCCTAATTTTGGAAAGGAACTTACAGAGAAAATTTTACGACCAAATGATTTTTATTCATATTATTATTTCAACAACTGGGTGTGCATTTCTCTCTACAACTTCATATTCTTTATACCTCTTCCGTTTGGCTTTTCGTTATCTCTCCAAATCCTAGCTCTGCCATTTATCTACACATATGGTGAGTTAGGTTATTTTCTGTTTTCTTCTCTGTCTCTTGTTTTCCTCTAAGCTTTCTTTCCTGCATCCTAGAAATTACAAGTGAGTTTTCTGAGTTTAAGTATAAGTGTCCTTTTTTGTTTCCATTTCCCTTAACACGTCTTATTTAAGCGCAAATGTTTGGTGTTGTTTATTACCAGCATTTACCTGTAGAACGACATTTTCGTTGCCTCGAGTCTCTCTTCCTCTGGAAGGAAATTGTACAACGTTCGCTGCCATACAGGAGCGATGATAATGCATTACTGAGATAAAAACAGTAAATGACAATGATTAATAAGAAAAGAAAAAAAAAACAAACGAAAAATGGCTACGACATGCATGATATAACAGAGATAGAAGAAACGCTGGTAAAAAAAAAACAGATAAAGTAAAGCAAAACAATAAAGAAAGAAAAGAAAAAAAAAGAGAGAGAACAAAATGCGATAAGATTTCATTAAAGTGTGAACTAATTCCGTGTCGAAGCTGAAAGAAAAGCATAGAACGATCAATAAATGAGGGCTTCTGATTTAGGTTAACTTGTTAGTAGAATTTATTCGACGAAAGGAATTAAGGCAATTGATTTTGAGATAAGACTATATTCAAAGGAATTTCATACACAAACAAAGAAAGAGACGGGAAAGAGAGGGGGAAGGAGAGATCGAAAGAGAGGGAACATAACACTAATCTTAAAAAAAGCATAGAATATATAAGATCCTTGAATATTGATATATTATTGGCGAATACAAACGACATACACAAAAACAGACACACAAAAACAGACACACACACACAGACATATATATATATATATATATATATATATATATATATATATATATATATATATATATATAATGGAAAAAAAGCGACACGGGGTGTATTGGTTAGCAGGCATGTCTCGCTAGAACAATTACGGTTGAGTAGTATTGTTAAATACAAACCATACTCAGACACACACACAATAATATATATATATATATATATATATATATATATATATATATATATATAGAGAGAGAGAGAGAGGAGAGACAGACATATATATATATATATATATATGTGTGTGTGTGTGTGTATGTATAATTGTCATTTCGATGGGGTGTAATGGTTAGCATTCTTATGTCTCTAGAACAATTGAGATTGAGTAGTGATTCAGGTCCTCACTGGGTGCCCCATACTTTCGGTTTTGTACCACATCAAAACCACATTTCGAAAATCACCGTTATGGGCACTTCGACGTGGCGCGATGGCTATCAAACTTGTCTCGCAACATCAAGTGCGTCTGAATAGTGAGTTCAGTCTTTAATGTGTGTTCCATACTTTCAGCCTTGTACCACGTCTAATATATCCTTACGCAATAATTAGAAGATGCCCACGTGGTGTAATGGTTAACTAGCTAAAACTACGACTGATCAGTGAGGTCTATCCTCACTGTGTGCGTCATACTTTCGGAACTGCCACATCTTGGCTGCAGATAGAAAATCGCCATATATATAAATGTGTTTGTGTTTGTATAATAAAATCTTAAAAAGATGTACAAGTTAATGAGACAAAAAGTGGAATGCTATAAATGACGCCATTTTTATTTTAATTTAGTCCACCGAATACTAGAGAATTTGCTTTAGCGTGTCTCCAAGCGATCAGTTTCTCCTTTAGTTCGTATCCTACCTGCGACTATTTTATCCGACATTATTAAGGCATTGTCCCGATTCTTTTCTCTTTATTTTTAAAGAGATGCACAATGTCTTTATCTAAAGGATTAAAATATCTTGTTTATGATTTTTTTAGTCAAATTTCTTAAAATTTTATAATGCAACAATAAATGTCATTTCTCCTTACGTTTTTGCTTTCCCCCTTACGTTAGATAATATAGGATACAAATGGGTTGGTAGAATACACTGACCTGTAAGACACGCGAAATCGGTACCGAATGTTCTTATGTATATACTTGTACCTACGTATACATATACACTCATATATGTATCTGTGTGTCTATATACATACGCACCCCATATATATATATATATATATATATATATATATATATATATATATATATATATATATATATATATATATATATATGAGCACTGACTTTAAGAACAAAGGCTTTTTAGTTAATTTTTTCTGGTTTTCTACGAGTGTTCAGCTCCTCCTTCAGTGGCTGCAGGAAACACTTGGCTGACCTTCATATCTGAACGAGTTTTGGTCACTGTGCAAGGAATAGTTTCAGTCTGCGAGAGATGCCACAAGGTTATGGCCCATGGGCATGTTCCAAAATTATTTCAGATCAGTGTACGTGTATCAATTATTCCATAGGGTACGGAGGAAAAGGCATATATTTGCAAGAACAAATATTTCCTGTATAATGTTAGACGTTACTTAGATATTAACCACTAAATTGCATACGATATATATATATATATATATATATATATATATATATATATATATATATATATATATATATATATATATATGTGTGTGTATATATATGTGTGTGTGTGTGTGTGTGTGTGTGTGTAATTAATACAAAGAAAAGTTTTGTGGATTAATCAGCTTCGTAGCTGAATGATGTTACCATCAGCAACCTGTTTCCAGAGTTTCGTAGACAAATCCTCCTGGAATCACTCTTGAAGGCTATCAGCAATTGACTGCTTATATTTCTCCTCTTTTCTTTTTTATATATAATATTCATTAATGCAAGTTTTTATCCCTTTTCATTTTGTCTATTTTGATGTCAAGATTGTAGCGTTTCATCTGTAACAACGTTGTCTTAGCACGGTAGAGGTGGGGCTGTTTTTTTGTTTTTCAGTTAAGCAATATCGGAAATAATGATTGCCAGTACAACTGCAGAGACAAAATCCATCCCACTACAGGGAAACTGCCTACAAACAAACGTAGTCTACGTATCTAAGTTCAAACCAAACAACACTACAATGTACATTGGTGCCACAGAAGAAACATTCAAACATAAAAATTACGCATACGACCTCCGATTCCCCAACCGAAAATTCTCCAATAGCACCACATTATCAACATAAATATCTCTATCTATAAAAGGCAGGATGTGTGCGTGTGTGTGTAACGAATGCACGGCCGCAATTTTCGACAGATTTGCACCAAAATTTACATGTACATGCTCCAAGTAAGCGGGAAGGACAAGACCGATTTTATATTTCCCAATTCCCATCGATAGTAGAAATAATCGATTTTTTCATGCTTCTACGGCAGTTTTCATGTAGTTTGCGGCCATTTTGTACTGGCCAGAGTGAGAGCCTATAGCTGGCTGCCACGAATAGGCAGGAAGTTTCTATTGGCCAATGTGAGAGCTAATTGACAGGAATTATAACTAGCATGCTTGCATGCAAAAAATTCGATGGCTGCATCATCACAAGTGGGAAAAATTTAAGTCTGCATGGCACTTTACTCCAGTTGGCTCATTCGCGGACAAGGGCACTCCTTTAAAGGCAAGGAAGGGAAAAAATATTTTAAGTCAAGTGATAGCGATTGCTGTATGAATCGTACGATTTTTGAATCAAGCACGGGCAACGCCAGACCATGCTGCTAGTGGCAACTAAAAGACAAAAACATATCAAGATGTCTATTTTACCTAAAAGAAAAAGTGGCAATAATCACGTTCACAACAAAAAAAAATTGACTTAACCAAAGATTTAGAATAGACTAAAAATAAGAGAACAAATATCTGAGCGTGGGCTGTACTTATGAGTACAATTTTTGTATTTTTTTAAAGCAAGGTTTCCTTTAAAGAGTCTATTGAAATCTTTTCCAATCAATCCAAGGGATCCAATTATATCTGGAATTGTTAATGTTATCTTGCATCATATTTTTAAGATTTCGATTTCAAGGTCCTTTTATTTTGATAGTTTTCTCAAGATCTTTATAGATACAGTGCAATCTGCAGGAAATACCATGTTAATAAGGAGGCACGCTTTGTCTTTGCAGTCTCTAATCACGATGTCGGAGCGATTAGCTTTGATTGTTCTGCCTGTGTTTATTTTAAAGTCTCATAAAATTGTTGCAGTCCCTATCACCGTAACGTTAAATACGTTACAGTCCTTAAGAATGGATTCAATAAAGGTTGGCGATATAATACAATGTTTTGATGAATTCTTAGTTGGGTATTGTGTTATTAGAAGACGCTCGAAGTAGTTTCGCCGTAAAGAATTCTGTCCTATTAATTAGGAAGGCATTGGTATAATAAACATTAGAGCCAGTTTTCTGCCTGTTAATGACGAGAGAGCTTGAATGGGTGTCTAAATAAAAAATTATTTTGTGTTCGTAGATACCGTGATCTCTCCCAGTTAATCTTGTTACATTGTCAAGAATTTAGATGATAAGTACCGTCATTTGATTTGATTTATATATATATATATATATATATATATATATATATATATATATATATATATATATATAAAATTAACTGATTTAAAATGTTTTCGCTACACAGTAATATCCATGTTTCAAAAATGGAAGCAAAAACTTTTAAATTTAATTTTGTAATTAAATTACAAACATTAGTTCCATTTCATCCTCAAATTTACATTGAGCACTATTTTTGTAAAAATAAAAATATCAATAAGGACACCGGATTACATATCTTACTGTTATTTCTATATATATATATATATATATATATATATATATATATATATATATATATATATATATATATATATATTAAAAAACAGCCAAATTTAAAGCCATTGGTTATAATTTATTTTCCCACGGAATTACTTTTTCCCTGGCTCATCAGACCATACTTACAAAGGTGAAAAACTGAATAGAAATTTACATATAGAAGTTGGTATGAACACCACCCAAACATATAACCGGGTCTGGGTGGTGTCCATACCAATTTCTTGCAGTTTAGGTGTTGTAGATTTTCCAGTACAGATATTGGCCCATTCTGTCGTGCTGTGTTTTATATTCAGTTGGTGCCAGTACAGTGCAACCTTATATAAGATGATCAATTGTTTTTGGATATTTATCACAGATCCTGTATTTTGGATTAATACAATTTTTCAGTGTATGTGCTTTTTAATTTCTAGTTAACAAGTACTGGTCCGATGCAGCAAGGACAAAAACCTTTGGTTTCTGCTTTTAATCCTGCACTATGAAGCCAATCATGTGGATGGAGTTTGTCTACATCAGCATATTTGATACGATCAGAGTATTAACCATGAAACGGTTTAACTTCCCATAGTATATTTATCTGGTCGATTTCATCCACTTTTGCTTTCCTTTTTTTTGTCGCTTTATTTGTATTTCTTCACCTACTTGAGACTCCATTTCGAACTTATTGACTTATTTCTTACTGAATAAAGCCATACTACTTTCATGCCCTTTGACACAGATCATCGTCCAGTCTTCTGTAGTTTCTATGAAACTTTGAAAGCCAATTGTTGTAGTTTTGTAAGCTAATTTTTTGTATTATTATTATTATTATTACATTCTTTGATTTTTGGTATGTACACATTTCTGTCCGGGTCCCTCCCAGAGACCTAAGGTTAGAAATGGCATCACGACACTTTCCACTGACAAAAACAAAAATATATATTACATAGATAAAGCCCTTCATAAAATGTGGGCTGTACTTGTCAGAACAATTTTTGTAACTTTTTGAGGCATGGACTTCCAAGAATCCCTTCAATTACTGAAATCTTTTCCAAATAGTCCTAGGGCTCCAACTACAACGGGGATTGTTGATATTCCTATATGTCACATTTTTGAGATTTCGATTTCAAAATCCTTGTATTTTGACAGCTTTATTATTATCATTATTATTATTATTATTATTACTTCCTTTAATTTTTGGTATGTACATATTTCTTTCCGTCTCCCTCCCAGAGACCTAAGGTTAGAAATGGCCTCATGACATTTTCTACTGACACACACACAACAAAATATTCTGCATAAAGCCCTTCGTAAGGTGTGGGCTGTACTCGTGAGAACAATGTTTTGCATTTATTTAAGGCATGGGCTTTCAGAAATCCTTTCAATTAGTCTACTGGAATCTTTTCCAACCAATCCGAGGGCTCCAACTACAACATAGATAGTGGATTTTTCCATGTGCCACATGTTATTATTATTATTATTATTATTTTCTTTGATTTCTGGTGTTTACACATTTCTTTCCGAACCTAAGGTTAGAAGTGGCATCATGACACTTTCCACTGACAAAAAAAAAAAAAAAAAAAGAAATTACATAGATAAAGCCCTTTGTAAAGTGTGGGCTGTACTTGTCAGAACAATTTTTTGTATCTTTTTGAGGTATGGACTTCCAGGAATCCCTTCAATTTGTCTACTGAAATCTTTTCCAACCAGTCCTAGGGCTCCAACTAAAACAGGGATTGTTGTTGTTCCCATATGCCACATTTTCGAGATTTCTATTTCAAGGTCCTTGTATTTTGACAGCTTTTTGAATATCTTCAAAGATATATTGCAGTCAGCGGGGGCTGCCATATCAATAAGGAGGCACCGTTTTTGTTTGTGGTCTTTAATAACAATATCTGGGCGGTTGGTCTTGATTGTTCTGTCAGTGTGTATTGTGTAGTCCCATAGAATTGTAACAGGTCTTATCTCCGTAACCGGGTCTGGGTGGTGTTCATACCAGTTTCATTCAGTTTCCTTCCCGTAGAACTTGCAGATTTTCCAGTGCAGATATTGGCCAAATCTTTCATGTCGGGTATTATATTCCGTGGGTGCCAACATCGTGCAACCTGATACAAGATGATCAATCGTTTCTGGATATTTATCACAGAATCTGCATTTTGGGCTGACACAATATTTTAGTATATGTGCTTGATAATTCCTAGTTAGCAAGCATTGGTCCTGCGCAGCAAGGATAAAAACTTCAGTTTCCGCTTTCGACCCTGCACTACGTAGCAACTGAAGGGTACGGCTTTTGTCTACGTCAGCTTGTTTGGTACGATCAACATCAGCTTTGGGATGATGCATGCAGTAGCAAGTGAGAAGCTTTCTCGTTTTGGCGTCCATTCGCTTAATTTCAGCTATGGTCTAGTTAAGGACATTAAAGCTGTATTGCACCACAGAGACAACCAATGTGTTTATGGCTGATATTCTGTTTTTTGAGTTTAGCTCAGTGTTTAGTACCAGACGTACACGCCTGTAGTACGCTTTTCTTATTTTTTCCTTCATTTGGGGGTGTTGTATGCCATCTCCTTCGCTAATTCCTAGGTACTTATAAGCTTCATCATGCTCCAGTTCCCTAATCTTTGTGACAAAATCTAAATCTATAAAGGGTGTTTCTGTAATTCTACCTTTCTTGAATGTAACTTTTGCACATTTATCTAATCTGATGTCCATACCTATGTCATCACTGAAGTATTTCACAATATTGAGGAGGCCTCTCAACTCACTGTCGTCTTTGGCAAATAGTTTGAGATCATCCATGTAGAGTAGGTGATTGAATATTTTCTTATTTATTTTGTAACCATAGCTACTGTTGTTCAGTTCATGTGTAAGAGGGATTAAGGATAAATAAAACAGAAGGGGTGACAGAGAAATATTCCACGTCGGATATTCAGACGGTTGGATATGGCAGTGCCCCCGTGTGACTAAGGTATAGTTTGGTGTTCCACATTCCCATGCTGTGCTTAAGGAAATTTAATACCACAGGGGAGACTTTGTACATTTCCAAACTTCTAAGGATCCAAAAATGTGGAACACTATCAAAGGCTGTACGATAATCAATCCACGCTACACTAAGATTTCTGCGTCGTCTTCTGCAATTTTCCAGGATCATCTTATTTATCAGAAGTTGATCTTTGCAGCCATATGAACCTCTTCTGCATCCCTTCTGTTCCAGCGGGAGAGTGCTGTTTGTTTCGAAAAAGGAATAAGTACGGTTCGTCAGTACAGATGTGATCAACTTATACGTTGTGGAGAGACATGTTATCGGTCTATAATTTTTCGGGTCGTCTGTTTCAGTTATTTTTGGTATGAGGTATGTAATACCTTCAGTAATCCATTCCGGGGTTTTACTGGGATTATTTACAAGCGTTGATAATGTTTTTGCAAGAATTTCATGGGTAGATGAGAGATGATACAGCCAGAAATTGGGCAATTTGTCATTTCCTGGGGATTTCCATTTTGGGGATTTCGTTAGAGCTTGCTTATCATCATCTGTGGATATATTTTCCCATTCTTGCAGCGGTGTATCCAGCAGTCACTATTCTTCACGCCGTATCCATTCTGCATTTCGGTTATATTCCTTTGGGCTGCTCCAGATATTTTCCCAAAATATCTGTACATTATCAATCGATGGTGGCCTTTCGACATGTATAGTTGTTTTTCCAATTTCCCTGTAAAATTTGTTAAGATCTGTTCGAAATATTTTATTTTGGCGATAGAACCTACAACGTTTTTCGTATCGTCTTGTTCTCTGCGCCTTTAGCTGAAGTTTCTGCTTCAGCATTTCCTTGATTAATGGAATATGGAATTATTATTATTATTATTATTATTATTATTATTATTATTATCACAACTATTATCATTTTACCATTGTCATTATTATATCTTTATTGATTCATTTATTATTTTTATTAATTTATTATCTATTTTTATTCCCCATTTTTAATGTAGTTAATTTTGTTATTATCGAGGTTATTATGGTTTCAATCATTATTAAGGATAAATTTGCATTTCATCATAATTTAATAACATATCAATTAATATCAATATATCAATAATAATATCACATATATATATATGTATCTAAATAGATGTAAATAGATGTATATATAAATAAATTCGGACCTTCCATTTTTTGAAACATGGTCAGAACTGTGTAAAGGGAAAACCATATTTTAAATCAAATAATTTATAATATATATATATATATATATACTTTTTAACTCATATATATATATATATATATATATATATATATATATATATATATATATATATATATATATATATATATAAAAAGTCTATCTTACTAATCTTCTATTTAGGCCCATATATATATATATATATATATATATTTACATAAATTGCTAAAACCCAATTGCAGCCTCTTTCTCTTTACTTCCCTCTCCCTCTTCTTCCTTTTTCCTTTTTCTTTTCTCCCTTCTCCCCTCCCATTTCAATATATCACTTCCGTTAAATTAACCATCTAAATAGGTCAAGATCTGGTCACTCCTCCTCCCCCAATACAAAGTATACTACCATGTCTCTTTAACAATCCCTCTTTCACTCTCTGTTAAATTACAAAAACTTACACTACCCATCAATTTTAATTTCATTTTTCGTTTCATTTCATTTTTGGAAGTGCTATATTCTACATTTAATCTCCTTCGAAGTTGCCTACTTCTGTTTACACCACTTTATCCAGCTTCGTTTCCATTGATGGAAGCATTCCTGTGTCGGAGTTAGCTCCTCCTTAATTCCCAAATTGTCACTAGGATTCACTCTCCCTATACTATAAATACTGGGTGACTTCTTACCTAGTTCTCTTCCCTTCAGGCCTCGTGCCGCATCCCACCTCGCGTGGAGGTGAGATAAATCCTCTTTTTCATTTCTTCATTTCAGCGACTACAATGTAAGCTCTCTTAGAAGATCCGCGTCTTCCGATTTCCGGGAGACGCTATGAACATTATACACACATACACGTACGTACGAACATTCACCAAAGAACAGACACCAATGTTTACACACACACACACAAATGTTATTGTCCATTGTAAAATTGTTTTGTTTAATACATATATTTGTTTATATATGTATATATCTGTTTGTTTGTCTTCTTTTTTCTTCAGTTGGACTTAATTCAAGTCCGGCCATTTTCTTCGTAGTTGGACCTTTTCATATTCTACACGTGTTTCTAATACAACAACAGACAATCCCATACGCCTGGTCGCATTCAATTCGATTTCGTCTACGTCTTGAAATCGACTTACTTTCAGATGGGATTAGATTTTTGAAGAGTACGAATTTGTAAGGGGATAAATCTGTGAATATGGTGGTTGTCGGAGCTGGGGAACGTTGTTTTGGGTCAAACACTGCTGTACGGCCCATGGTCACTGACGTATCCGCCATTGTGTGGTGTGACGACCTTACTCTTCACACTTTACTTCCCATCACTGCTATAAACAGCAGAATTGATTGACAACGTTATAATTTAATCGTTATGTGGGGCAGCGTTCAAGGTCAATCTGTGCCAAGTAACTTCAAACAGCGTACTTTAGTGCCGTTACCATAACAATAATCACGGTACCTTTAATCAGAGCTGGTATATTTTCTTTCGTATATCCCCGTATATATACAAATGACCAACTAACGACCTAGGTAAGAAAACTAAGAAAAAAAAAAAAAAAAAGAATATTATGCTTAACACTGATTTTGAAAGTCCTTATTTGTATCTTCTACTCTTTTACAGCCATTCTTTTTTTCTTTTTACTCCTCCCCCTACTACTATTTTTCTCCTTTTCTTTATATATTTCTTCTTTTTCTACTACGACTATTAATCAGTCACTTATGTGTTATGCGTGATACACCCTTAGGCGATTATGTATCTATCGATACATGACTGACGAGGCATTTCTCGAAGTACGTTGCCATTTCTTTCTGCGGTAGAGCAGTTTCCATCCAAGGCTATAGAACCCGGTCGGTCCTGTTATTTACCCATAGCTGGAGGGAGAAGAAGAGGATTCATACCTTTCCCAAGGTTCAGTCAGTTACGTGCTAAGCATGATACACGTTTAGGCGATCATGTATCTTTTAATACATGACTGACGAGGCAGGCATTTTTTCCCGCAGTAGGTTACCATTTCTTTCTGCAGTAGATCAGTTGCCATCCAAGACTATAGAAACCGGTCTGTCCTGCTATTTACCCATAGCTTGAAGGAGAAGAAGAGGATTCATTTTCCCAAAAGATCACCTTTTACCCAAAGAGACACGCTTATGCGATAATGTTATACGTTCCAAGTGAGTTGCCATTTT
This sequence comes from Acanthosepion pharaonis, assembly GCA_903632075.3. Lineage (NCBI taxonomy): Eukaryota > Metazoa > Mollusca > Cephalopoda > Sepiida > Sepiidae > Acanthosepion > Acanthosepion pharaonis. The sequence continues at coordinate 1,680,404 of CAHIKZ030000979.1, read as the reverse complement.
TTCTGTGAGACCACGCCATCCAAGGCTATAGAATCCGGTCTGAGCTTTTTACATACACGGGGAGAACAAGAGGATTGACGAGGGTCAGGCATTTTTATTCTACATGTATTTCTAATACAACAACAGGTGATCATGTATCTGTTCATACATGACTGACGAGTAGATTGCCATTTTTTTCTGCGGTAGACCAGTTTCCATCCAAGGCTCTAGAACCCATACCTGGGGGACAAGAAGTGGATTCATACCTTTCCCATAGTAATTGATTAGACAGGAATTCCAACACGTTTCTCCAATTCCTCAATCCGAGCCGCTATCCATTATTCAACCGTGGCTCCTTAAAATTAAGACGAGTATTAAAACTATTTCTTTTAAGATTCTCCATGCATTTCTCTTATCTGTTACACATTTCCTCAACTTTTGGTACAACTAGTCTTCTTCTAGTAGCATAGGTAACCACTTGTCTAATAATATATTTTAAAGTAGTGTCAAACCCATCAAAAAAAGACCCCGTAATGATATTGTGATATTTTTTGTATGAAACCCATTCTGTTTTCATACATCTCCAAGCATACTCAACTTTAAGCTTTTTATAGGGCTCTGATTTCAGAGCTTCTTGGCATTTGAGATAGTACACTCATGATTTAAACCATGTTCTTTGCATACAATGCCTTATTAAATGCTTATTAGTAGCGATTATGAATTTCTCTTCAATATCATTGGTTGTATTTAGGCTAGGTGTACTTATTTGCTTGATTCATTGGGTTTATTTAATATATTTTCTCAAATATAATTTTTGTGGGAGATTCTCAACCTGCTGACACTGTGGTGTGGATTTTGAACCTGATCGAAAATTCTTAACTTTTCATACATTTTAGTTAATATATTAATTACCAATATCAGTGGGGGTCTTAAGGTTCAAATCTATTCTAAAACAGGGTCGCTGAGGAAGGAAAAGAAACAAAATAGGGTTCTGGTCGAAAAAAGTTGACAACTCCTGAGCTATGGGGAACCATGTAAGAAAAGCGAGAAAATGTTGTTATATGCGAAGATCTGGATGGAAATCAGTCGAAACAGATCTTCTTCTTCTTCTTCTTCTTCTTCTTCTTCTTCTTCTTCTTTTCATTCTTCTTATCCTCCTCCTCTTCCTCCTTCTTCTTCTTCTGCTTCTTCTTCTTTTCATTCCTCTTTCTTCCTCCTCTTCCTCCTCCTCCTCCTCCGTCTTCTTCTTCTTCTGCTTCTTCTTCTTTTCATTCTTCTTATCCTCCTCCTCCTCTTCCTCCTTCTTCTTCATCTTCTTTTTCTTCTGCTTCTTCTTCTTTTCATTCCTCTTATCCTTTTCCTCTTCCTCCTCCTCTTTCTTCTTCTTCATCTTCTCTTTTTTTTTCATTCTTCTTATCCTCCACCTCTTCTCCTTCTTCTTCTTCTTCTTCTTTTCATTCTTCTTATCCTCCTCCTCCTCTTCCTCCTCCTTCTTCTTCATCTTCTTCTTTTTTCATTCTTCTTATCCTCCTCCTCCTCTTCCTCCTTCTTCTTCTTCTTCTTTTCATTTTTATTATCCTCCTCCTCCTCCTTCTTCTTCTTCTTCTTCTTTTCATTCTTCTTATCCTCCTCCTCCTCCTTCTTCTTCTTCTTCTTCTTTTCATTCTTCTTATCCTCCTCCTCCTCCTTCTTCTTCTGCTTCTTCTTCTTTTCATTCTTCTTATCCTCCTCCTCCTCTTCCTCCTCCTCCTCCTTCTTCTTCTTCTGCTTCTGCTTCTGCTTCTTCTTCTTTTCATTCTTCTTATGCTCCTCCTCTTCCTCCTTCTCCTTCTTCTTCTTCTTTTCATTTTTATTATCCTCCTCCTCTTCCTCCTTCTTCTTCTTCTTTTCATTCTTTTTATCCTCCTCCTTCTTCTTCTGCTTCTTCTTTTTTTCATTCTTCTTATCCTCCTCCTCTTCCTCCTCCTCCTTCTTATTCTTCTTTTCATTCTTCTTATCCTCCTCCTCTTCCTCCTTCTTCTTCTTCATCTTCTTCTTTTTTCATTCTTCTTCTCCTCCTCCTCTTTCTTCTTCTTCTTCTTTTCATTTTTATTATCCTCATCCTCCTCCTCCTCCTCCTCCTTCTTCTTCTTCTTCTTCTTCTTCTTCTTCTTCTTCTTTCTTCTTCTCATCCAACTCCTTCTTTTTCTTCTTCTTCTGTTGCACAAATGTTGCAGAATTATAAAATGTATGAACTTGACCGCTAACGAGTAATAATATACAACCTTGAAGATAAGTAAATAATTCGTTTTCTTACATTTCCCTTCATATTTTTAAATAAACTCCTAACTGAACACCATAACCTTTCGGAAATAATTCACCTTTGCGCATGCCCAGAAAGCCATGTCACGCTAAGTTAAACCTTCGATCACAGCAGACGACTAATGTAGGTCGAGCACTTTGATAAGTCGATAATGCTTCGATGCTTCAAAATCGATAAGTATTTGATTTTTTTTCCGTGCAAAGATCCTCGGCTTTTTCTTGCTTCTACACAAAGAGTGCAACCAGCGTTAAATTTCTGGGCAGTGGAAAAGAATCCAATATTTAGTGAATACAAACATAAAATTCATGGTTGAATTATTTCATGGTTAATCACATAATAAATCGATTTTTTTTTTATTTCAGAACAATCACCTTGAAAAACTGCACTTCCTTCTAGCCTTATGACATAACCAGGAATGCTTTGTAAATGTTTATACATCGGCAACGTTTCTTATCAGGCCATACCACCAAGGGATGATTTGTTTCAAACTAGGCTCTTAAACCAATATGATTATAGAATACGATTATAAAATAAGGATCACAAAATGTAATTTTGAACTAAACTAAAACCAACATTAAACAATAATTAATTAATATTTTACCAGTGTGATTGTTTATCAAGACGATTGGAAATAAATGAATGACTTCAAACTATAATGGGTATAACAAAAGCTCTCTCTCTCGGCAAGACTAACTTTTCATCTTACGGAATGGGATGCGAAAACAAAGGAATCACTTCTACTTCCATTAGAATTTGATCAACAACGCAAGAGTGTCCAGCCATTAGAAAAACAAACTATAACAAGTTTCAGAGGCCATTTACATCAAAAGAAATATAGGCACTTTCAATGAAATTACTTTCAGTCTGTCCAAGCAGGTGTTCAATGTCGTTTGGATACGAGGTACTCGAATCTGTGTTCATTCCAGACTTTATACTGTTAGCACAATAAAGGCTCCATTGGCAGTTTTTCAAATTGATCTCCTTTACTCTTTAAATGTGCAACATTGGCGGAAAACACTTGGAAACGTTTCTTCATATGTTTCCACCCGAATTCAAATATATTGTCAAGAGACAAAACAGTTTGTTGTCTTTATTAGAACGTTTTTAAACTTGTTAATTAAGTATTTGCGTAAATGGCGTAATTCATATCAGCTCAGAATGAGAGCCGAATTTGGATTCCATTCGAGTTCGTTGCATTCATTTATGCAGAATTAACTTTCAGAAAGGCATAAATCGATCTCTTCTTCTTCCAACTGGGTCCTGTGGAGTCCTGGTTAACCATTAGGCTACCGTAGAAAGAAATGGCCACCTACTGCGGGAAAACCTTCTGTCTCGTCATTAATGAACCGAAAGAGACGTGATCGCCCAATCGTGTATCACGTATGGCACTTAACTCCTCAAAACCGCGATCTGAGTCTTTACTGCCGGATGTAGCTTATCGTCCCATGTCTTGTACAGAATAGAGGCAAGAAGAAAGTATTAAATAATATCTAAGAAATAATATGTGGGAAATATATATATATATATATATATATATATATATATATATATATATATATAATATACAGATAAAAACAACTGACTCACTACAATGATGCAATTTGTTTCGATGCGGCTGCATCTCGACTGGTCAGAACCAATAATTATTGCTCTACTCTTAGTATTGAGCCCTCTTTTGAATCAATGCTGTGAACGCTAGAATTTATATTATTTTTCGTTCTCATTAAATTTATATATATATATATATATATATATATATATATATATATATATAAAAAAGGACAAGAGGAAAAACTATTCTTAGCTAACGCGTTTCGTCCACTGATAGACTGAGAGAGGTAAGTGGACAAATTGCGTTGGCCTATTATAGGTTTTCCACTTGTCACTTTTTTATTCATTTTGACCTTTCTACAGATACACTCTTTACATATTTACACACACACACACACACACACGCATACACACACACACACACACACACACATATATATATATATATATATATATATATATATAACAGTGTACATTGAACACTCAGACGCGACATGGTGTTTCATGGTAGACGCAATCGGCCTGGCGATTGCGTCTAGCATGAAACAGCCTTCGAGTGTTGACTTCAATATTCACTGTTATATTTACATACGCACTATCTTTGATATTGAGCACTTTAACCCATACATATAGTACATATTAAAACTATATTTCTTCATCTATCTATCTATCTATCTATTTATCTATCTATCTATCTGTCTCTCTTTATATATATATATATATATATATATATATATATATATATATATATATATATATATATATATATGAATAAAGACAAAGAGAAAAACAAATTTTACCTGATATATGTCTTTGTGTGTGTGTGTGTTCAACACAAGAGTTCATTCTATCAGAATGCAGTGAACAAACCGAGTATAAAAAAAAATAGTCTTGAAATGTTCATGGATAGAACTATTTACCAAAATCTACCTGCTGGGGGGGGGAAGACTTCTTTGTCAGGTCAGTATCCCGTTTTTTGTCTTAATGTGTTACAACTTCCGGCTGTTTGCTAGCTGCAGGTGTAAACGACGTAGGTCAGAAAAGAGACCAATGAACACCGAACACTGTGGAGACGCCTCGCCGGGAATCTTGATACAGTGTAGGAAAATTAGTATTGAGTAAGCAATAACTTATGAAGGTTAAAGTGAATTATTATAGAAGAGAAAATAAGTGGGTAAAAACAAACGTTCATGCAAATATGTGAGAGAATTATTTGAAAAGAAAAACTAATAATAAAAGTGTTTATTATTTTATGAAAGGAAGAAATATATGATAGAAATTAAGAGGAAATATATGTTTTTTTTTTTTTTTTTTTTACTTTCGATAAACATCTCCTTCCGACTCCCGGATATGAGTCCAGATAAAATATCTAAAAATAAAAATAAAGAACAAAACAATCTAATGTAATGAAGATATATTATGCTAATAAAACATTGCTTTATATATTACATGTAATAAATTCAAATTTTCTAAAACATCATTATTAAACATGCTGAAACATATTACGTTCGTGTCGCAGATTCATGTTGTCAATAGAAACTGAAACTTCTTGTAAACAAGACTCCTCAGAACTCAAGAGCCTTTCGAAGAATCTTCGCCGAGTAAATGATGGCGGTGCAGGGATCTCGTCATCAAATGAAATAAAAAAAATATGTTTCCCATGATTCCATAGAAAAAAAGGAAACCTTCCTACTAACGAGGCATTTAGAACCTTCCTTTTCTTCTGCCGGCCTTTTGCAAGTAGTGTGTTATATTACGTGCTAGTAGGGATCTATACGTGAAAAACAAGGTTAATGAAATACGTAAAGGTTATTCACAAGGTCGTCGCAAGTCAATCCAGTAGTGAGTGCTACTATTGGAATGTCGGTAGTTCTTGCGTAAGTCTGCTTCGTACTCAACAGATCCCAGCTAGTAATATTTATCAACATCCCCATGGGATCGGATGTGGCACAAGGCCGAATTTAATGTGGACAAATCCGAGCCCAATAGCATCACTGCTGTCGTCTGCATTTACAAGAACCAGATCTGGCATAAAATGGCGTACGGCTGACTATATGGACAGGAGCTGCCCAGTCTTCACTTTCCAGTCTCCTTAGAGTCCAAAAGATTCTCTTCGTCCTTATGGGTGACAAGCTATTTTCCAGCCTCCAGTCCTCCCCAGATGAGATTTCGCAAGCCTCTTATTGATCTATCGCTATTTCTGCACATTGTAGTGAATCACCCTTATTCTCTCCGTATTTCATTGGTGAGAAGTAAGTTCCACTGAAGCAGCTTCTTCCCCCGAAACACAGCCCTGGAGAACCGACTCTCAAAAGTATGCTTTCCCGATCACTACATTCTCAACATATTTAAGTCCAGGTTTAAATTTTATCTTCCCCACTTAACCGCATAAATCGTGCCTCTTAATCTGTAATCCTCAACCTCCAGTGGTTCATGGGCCTTTTACAGAGTGAACCTCACTGTAAAAAATATCATCTTATTTTTTTATATTTTCCATTCCTTTGTAATTGTGGTATAATATGGAACCGGGATTTCTATATGAAATTACCATTCCCATTATCTATAATAAGAAGGTTGCTTCATGCTTGAATGACATAATATATTTAGATGATTATTATTATTATTATTATTATTATTATTATTATTATTATTATTCTTTGGATTTCTGGTATGTGATCATTTCTTTCCGGGTCCCGCCCAGGGCCCTAATATCAGAAATGGCATCATGACATTTTCCGTAGACTAATTAAAAAAAACCCACATATACATATTTTATATAGATAAAGCCCTTCGTAAGGTGTGGGCTGTACTCATGAGAACAATTATTTGTATTTCTTTAAGGCACGGGTTTCTAAGGATCCCTTCAATGAGTCTATTGGAATCTTTTCCAAACAATCCTAGGACTCCAACTACAATAGGGATTATTGATGTTCCCATGTACTACATTTTTGAGATTTCGAATTTCAAGGTCTTTGTCTTTTGATATTTTTTGAAGATTTTCAAAGATATATTGTAGCCCGCAGGGACTGCCATATCAATAAGGGGGCATTTTTTTTTTGCGGTCTATAATAACGATGTCTGGGCGATTAGCTTTGATTGTTTTGTCTGTGTGTATTATGTAGTCCCATAAAATTGTTACAGGTCCTATCTCCGTAACAGTCTCTGGGTGGTGTTCATACCAATTTCTTCCCGTGTCCTTTCCGTAGAAGTTGTAGATTTTCCAGTGCATATATTGGCCCACTCTGTTGTGCCGTGTTTTACATTCAGAGGGTGCAAAAACCGTGCATCCTGATACACGATGATCAATTGTTTCTGGATATCAAACACAGTATCTGCATTTTGGGTTAACACAATTTTTTAGTATGTGTACTTGATAATTTCTAGTTAATAAGCATTGGTCCTGTACAGCAAGTATAAATACATTCGCTTTCAGCTTTTAACCCTGCACGACGTAGCCACGGACGGGTACGAGGTTTTTCTAAATCAGCTATTGACCGTGAAGCGTTTTATCTTGCCATCATTTCTGCATCTAGACGGTTGCATTTGCCTTTGCTTTCTTTTTTAATTATTTTACAGATTCAGTCGTTTTATTATGCTTTACTTTTACTTCTACACACATCTGAAAATGCATTTTGAACTTGTTGGCTTCCTTTATTACTGAATAAAGTCGCTTACGACTTTCATGTAAGTTGACACATATCATAATCTAGGCTTCTGTAGTTTCCAGGTATCTCTGAGGGCCAATTGTTTAATTTTATTATTATTATTATTATTATTGTCATCATCATCATCATTCGATTTCTGCTATGGACACACTACCTACCAAGTCTGCGGAAAGACCTAAGGCAGGTCGTGGTGTGTTGTTATGGCCACATTTCATGTTAATTTTTTTTTTTTTTTTTTTTATCTCCGATGAAGTTGCTAGCGTTACATAGACAAAGTTCTCCTTAGTGTGTGTGCTGTACTTAATAAGACAATTTTCTGTATGTCTCTTAAGCTGGGGTTTCCAGGGATTCTTTCAATGTGTTGTTTTGTTCCATTTTTTATAATTCCAAGTGCACCTATTACCACTGGTATTATTCTTGTTTTCAATTTCCACATTTTTTCTATTTCAATTTCCAGGTCTTTGTATTTTGATAGTTTTTCAAATTCCTTGGTTGCTATGTTACAATCCGCTGGACAAGCCATATCAATTATTATTATTATTATTATTATTATTATTATTATTATTATTATTATTATTTTCTTTGAATTCTGGCGTTTACACATTTCTCTCCGGGTCCTGCCCAGGGACCTAAATTTAGAATAGGCATCATGACACTTTCCACTGACAAAAAAAAAGAAAGAAAAAAAAAAGAAATTGCATAGATAAAGCCCTTCGTAAAGTGTGGGCTGTACTTGTCAGAACAATTTTTTGTATTTCTTTAAGGCATGGATTTCCAGGAATCTCTTCAATTAGTCTACTGCAATTTTTTCCAACCAGTCCTAGGGCTCCAACTACAACAGGGATTGTTGATGTTCCCATATGCCACATTTTCGAGATTTCTATTTCAAGGTCCTTGTATTTTGACAGCTTTTTGAATATCTTCAAAGATACATTGCAGTCAGCAGGGACTGCCATATCAATAAGGAGGCACCATTTTTGTTTGTGATCTTTAATAACAATATCCGGGTGGTTGGCCTTGATTGTTCTGTCAGTGTGTATTGTGTAGTCCCATAGAATTGTAACAGGTCGTGCAACCTGATACAAGATGATCAATCGTTTCTGGATATTTATCAAAAAATCTGCATTTAGTATATGTGCTTGATAATTCCTAGTTAGCAAGCATTGGTCCTGCGCAGCAAGGATAAAACCTTCAGTTTCCGCTTTCAACCCTGCACTACGTAGCCACTGATGTGTACGGGTTTTGTCTACGTCAGCTTGTTTGGTACGGGCAGAGTATTGGCCATGAAGCGGTTTATCTTGCCATCGCTTCTGTAACTGGTCGGTTGCATTCGTCTTTGCTGTCTTTTTTTAGTTATTTTGCAGTTTCAGTCGGTGTATTGTGCTGTAGTTGCATCTCTACGCCCATTTGAAACTCCATTTTGAATATTGTTGGCTTCTTTTATTACGGAGTAAAGACGCTTACTACTTTCATGTTCCTTGACGCATACCATCATCCAGTCTTCTGTAGTTTCCAAATATCTTTGGAGGCCAATTGTTTTAGTGTTGTAGGACAGTTCTAGTTGAACTAATCCTCTGCCTCCTTCGGATCTGGCCACATGCAGACGATCAACATCAGCTTTGGGATGATGCATGCAATAGCAAGTGAGAAGCTTTCTCGTTTTGGCGTCCATTCGCTTAATTTCAGCTATGGTCCAGTTAAGGACATTAAAGCTGTATTGCACCACAGGGACAGCCAATGTGCTTATGGCTGATATTCTGTTTTTTGAGTTTAGCTCAGTGTTTAGTACCAGACGTACACGCCTGTATTACTCTTTTCTTATTTTTTCCTTCATTTGGGGGTGTTGTATGCCATCTCCTTCGCTAATTCCTAGGTACTTATAAGCTTCATCGTGCTCCAGTTCCCTGATGTTTGTGACAAAATCTAAATCTATTAAGGGTGTTTCTGTAATTCTACCTTTCTTGAATGTAACTTTTGCACATTTATCTAATCCGAAGTCCATACCTATGTTGTCACTGAAGTATTTTACAATATTGAGGAGGCCTTTCAACTCATTGTCGTCTTTGGCAAAGAGTTTGAGATCATCCAAGTAGAGTAGGTGATTGAATATTTTCTTATTTATTTTGTAACCATAGCTACTGTTGTTCAGTTCATGTGTAAGAGGGATTAAGAATAAACAAAACAGAAGGGATGACAGTCTTCTTGAAAGATTCCACGTCGGATATTCAGACGGTGTTCCACATTCCCATGCTGTGCTTAAGGAAATTGAATACCACAGGGGAGACTTTGTACATTTCCAAAGTCCTAAGGATCCAAGAATGTAGGACACTATCAAAGGCTTTACGATAATCAATCAACACTGCACTAAGATTTCTGCGGCCTCTCCTGCAATTTTCCAGGGTCATTTTGTTTATCAGCAGTTGATCTTTGCAGCCATATGGACCTCTTCTGCATCCCTTCTGTTCCAGTGGGAGAATGCTGTTTGTTTCGAATAAGGAATAAGTCCGGTTCGTCAGTACAGACGTGATCAACTTATACGTTGTGGAGAGACATGTTATTGGTGTATAATTTTATTATTATTATTATTATTATTATTATTATTATTATTATTATTATTATTTCCTTTGACTCTGATGTGTACTCATTTCTTTCCGGATTCCGCCCAGGGACCTAAGGTTAGAAATGGCATCATGATATTTTCCATTAGAAAAAATTTTTACATAGAGAAAGCTTTTCGTAACTTGTGGGCTGTACTCGTGAGAACAATTATTTGTATTTCTTTAAGGCATGAGTTTCCAGGGATCCCTTCAATTAGTCTACTGGAATCTTTTCCAACTAACCCGAGTGCTCCAACTACAAAAGTGATTGTTGATGTTCCCATGTTTGAAATTTCGTTTTCAAAGTCCTTGTCTTTTGATAGCTTTTTGAAGATTATCAAAGATACATTGCAGTCTGCAGAGACAGCCATATCAATGAGGGAGAACTTTTTTGTTTGTGGTCTCTAATAACAATGTCTGGTCGGGGGTAGCTTTATTATTATTATTATTATTATTATTATTATTATTATTATTATTATTATTATTATTATTATTATTATTGTTGTTGTTGTTATTATTATTATTATTATTATTATTATTATTATTCCCGTGAGGTCTATTCTATTTAATATTTATCTCTTCTGGTTCCTGGGAAAAATAAGAATTGTTTCCTAGAAAAGGACGATACCCAAAACATTGACATGTAGTAAATTTCATTTTTAAAAGCAGCATCGGTAAACGTTCTGAGATAAAACTTTCTCTTTCTTTTTAATCTTAGTCTTCATATAATTATTATTATTATTATTATTATTATTATTATTATTATTTCATCTGGCTCCTCATCTGTTTCTCCCTTATCTTTTTCTACATCTTGTGAAAAGTAAGATTTATTTCAGAAAAATTTTATTGTAACCAGTGCGATTAAGATTCAGATAAAATGCCTTCGTAAACCACCTGCGTTCTTACATATTGTCTCCATAAATCACGAAAATAATCGTTAGTTATTTTTTCGTACACTTTTGAAAAGAAACGAATAGAAGCACATAATTTTGATACGTTCAAAATTCTTTGCCCGTTCAACTCCTATGTTTTTTATGAATTTCTTTAACGGACAGAAACGGTAATTTTGGGTAGAATCAACGTGCCAATTTCCAACTCAGCCCTAGTCTACTGCGTTTATTTGTGTACTAGGGTCATTTATAAACGCATAAACCCATCACTTATTCCCCAGTTCTCAGTGACGTTACAGGATAAACATATCTCTTTACACTTGCGTGAAAATCAGTCTATGAGAATATAAACTGTGAATTCAACACAGAGAAGCAGAAAGGAATTTAATACACTGTCTTTTCAAAGAAGCCATGTCATTTCAGATATAATAAAGAAAAAGTTTATGTCGAGAGCCACTGTTGCGTAAGAGCTGACATGAGAGAGATAAAGCCTGGTTACACACACACACACACATATATATATATATATATATATATATATATATATATATATATATATATATATATAATCATTTTGTGGTTTATATTAGAGATTTTTTCCACATACCAACACTAGAGAAGAGAAACCCCGGTGAATGCAGTCAAGCGTGATAAGCAGCTGTAGCACTCATCAGCAGTCAGGTTATATTTAATCCCACCACCCAGGATTTTCTTACGGAACGATATTAAATTGGTTTGGTAATCTACTGACATATTAATTGATAGTTCAGTCCCTAGTCTGAGCAGTGTGTATTTGGACAGATTAGAAACGGGCGAGTAAATTTCCTTTTTAAACCCCACGCTAAATATCGATTACAATTTTCCAAAATCGCCATATTTCCGTGTAGATTTTTATGCTGAACTCGAATTAACAATTAAATTATGAAACAAACCTACTGTTTTGGAGTTATCGATAAGAAAAAACAGAACTTCTTGTCGGTCATTCGTCCGCATTTACTGTCATAATTTTTAGTAATTCACTGCGGAGTACTTCCGTTGGCGTAAGCAGAAATTTTGCCTTAAAAAGCAAATTTAGCAATGGACGATCATTAACTGACAGGTATTGGATAAGAGACGAGATATCTCTAGGCATGGTCGACAGAATGTACTCCCGTTGATTAAATAAAGGGTTCTGTTCGAAATTCCCTCTAGTTTACTCGGATCGACAGGCATCTGATGGACACAGGCAGGGACAAAACGGCCGAAACGTCATGATAGTAACAACAAAGACGAGGAATATATTTAATTAATTTAAATAATTGTAAAAGATTCTAAGATTTTTTTCATCCTCCGATATAAAAAGACTTAGGTAAATTATTTTAGTTTTATTTTAATTTATTTTTAGGGGTGTTTTCTCTTGGTATTTACAGAGTAATTATGAGTTAAGTCCATGGTACTTGGGCAGTATGCATTTGAACTAAATAAATGTACTGAATAAGGACTAGACGAGATACATCTAGACAGGTTTGGCAGAAGGAGAGCAATCTACTCTCGTTGATTAAATAAAGGGTTCTGCTTGTCTGGGTAATATTTAAATAAGTTAAATAAATGAAAAAAGAGATTTAGTTTCATCTTCCGATATAAAAGTTGTAGGTAAATTGTTTTATTTCATTTTACCTTATTTTTGGCATTGAGCTTTCTCCGGGAAGACAACAATTTCGCAATGAGCAGACAGGGATCTCTCTTTCTTCTATTCGGACAACAGACTGCTCGTGCCTGACTGATGTAATGGAATAACCTGTCACTCCCATGAGTGACTAGACTATAGGTAGTCACTACAGGTAATAACTTCCTATAAGTGGTTGTAAGTCAACAGACTACTTAGACACGTTGGACTTGTTCCGGCTGTGCTCGTCAAACTCTCTGCCTTCAAGCAGAGAGGATCCCCAGACGAGGCTATGTCGAAGGGCAGAGTCTCGTATCGAGAAACGGCTACCCGACCCCTTTATATACGGGGTCTACGGGGAGTCGGCCCTGTGAGACATCTGATCGCGTGGGGAGATTAGTAAATATACCAATTGGAATCTGTTCCAGCTATGCTGGTCAAACTCTCTGCCTCCGGAGAGAGAGGATCCTCAGACGAGGCTTTGTCGAAGGGCAGAATCACGTCTCCGTAAACGGCTACCCGACCACGTTTTATACGGGGTCTAAGGGGAATTTTTCGCTGGGCCTACGGGCTCGGATACCCCACATTAAACTCGGCGCTGTGACACATCTGATCGCGTGGGGAGCTTAGTAAATATACTAGCTGGGATCTGTACGACCAGACTGAGGCGAGAACTACCGACCTTCTAATAGTAGCAGTCACTAATGGATGTGCTTGCGACGACCTTGTGCATAAATGTGACCTCTATTCTTTTTGTACCGGTTCTTACAATAAACCTTTACTTTTTATCCACCTTGTTTTTCAAGTATATATACCTATTAACACGGAAATATAACACTGACAATCTATTTAATGAGTAAAGAAACTTGGAGAAAATTAAAACTATCAATGAGTATCAAAAACAGAGAAAGCTGTCAGAAAACACTTTGACATCTTTACGCAAATGAATGGTGGAACAACTACAACAAAAAGAACCAATCATTATGAGCAAAGATTACTAATGCGAGGGTCATTCAATAACTAAGGTGAATTTTTCGGTATAAGGATTTCTAATACAGATAGAAGCTTACTTTTTTTTTTTTTTTTTTTTTTTGTTTTACTTCTTTTTCACATGGATTTAATTTCTTTTGCAGATTAAAAAAAAATTGAGAGTTTTGGCGATTAACAAAGATGGCCGACCAAGAAGCATGCTCCATGATTGAACAGCGGTCAGTTATCAAGTTTTTGGTTTCTGAAGGGTGCAAAACCAGTTGAAATTCATAGGAGAATGTCAACCGTGTATGGTGCTACATGTTTCAGTCAAAAAATGTCTACAAGTGGGCTAAATTGTTTAAAGAAGGACGGAGTAGTATTGAGGATGAAAACAGGCCTGGAAGGCCTACAGAAGTGAGGTCTGAGGTGATCGAATCAGTCAATGGCCTCATTCAGTCTGACAGAAGAACTACTGTGAACTGCTGAGGCAGGTCAAGAAAGACATAAAGAACAAACGCATGGGTCATCAGTCAGAAAGAGTCATCTTGCATCATGACAACACAAGGCCTCATACAGCAGCCCAAACGGTGCAGACCATCAACGAGCTGGGCTGGGAACTGCTCCCTCATCCCCCCTTACAGCCCAGACCTTGCCCCTTCAGACTTTCACCTGTTTGGTCCCTTGAAAGCGTTCACGAGAGGTACGAAGTTTAAAAGTGACGATGATGTCAAAAGTGTTGTGAGCGACTGGCTGAGACATCAGTCCAAATATTTTTACGCTGAGGGAATACGGAATGTTGTGAACAGATGGGAAAAGTATGTGACAGTACTGGAAGACTACGTTGAAAAAAAAAAGTAAGCTTCTATCTATATTAGAAGTCCTTATACCGAAAAATTCAACTTATTTATTGAATGACCCTCGTAATATCTCTATGAAGAGCTATAATCCATGATAAGCCCTGACACTTAGAGATGCTGAGAGTAGCAACTATTCTGACCCTATGTATCCAACTGTTTCGTGCCTTTCTATTCGGAGAACCATGCGCATTTTGTATTTTTATAGTCACAACCTTTCAGTCGGTATACCGACGAAGCTCCTCTCTTCGCCATACTCAGCCACATTATCGCTATTTTGCAGTGAGTCTTTTATTCAGTTCCCGTAGGTAAGTGGTTCTCGTTCTGATTTCCATATTTACAGATTTTTCATATCAGTCAATAATGACCAGTCGTCTTAAAGGTCGTGGAGGTTATCTATTTCGATTAAAACAAAGTAGCTGACATCAGATGTCAGAAAAATCTGACCTAATAGTTAAACTCACGACGGTTATGTTTTAAATGAGGTTTTAATCAACTAAGTTATGTGTTCCTGGACAGATTTCTGAAGAAAGCCGAACTGTACAACGACAGTAACATTGCATGTATAATAACAGATTTGTATCGCCTGGTATGTAATAATGATTTTTTTTAATTAGTTTTCCGGGCACAACTTACGAAGTCTTTCAGTATTTATTTTAATATTACATTTCAAACACGGTGGAGTAATGGATAGCGGTTCGGATAAAGGAACCCGAGAACCGAATTCGAATTCCGGTCGAATCCATACACTTACGTGTCTTGGAAAAGGTATAAATCAACTTCTTCTCCTCCCCACAGCTATGGACAAATTAAATAGCAGGAAAGACCCGGTTCTATAGACTTGGATGGCAACAGGTCTACCGCAAAATGAAAAGGCAACCCACTGCGGGAAAAAAAATCTGCCTCGTCAGTCATGTATCGAACGATACATGATCGGCTAAGCGTGTATAACGCATGGCATATAACTGACTGACATATATGTTATTTGTAAATTTGAATATTCCGCGTAATAATTATTGAAAGATATTTTCTTCAATAAAAGACAAATAAATAAGCGAAATCTAAATATTGCATCGAATATTCTGGTTTAGCAGGTTATTCTGCTAACCCGATCGAAAAGTGATAAACCCAAGACTGATGTCATGTTCCATGTCATCGAACATGGGTGAAAAAAGGTGGAGCCTTGCAAAGCGGCTATGGGGAAAACAGAATTTATTAAACTTTGGATATTAGCTCTGCTCTACTTTGGCTGCAAAAACGTGTAACCAAATATCTATTCCGTAGTTTCTGTCAACGGAGAAAAAGGCATCTTATTAAAAGAAAAACAGACATAAAGTGAACAGTAGGAATTCCGAGAAATTGTGCTAAGCTTAGCTTAGATGTGGCACAAGACCGAAAATATTGAGCACCGAGTAAGGATCAATCTCACTACTCAGTCGTAATTGAACTTGCAGGATAAGCTTGAAGTGCTCCAAATCATCTCTAAGCCTAGCTTAGATGTGGCACAAGACCGAAAATATGGAGCACCCAGTGAGAATCAATCTCACTACTCAGTCGTAATTGACCTAGCAAGACAACCTCACCAACAATTAAAATACGTCGAATGCGCTGTTAATTTTTGGAGAGTAGCTAATATGCAATACAAGCTCGAAATCGTAGAGCACCCGGCGAGGATCGAACTCACTACCCTGTCGTAATAGTTCTAGCGAGACAAGCTTTCTAATCATTACACTTAGTCTTGGAGCCCACGTGTTTTCCAGTGTACACCTTCTCACTATCTTTAAGGGCTTCTTTCTGTAGATTTACCAAAATATGTAGCGTTTTTTTCTTTGCCCTGCCAGTAATAATCTCGTCTCACACTGCTCAGATACTAAGATGAATAGTTGGTAGATAATATATGCGTTGACTCATACATTATCTCTTGACTAAAAGATAAGAGAGATAGTACGTGATTAGTTGCATTGTCTATAATGTGTTAGAATTAATCAACCCTTAAAACAAGCCGACCAAAATAGGTATTGTTTGTGGGCCATTTCGTTTCAGAATGTGCGTGATAATTAATCAACTGAATTTGATATGTTTTTTGTTCTACGTCATTCTCTCACAATCGTTTTTCGATTATGTTTCCCCAATCGTTCACACAATGTTATTAAGTAAGACAGTTTTCGCCGCTTCCTTTGATATGATTTATTTGTTTAACGGCACATCAACTGCTCATAGTTTGTTTAATGCTGAAATTTAATTATCTTGGGAGGTTTGAAGTAATAAATATATGTTATTCTGTTTTCAACATTCAATACAGATATGCTTTGGTGCATGTACCTGCTTGTGTAGACATTATTTCTAGAGGCGGTGGTATGTGTTTTTTTATGTTGTAGTTTCCTTGAAGTTATATTTTGTAATATTTGATTTCTTGAATTTTTAATTTCGAATTTTATTTCTTTAAGAAATTGTAGAATAATATATAGACTAATGTCAAGAAAATGTTTTTTTTAAGTTGTTTTGTCGTTGGTTGATTTTGTTTAGAGGCAATTCAGTCTGCGTGGGTTATGTAATGCTGACATCTAAATATTTTTATCACAATATATATATATATATATATATATATATATATATATATATATATATATATAAACAGAAGAGAGGAACCTCACACGTTTTTGTTTGTAATGTGAATTTATATATATATATATATATAATGTTTTATTTTCCATAATATTGTAAAATGTGTTTCGTGTTTCGCGATGTTCTCCATACATACATACTGTCTTATCATAAAAATTAGTATACACACACACACATACACACACACACATATATATATATATATATATATATATATATATATATATATATATATATATATATGTATATGTATACATACACACACACACACACACACATATATATATATATATATATATATATATATATATATATATATACATATACACATACGCACACACCCTATGTTCTGTATGGTTTGTGTGTGTGCGTGTGAGTATCCCAGACCTACTTAACAAGAATCTTTTACCTACTAAGAAAGAATCAGAAACTGAAAAGTATACTAAAAATGTTCTTAATTTAACCCAATACTACTTGTCTTCAAAAAGAAAACGTGACAGTCACAAATATTTTTAAAATTCTGGTTCCCCCCTCATATAATATGTAATTCTTACATATTCAAAATTTTACTGCAATTCACATGAAGGAAGCTTAAAAGGCCATTAACTTAGTCTCTAAACAAGCCTCCAAAGACAATGGCGTTCATGACAGAGAAAAATTTAAAAAAAAAGACAGTTAACTATATATAGTCTCAAAACATATAATAGAGAACTGAAAGGCAGAAATATAAAATATTTAAATGAAGGTTTATTCTGTAATAGACTTTGATCATTTTAATCATGAAATAATAATGCAAAATGAAATATGAAAAAGACACAATATGT